>MU182594.1:237084-261827 GCA_016904865.1 Pissodes strobi | reverse complement strand
CGAGCGTGTTGCGACGGTCAGAGGACGATCGTAACACAGCACGGCTCTTATGTGAAAATCACCCTTCAGGCGATTTAAGGCTGATTTTCACATGTCGATCGTGCACTGACTGTGCACCTACCGTGTCGTTTTTACTGTACATCAAAACATTAGGACTGAGCGACCGCAACACGGTCGTAGCACAGTCCTTAATGTGTAAATGTAAATAAGAGCTTCAGTGCGTTTTATATGGAACATACATTTTTTTGATGTATAGTAAAAACGACACGGTAGATGAACAGTCGGTGCATGATCAACATGTGAAAATCAGTCTTAAAAGGCTAATTTTCTTATTTAGGTCTGTGCACCGACTGTGTGCCTACCATGCCTCGGCCGGCGCGGGTTGTGTTCATTTTCACATTTAGGCCTGGACTATGATCATACTTGGATTATGTCGTTTTGTAATCAGTGTCATTTATGCAGTTATAACCATACGAATGAACAGCATGAACTCTTCCAATGGCGATTTAATAATAATAGCAACGTGCGATCAGATTTTGAAAAAAAGGAGTATAATGAGAAAGCGTCGTAATGAAATATTCATAATCTCTATGTGCTAAGTTATATAAAAACTGCTGTTCTTGAACGAGTATTATTAAACTTTCTTTGTTAATATAGTTTCACCCATTTTACCAGTCTCGTACTACACTACAAACTGAGCACAGATTGCAGAAATAGACTTTTCAGGACAAGTGCACGATTATAGATGATTTTCACATACGATCGTCCTCCGACCGTCGAAAATCGGTTGAATGGGACTGGAACCTGCACGTGTCGTAGCACAGTCCTTTATGTGTAAATGTAAATATGGGCTTCAGTGCGTTTTATATGGAACCAGTAAACACGACACGGTAGGTGCATAGTCGATGCACGATCGACATGTGAAAATCAGCCTTTAAGAAACTGGTACAAACGGTCATTAAGAGTTCCACGTCTAGATTTGGCACACAAGGTAACTGCAGTGGGATTAAGAGGGTCAAAACTCGATATTACCGCAGTGGCAAGCAAGCAAGCAAGCAAGCAAGCAAGCAAGCAACATCTTTTATTAGGGTACTTGAATAATGACATATTAATCTTATCAACTATACATAACTACAATCTAAAGTGAATGCGTTTAGAGAGGCTACGAACGCCCGATGGGCGCCTCTGAGGACCCCGGCACTCACAACTTAAAGAAAGGTGAGCCGATGTGATACCCTAGTCATGTTTCGGCTGGCAGAAAGGTACCATTTCAAATAATATAACTTTTCCATTTAGGCAGAGCCTTTCAGAAGTTTTGAATTTAACAAGTACAACACGGATGGCAATAGAACTGTCGTCTTATTTTCCAGGATAGGGATTGGTGAGGGGTAGAAACATGGGGAAAACAGTAGGAAAAACCGCATTTCACGATTCTTTGGTATCATACATACACATATACAGGACAATCACACACATTCATACACATAAGATATGAAGGTGGGAAGCTAGAGCATAAACTAGCTTCAGTGAGGTGATAATTGCAACAAACATCAGGCATATGCCCGGCTCGCTTAGCCATACTTCGTCTGCCGGAACAGGGGAGCATGGAGGCGACTCGAACGCAGTGTTCTAACTGCTTTATTTCGATAGACGGTTAGCTTATATAGCTCGGCCACAAGAATAAAGTTGTTATTTATTCTTGTGGCTCGGCGAAGTCCCTTAGCAAGCCCCGCCCACTATGTTGTTGGCGTGATGGAGGGAGCCCGTCTTGGGCAGCCGTGTGACTTGCTTGGGATTAACTTCTGTGCTCCTGGTTATCGTCAATTTCTTGGCGAGCCCAGGGGCACGGAAGGGATGGAGAGGGATGGGCTTAGGGGATAACAGGAGGTCCATTTTTCTGGTGACCGTGGCTCCAGGAAGTAAATGGAGGTACGACGGTGTATGGGACCGTGCTTGGGTCTGTTGGCCGACCCATACCTCAAGTCTGCAATATGGGCAGTCCTCGGCGAGCCGAGTATTCCAGACGTATAGAACTTGCACGCCATTTTATCGATATATTCGTTGATATATTCGATACCAGCCCAGGCGTGCAAGTCCCGGATCCTGGTATAACGGCCCGCCGAGCAAACAGCCCTTAGATGTCTATTTTGCAAGACTTGCAGTTTCTTAAGATGTGTGTCGGCCACCGAGCACCAAACCGGTGCCCCGTACGTCAAGTATGGCCGAACAATGGACTTGTATAGGATGAGTTTGTTGAGAGGGCTGAGGCAGGAACCATTCCTGATTAGAGGCCTCAACTTCTGAAGTACATTCCTATTTTTGACGTGCATAGGTGCAATGTACCTGCTGAAGTTGAGTTTCGAATCAAGAATGATTCCAAGGTACTTGACGAAAAGTTTGGGAGGGATGGTGGTGTGATTTACTTGGATCGGGGCAGACTCAATGTTTTTGAGCTTTCTGGCGAATACGGCCAAATCTGTTTTATTGGGGTCAAGCGGTATTTTCCAGTCCTCATAATACCGCGTAATGAGCTCTATGTGAGCGCTCAAGTTATTAGTCGCCTCCTGCGCAATGTTGGAGTGGGAATAGAGGGCAGTGTCGTCCGCGTAGAACGCTAGGGACGTTTCAGGGTGGGAAGGAAGATCTGCTATGTAATAGCTGAATAGCTGTGGCGATAGTACCATTCCCTGAGGTACCCCCGCCTTAATCTCTCTCCGGGATGAGAGCGATCCGCCGATTCTCACTGAGATAATGCGCCCGACCAGGTATGACGCAATTAGTGCTGCAAAGTGCAATGGAAAATTGTGCTTAATGAAAAGCTTGTGCAACAAGCCTTTGTGCCACACCCGGTCGAAAGCCCTCTCAATATCTAGGAGTAATAGGGATGTGCAATGCCCTATGTTAAATCCGTCATATATATCCTGCACGATCCTCGCCGCGAGCATGCTAGTGCCATGTCCGCTGCGAAAACCGAACTGCTCCCGGAGAAGTACATGACGGTTCAGGGCTATCCCGTTCATCCTAGACAATAAGAGCCTCTCAGTGGGTTTGCTCAGAGTGTTCAACAAGGAGATGGGTCGATATGAGCTGACGAGCTTGAGGTCTTTCCAGGGCTTAGGGAACAGTACCACGTACGCGATCTTCCAGGAACTGAGAGAGTGTTGCAGGCGAAGTATAGCGTTCACTATGTGCATTATTTGTATAAGGGTTTTGTTAGGGATGTTCTTGAGGAGTAGGTTAGGGATCGTGTCAGGTCTTGGAGCCTTATTCTTTGGCAGACGACCGAGAGCACCGCGAAGCTCTGACGGGGTGACCAGGAGTTTATCCATCACAGAGGGCGGGATAGGATAACGTTTTAAAAAGGGCCTTATTTCCTCTGTGATTTGAGCGTGCAATGGCACGGTATCGAGTACTTCCCCGTATACGCTCTCAAGGAAGTCAGCGAAGGCCTCAGTCTTCCCACGGTCATTAAGGATAACCTCGCCATTATAGGAAATGGTAGGAATATCGACTGGGCCTCCCCTAACTTGCCTTGCAAGCTTCCACAGGGAGCCATCCTCCGTGCCGAGCTCTTTAACAAACTTCATCCATGATGCCTCTCTGTGTTTACGGATGTTCACCCTGATCTAGTCCGACAGAGCGTTAACCCTGAGTTTGTCAATTGCAGCGCGATTCCTCTGCCATCTGCGCCGTATTCGATTCCGGAAACTGATAAGGTCGAGGAGTTCGTTAGGAAGAGTTTCCACGAATGGCCTCTAACTAACTATCGGGCATAGGGCGTCACGGTCGCGCTAAATATTGCAGGTTAGTGTGTCAACAGCGGTCTCTAGTTCCTGGATAGTTTCGATTTGCCTGGGGATGATAGTAGCCTCGTTTAACCTTTGTCGAAACACCCGCCAATCAAGATTTTATAGGAAATATATGTCCCATGGGCTTCCGAGTTAAAATTATCGATAACTTTAGGCGACGCTACCCCTGCCATTCCCCGGGTCACCGCTACGTCTAGGAACGAGGACGTGTTTCCACGGTAGTAGGTGAGAAATCTGTGATATTGGTTTTCCAGGTTCTTTTCTAAGAGGTTGCGTAGTACAATGTCCTTGCTGGTGGTTTGAGCACCACCAAATTTAAAATGCTTGGCGTTGAATTCGCCAACTTTTTGCCGGGCTGAAGAAAAATATTGAAGTCCTCTTGTGTGAGACGGATCGGTGGCGGAGCGTAACCATCGGTGATGCATAGGCCGCCGTCTAGCTCGATAGATACATATTCAATGAGTGAATGTAATCGTGTTCTTCTTTTATACCTCAGCGACCTATGCACCAGGCAGGCCCCTCCCCCTCCGCGGTTACGCCTATCGAAGCGTTCGACGGTATACCCACGGACTTTCAACAAAAAGTCTAGGGGCAAAAAAGACTCGAGCAGAAAAACAACCTGAAAGTTGAAATTATACAAAAAATGCTTGAATATGCCGAGTTTTTGTCTGATACCGTTACAATTCCAGAACCATACATTTACGACATACATTGGGAAATAAATCGACAAATATATGTTATACTTGTTAATTTCATGCGAGAAAAATTGTATTGTTCCCTGCATTATTCGAACTCGGTCGCCTTCACACGATTTTAACATCGAACAGAATTCGTCTAACGCGAAGAACAGTTCAGATATATTAACAAGAGAATTTATCTCGCTTACTACATTCTGTAGATTGAACACATGATCTGTTATATTATTTGGGGTGGTACCTACCCTGTTTGGCCGATGCTGATCATTTACATTGGTCTGTGCCTGCGGGGGCAGCTCTGAGGGTGTTGTGGAAGTCCGCTTCGTAGCTGGCTTGTTGAGGGGGTTGGGTGGGCAGGCGTCTCTCCTGCTGTTGCTGCGGGGGTGGGCTTCTTGGTTTTATACCCCGGCCTTGACTCGGACGACCTGCCATGCCAGGCCGGCGTGACGGGCAAGGGTGCAGGAACTAAGCTGTTTTTTGTATTAGTTTTTGCGGCTGTCGAAGCTTGTAATTGATTAATTTTGAACATGTAGACCGGGCAGTCGGTTGATTGCCCGATGTGGGCCCCCACAATTGGCACATTTGACTACATCTGATGTGCACGAAGTAATCTCATGCCCCTGGCCACATTTAGAGCATTTAAAGTCGCGTCTGCAATATGTCATGGAATGGCCATGTCCTTGGCACCTGCGGCATTGCATGATTGGTTTGGTGCTTCTCCTATTTTCCCATGACACTTTAATATTCATTAATGTTCTAATTTTGTGTTGCAATTTCCTAAGCGTGACAGAGGTATCGAGTACAACGAGATACAGCGGGACTTGTGTTTTCCGCATCTCGAATACATTCTTGGCTGAATATTCATATTCTTCTTGCAGTTGTCGCTTTATTTCGGCTATGGGGATATCCCCATCAAGTCCGCGAAGCACGTAAGCTCTCGTTTTTTGATTTTTCTCCGCGAAAGAGTGGTAGCGGAGATTTTCGTTGTCGCAATTACGCTTAAAGACCTGCCAGTCCTTATCACTGTCAAAGTAAATAATAGTGCTATTCTTAGCATATTTGATATGCATTCTCTGCATATCCTCTTGTAGCTTTTTATGACTGGTTATTTTGCCCTGGAGCACTAGGGGGGGGGGGTGTACCGGATTTCGTTTTAAGGGTAACCTGGGCTTTTTTCTTTAGCCTGGCACTGATACGGTTAGCAGGCTTTTTTGCGGCAGCCGATGTGGAAATGGTGCTGCTATCGTCTTCTAAGTCGGAGAGGGCGTCATAGCCGTTTTGTGTAGGGATGTTAGAGGGCACCCCAAAGTGCAGGTTAACAACCCTTATGTTTTTCTTTAGCCCTATTGTTTTATAGGACGTTTTAAAGGGCTCTTTCTCGGAATCGGTTGCCAGGGGAGAAGAGAAATCGGCAGATTTTCTGCTTTCCGCATCGCTTATTATTGCACTGGTGTCTAAAGGGCTGTTTGCAGGCCTCTTCCTGCTTTCGCCACTTGTCACTTCCATGATTGCGGGCTCCTCTTTGCGGATTTTCTTTGTGCCGGTTCTACCGGTGTCAATTTTCGGTTTAATGTCCTTCCTGACTTGGGAGGACGAGGGTTTTAATTGATGCAATGCAATTAAGTGGTCGATAGCTTTATTAAGTTGAGGGATTATGGTTTGAGTACTCTTCCCTGAAATGCTTTGAAGCTCTGTGTGGCTTCTTGCGCAATCTGCGCAATTTGCAGTGTTTTTCGCCAGCTTGGCGTGTATGTATCTGCATTTACTTAGTACCTTGTCACTCGGTACGGATAGCCGGAAGTCTTCAGGCTGTAAGGACGAGCAGTCATCGTCCTGGTCCATTTTTTACGTGAAAAAGGCCGGGGGTCCGTCCCTGGAAACTGAAAAAATACAACTAAAAAGCGTTAAGCGGCCTTTACTAATCACTAGATACGTGAGAAGCAGGCCTATCAGTAGTAGGTTTGATCCGAAAATCGCGAGAGAATAAACGCAGTGCACTTCCTGGGTACACCAGCCAGTCCTATTCGGTACGATACCAAAATAGGAGTCCACCGCAGTGGCGGTTTCTAACATTCAACGATAAGACCAGAATTAGATTTCTCAGTGATATTAATCGGAAAAATGTTTAGAGAGAGTAAGGAAGACAAATCCGGTTAAATGCTGCTTTTGCAGTTTCATCTTGCAATTGCAAGAGGAGGTACCGAAATGTTTTCGAGAGACATTATATTCAACGGTCGTACAGAGCTTACTCATGTACTGCAAATAATGAATGACCAGTTTTATGCCGCAAATGTTATAGGGTCGGAAATTCATCCACTAAGATGATAGATTCGCCCAAATTTTATCTTTATGAATGACAATGCTCGCCATTACAGACCCAGAAATGGTCCATATTGCTCTAGATGGGGGTGATGTTACTAATTTGGATTGACCCCGATTATTCTCAGACATGAATCCAATAGAATACGTTTCGGATTATCTTAAGAGAGCCATAAATCTAAGAAGTAACCCACCTAGAATTCGCCAGAAGCTCATAATAGCCGATCAAGAATAATGGACCAATTTAACCCAAGACGCAATTAATAACCTGACAATTCGAATATATCGATACGCTTGTGTCTTAATTGGAAGTAGAGATGGCAATCCAAGGTATAAATCACATAATATTCATTTGTTTCTTGTCGTTTGTGCAAATGTTATCATTTTAGTTTTATCCTTTTTCCTGCATGTCTCAGAAAATATTAATTTAAAAAATGTTAAATTAAGTTCTAAAACATATAATATTAATTTATGATATCTCATTCTGCGTTAAATTGCGTTTTTAATAGTGTTTAATTGGCCTCAAGTTGATACTTACTTTATAGATGGCACCACTAGAACCACTTTCTACAAAATCAAAATTTCCGCTTTGTGAAGTTGTCATTGACAAAATTCAAATAGTTTCTATTTTTTATATTTTTCGTCGTGTGTATAGCACGTTGAACAGGAGACGTAAATGAAATGATCACTTGTACTAGCAAATAAAATGACACTTAAAAAATGAATGCATTGGAAAATCAGTCAAGCAGCCTAGCCTTCAAAGGTAAGGCACACAGCCTCCTCGGCTGAATCTTTTTATGTTCTGCGTGTTTATCATGAAGCCTCCAGAGTGCAACTCTCTTACACTGTACATTGCGTAAAGATATCAGTTGCCGATTATGCGCCCTCTTGAATTGGGTTCTCCTCGAAACACCGCCTGAATTATGTGTACCTGTAAAGGAGCCCTGAGAATCAGTGTCTTTGGCACACTTACTGGAGCCCTGGCTGACGTTCTTGGGAGTTTTACTCTTTACACTAGCACCTTATCCCTCTCTTTTCTTAACCTAGCGCTGAGTTCTACCACAACTGAAGCCCCAAGGAGTCACCGATGTGGGGTCTGCGTTGGCCCCTGGGAGTCTCGCAGAATTAGTCTCAATTCCTTCACAAACGAGATTTCAGGCCGATATTCAAGCGGAGGAGGAGTTACCGATGTGCAGTTGGCGCAGGATTCTGGATGGTTTCCAGCATTAGCCTCGACCTCCCATAACTGAGGTTCGTCCTGAACCGTTTTTCAAATTATGGAAGAATTGCCGATCTGGTATTTCCGCTGGATCCCTGGAAGTCTCCCAGCGGGCTGTTTAGCTTTGAGGGAATTATGGCATCCCCTGCACAGCTGGAGGACTTTATGCAACGGGGTGCGCCATGTGCCTAGAGGGAAGTTTTTATTATGGTACTTCATCCACGCGGTCGAGTGGTCAAATCACAATCCCCTTGTCCTCTGATTCACTACTTCTTGCAAGGGCCATTGCGTGTCATGCGGTTTACTGTATGTTCAAACCTAGTAACCCTTGGAGCGAGTCCCTCATGGTAAATGTCGTCCGGGCCAAAGGAGTTCTGGTTTTTTAATAAAGTGTGGCTGCACTACCTCTTCCTTTTTATCCTGGCTTGGGACCGGCATTGGCAGCGTAAAAAACACTTATTAAACAAGTTAAAACTCGAAAATCGTCGTCATTCAGCCCCTAGTTTTTTAATTAAATTCATTTAATGACAACGACTTAATATGTATATTACTAGTATACCAACAATTTGCCCAAATATAAGAAGAAGATTGATTCGTTAATATCCACACAGCAGCGCAGGTAAACAGCAAAACACAATATTAATTATCGGCCAGTTTAATAATATTATATTACTTAAACCACGACAAACTAAACAAGCAAAATGAACCCCTATTTAAAAATTATAGTTTGAGAATTGTATTCAATATTTACGTCAACTGGAAAATTTTCCTATTTAAACTATAACACTCATATTTTGAGGCAATTAAGAGTTCCTCTCACTATTCAGGCATGTAAGCAGAATTTTAATCAAATAAATACCTCTCGTCAAATTACTGAAATAATTCGCTGTACTAGGCAAATTCGCTTGTAGAATATCGAATGTAAATACTTGTTAACAGATCTTAACAAATAAATAAGGAATAAACATTTAACAAATGATTAAAGCGTTATGCATATAGTATATTTTTAACCTTTTATTATGTATATCAAGCATATGGATCTTTATAATTGGGACAAAAAGTTATTAATTATTAATCATATGATCAGAAATATGCATTGAAGTTTTCTGATTATACATAACCATATCATTTTTGTCCAAAAACAAATGCTCATTAACACCTGTAACAGAAAATACGTTTGGCACGAATTCTCTATCATAATTAGCAAACTTTAGAAACATATTAATTTTCTGAAAGCAAATAAAAAAGCACTATTCTCTGCTTAATATGCAGACAATGTTTCCTTTAGAAATAAAGTCACGAAATAATTTTTTGTGCCTGGAATATGGAACATAAACAAGGCAAGAAAAAACATTTTCACAAAGAAAATTTAACAATGAAGAACATCGGGAATTTTGGTTATATTATACTTTATCATAGCGACAAAATTATAGAATGACCTTGTAAAACTGAACAAAGCTCATTATTTCTATTTTTTACTCTACTGTACTGGGCATATAAGGTCACAAGGGTATTGACTTCTTCTTATTTCACGCCTTATTTTTCTTTCTAGTTTCTAGATTGCATACTGTGCATTTTGGCCAGCATATACGAATGTTAATTTATAACCAATATAGTTTTATCGAAGCTTTCGTGATGTTCTTAATTCTCCTCAACCTATGAGAACCAAGCTGATTACACTACTGCTTTAATATTTTAACAATGTCTTGAAAAAAATTAAAATATATATATGACCTAAACTTATATTATATTTAATAAAATACCCAAGACCTGCCTACGGCGAGTTGGGCAGAGCCTTGTAATTTGTGTGACATGAACCATAATATGACTTGTAGAAGTTGGTTAGTTTCAATTTTGGAAAGAACTTCGGTGAAGGTTGCGCGTAGCATTCTTTCCATCATTTCCACCGATGAAAATTGTATGTGCTCACAATTCAAAGGTCAGCCTTTTACAATTGATGATGTTAGTGTCGCGGGCGTTTGTGTATTACGTTAGTGGGGATCCTCTACCCGTCCTATTTATGAGTCAGGCAGTACGTGTAATTTATTGCCTTTGGTGTATTGTTGGTTGGTGCCTAGACTCAGTTCCACATTTGAGATTTTTCACTATTTCCGTCACAGGTGAGTTGCTTTTTTCTTTTTACGTGTGGCCAATTTGTGATGTTGTCTTTACGTGGACGGTTCCTAATTCCTTTTCAATTTTCTTCGCAGAGGTTCTGTCTCGTCCACCTTTTGAGGCCACTTGCTGATTTCAGCATTGGCAGGTTTGAGAAAAAAATACTTTTTTGTTGTTTTATTATCTCTGCCGGTAAATTTCTTCGCTTTGGGATTTTTATCAAAAACCTTGCATAATATGTTGATGTTTCACAACTTCTTTTTATTGCGTAAGAGTCCTTCCTTCCTGCCTCTTGGATCTAAGAAGTCTATTGTGTTCACTGGTTACGTACGTTTCATTTTGAGAGTTGTCCGGTGAGCTGCTCATGCGTTCCCGTAGATCCGATCAGCAGACCAAATGTCAAATATAATTCCGCCTCATGTAAGATATACTTCTCTGACCAGGCCAGGCCTCCTTATTTTTGATTGATTCATTAATACTCGAGTATTTTTCTTAACTTAGAAAAAGTTTGAAGTTTTCATTTGAAATGTCAAATTTGACTGATTTAATAACGCTTAAGTCGTGTTTTATTGACTCTTGAGTAATTTGCTTTAACTAAAAATAAACTGCTGTTAAAATCGTGACTTCGTTATTTCGTGAAGGTTTTCATCACACCAAACATGATTTTTATGGAAATTCATTATTGAATCTTTCGAGAAATTAGCCTCATCGGTAAATGGTATGCCGTAAAATTGTTATTATACAATATTTTCTGCAATATCCAACGGTAAAATATTAACTGTCGAGGGTTATCTTGGGGCAACAATGCTTGAATACATTGTATACGTGCGGGTACAACTGTTGTTTCTTGAGGATACACCAAACCAATCTTTGGCTTACTTAAACATAACCAGCATATGTATTCTCGATGTAGCACCCACGGAATTCAGTAACCTGCATCGATGCACAAATAATAATGCAAGCCTCTCAAAAACGGTCACATCTAGAGCTGTTGAGCAAGTATACCTTTGTTACTTAAAAAAGGTATAAGAACATGATATTATTATATTTATAAAAACTCCCAGAAATTTTCTGTCAAAAAAGTTAGGGCACATTAGAGTAAATAATAATAGCGCACGTAGGCCCCATGTGCTGCATAAAAATTAAAGCCATATTGGGATTTTTCATCTCAAAAAAACCGAAAATTGTGTGAAATTTTTATTTTATAAGAAAGTTACTAAAAAAAACAAAAATAAATTATCTCCTTCAACACCCTCGGCAACGAAACATTTGCGGATGTTTATATAAATTAGCAAGGATATGTCCGCAAGTTTTCTGCACGTACTTAGAAAATACCCTTTAATATGAGAAAGAACACCACCCAAAAGCAAACCTTTACTTTTGCCGCATCCGAAGCCACGTGCCATGCCATCCGTACAAGAGATTTCCATAAGATGTCTTGAAATCTGTTCCAAATGAATGAGGTGACGGTCACTCGACTATGCAAATAACTGAATTGTGTATCCGTTTAAAATATCATATTGGTGTCACTCTATCCGAATACAACTAGAATAAAGCAACATGCCGATGTGCCTGTCTTCAAACCCATTAAAAATATCTGGAATAGAGCTGTATTGACATTTCGAAGAAAAAAATCTAAATTACAAAGAATAATTTTGCAATTGCTTCAAACAATGCAGTTATTGATTTAAAAGGGGAGTCTATAGAAATTTATCTAGAGCTAGAGGCTATGTCCATTGATTCCTTCAGCGATTTATCTTTTGACATGTTTAGAAAAGGCCACTACGCAAAATTCTAGTAATAATGTACATGATGGAAAAGTAATACAAAATCGGAGTAGAATCACCTACAATAATTTTCTACGGGTAGTTGGCTCTCCCCGCCATATCGAACGTCAACACTATCATGACAAAACTTAAGCTTCATCACTGTGACATTCGTAAAATCCTCAAAAAGCTAGATAAGCAAAAGGCATCAGGGCCGGATGGAATACTTGCCATCGTGTTAAGGAACAGCGCTAACAAACTAACACCCATTTTTCCAGAAAAGGAATTGACCCATCTTCTTGGAAAGTCGCTCAAGTACAACCTGTTCTAAAAAAGGCAAGAAAACCACGCCCTCAAACTATAGCCCAATTGCCTTGCTTCCAATAATCTCCACAAAGTCATGGAACGTGTACTCAATCAACAACTATTCAAGTATTTCGAGACCAACAAAATAATCAGCAATAACCAATACGGCTTCCGCAAACAGAGATCAACCGGAGACATATATTTGGAGTAGGGTAATTAAGAACTAAGGAGAATCTCGAGCGATTGCGTTGGATATTTCGAAGGCGTTTGACATGACGGATTGCTTAACAGACTGCCGTCCTTCGGACTGCCAGCATCTCTCTGCAGCTGGTTTGTCAGTTTCCATAAGAACCGACCTCTGCACGTTGCAGTCGAGGGACACATCACAGACACATAGGGAATCAGGGCGCAATCTTTCACCAACTCTGTTCCTCAGCTATATTAATGACCTGGTGAACCAATAAGCCTTTTTACAGTTTTGCAGATGACAGTATCCTTGTCTTAGACTTATCACCGTAGGCAGAAGCAGATTACAACAATTAATCAAGATCTGGAGAAAGTTTGAACCTGGGACGACAGGAATTTGATCCAGTTCAATGCAGCAAAAACCCAAGCAGCCACGTTTACCAAGAAAGCCAATACGGCGGGCCCTGATATCATTATAGCAGAAACGACCATTCCTTCATCCTCGTCTATCGGACTACTGGGTGTCTCAGTCAACAGCAATATGTCTGGGCTTGACCACGTTGCTAACATCGCAAAACCAGCCTCGCAGAAGCTTGGTGCGCTATTTCGTAACAAAAAACTGTATGCCGTGCAGCAGCTGCTCTTGCGTTACAAAGCGCAAATAAGACCCGCATCATCCCGCCCTCAGTAACACCTGTCAGACAGTCACGACAGACAGCAAGAGCGCACCCGTTCGTCGTACAACCGGAAACACATAGAACGTCGCTTTATAAGAACTTCTTTGTCTGGCGCACTGCATCACTGGAAAACTCACACCCAGGACATCTGTTTTTCCCTAATTACGACCTACAACTATTCAAAAACCGTATTAATCAACATCTTCGCACACACACCACTCGTCGAGTGCCATAGGATCTGCCTTTAGTGTGTGCCACTGCCGTAAAAAAAGAATAAAATAAAAAGACATTTTATAATTTAGAAAACTGTAAAGAACTCGAAGGAGGCTATAAATCATTTCGAGAATTTAAAGTAAGAAATTGAAGAAACTTGGAATCCGTCAAAAAAGTAGGGTGCATTAAGTGTGACATAGAGGACATGTCAGTTTTTATGAAGGATAACATTCCTCTTAATATTGCTAGTATGTCCCAGATAAGTCCCGCGATATAAGAAAAATCATTTAATCATATTAATGAATAATATGATAATCAGCCTTTAGACTCCACTAAACAGATACACATTACACACATCATCAACTGATAAATTCTGCATTTGGCCCATAGTGCCGGAACGAAAGTGTAAAAATCAAAGAAAGATTACCATTTGGCTAAACATCTTTAGATCGGCCAAACGCGGAGAAATTGAAACAAGAAGAAGCTAGAAGAAGAAAGGCTAAAAAAAGGAAAAAGAAAAAGGGAGAAGAAAACTAAATTTAGAAAATTGAAGACAAAACAATTTTTTAGACAAAAAAAAAAGAAGTGACCACTAAGAAAATATATTAAGCAAACAAATTTAGAAGACAGCACACGAGGAAGCCTAAGAGAGGACAATGAAGGAAATGATCTTGATGGTAGGATATGTTTTTTAGGTGGGATGATAAAGTACTTCGCGAGACTCAAATAGGACCGATTGAATTTGGAAGTACTGTTCTTAAATCCGGATTAAAAGTTCATTTGCCAACCTTATCAAAGAATAAAATTAAAGTGCAAAAATAGTGTGATTTAGCTCTCCCTTCCAATACTGGAACACTTTTTAAAACTACAGGCTAAAAAAACTCCAGACTGCGTTAAAAGAAGATTATTTTTAGATGATAAAGAAGTACAAAATCCCAAAATTATGGTTTTATCTGTTATAGTCTTTCAAAAACGTAGAAGTTTTTCAACAAAATATAATAAACCGTAATTTCTACTAACCCAACCTAAAAATAGGCGTTAAATGCCACCCCTGCAACAAAAACTACTATCCTTTCTGCGAAAGACAATGTGGAGGATGTGTTTTTATGTAATACTTGTAAAGCCAAAAAATAAATAAATAAACAGATTGTATTATGTTTCTTATAGTGACCAATAACCATATTTAAAAGTGCCCAATAAGATTAGCATTGTGGCTAATGACTGTGGTTTTTGAATTTTGAAAAAAATGCATGTTTGAATTATTATATAACCCTTAAAATGCAGAATACAGGTAATTTTCTTAACATTATTTGTTTTTTTGTGTCACAGATGTTATTTACAACGTGCAAAATAGAAGAAAAATATGAGATTGAGTTTCTAGGTAAAGCTTGCAAGGCGATTAGTTACCTGCTTAAACCAGGCATATTGACCGGTTGTCCATATGCTAGGTTTACTCAGCATTGTTAATACTTATAGGTGTGGCTCGTAGACTTGACAGTTGGTCGAAGGCGTCAGTAAAATTTTCTATTATGAATATATCAATGATTTTTAAGCATTGAAATTAGGGTAGTAAAATTTTGAAAAATACCCTATACAAAAATATCGAGACACATAACCACAAAGGAAAATTAATTAGATACCAAACCTTGTTGGGATTATGGCATTGCACCCAAAATAAAGAGAAAACCCTCCACAATAAGCATCATCCCAATTATGAGATTATTAAGTTTTAATCTTAAGTCCTAAATCATTAATGCTGCCTAATTCCTATTTTTTAAATATTTCTAACTAAAATCTGATCTTTTAAAGTTCTGAGTAAACATAGTTAATCACAGAACGCCTTAAATAAGAATTACTATCCTAAATAACAAATCTATTATAAATTAATCCAATCACCCATCCTGTGAAGAAAAAAATGTGATCAAAGAGGATCTACAGGGTAAATCGAAGTGAGCTCAATTCGGTAACCTTCATAAAGACAAATATCTAAAGTAACAGTTAGATAAGACGTTTTACTGTCATAACACTTACAGCAAATTACAGTAAAAGCGTAGCACATAAGTAAGTATGCGAAATACAAAAAAAAAGACAAATCAGATAATTACTGCTAATAACTAAGATAACTTCATATAAAGTGATAAAGAAAGTCGATATTAGTTAATCAAATGACAATAAGAAACGGTAATAGATACAATAAAAAAATCGATTAAAGATCATCGAACATGATAAGATACGATATGTTAAGTAAAGGAGTTAATTATAGCGCGTAGTTACTTCCTTACGTTAATACGGGAGTAGAATCCACTGATAGTGGTTGGTGGCTAGTCCTTAACTCCTACAACTTCTTGGCTGACCCTAATTAGAGCTTTAGCGCTTCCTATGAAGTTATACGTTACAGCATCGCTTTGACAAAAGGTCTCAAACCGGCGGAATGAAACTAAAGAAACTATCTAGGCTAGTGAAAACCTGAGCGGAGGATGGACCGTCTTTAAATTATAAATTATACATTTCCGAGACGGTATTGCCGATAATACGTGAACATATAAATGGCAGCGTATTTGCAAATTTATCTCATGATTAATAATTAATATTTTGATGGTCAAAATAACCATGATAATCGTTCGGCTTTGGAAAACTTCTCTTTTTCCTTCCTACACGTAGATTGCTTTTGAGGGAAAGAGTAGTCTTTCCATCAAGAGAACGTTCGGAAATGCGGGACGACCACGAACTCTTCGGAACTATATTCGTCGATACAGGTTGGGTGCGCTCCAATATTCCACAGTATGAAATAGTTGATGTTTTAAATTTTAAGATATACATTCTAAGTCCAGATTAGATATGTTAAGTTCCAATGTAGGGCAACGAGAATATCAACCATGAAAGGGAAGAAATCGTATTACTGGGTTTGGTAGTATTTACAACGCTACAAGTTATACAATAAATCAATGTATTATATACTAAGTGACCCATGATTGTATACGTTATCCTAACTTCAAGGATCAAAATAGTTATTTACAATATTAGTGTTGTAAAGATGTAAAGATGTTTTATCAAACTCGGCTGACGCCTCGTTTGACAACTTTAACATATCGTGTTGTAATATGAATTTACAACAAGAATATTGTATAAAATTTTATCTACTTTCATCTATGAATTAAAATATTTGGCAAAAGACATTTTTAAAAATAAAAATGCACCTGTAAAAATGCACCTGCTATTAAGTTTACTAATCAAGTTTTTTTATGTTACCTTTCGCATGGTTACTGTTTCGCATGGTTACTGTCGAACCATTGTCAAACAAATCCAAAAATATAACAAGCGCTTGTAAAAATGAGCGATTCTGATGGAAGTTTACCCTCTGATATAGAAGCAGCGGCAAACGAAGCGATCTCAAGTTTAGTTCCGACAAAATCCAAGGCGCGGTATGAGTTGGAGTACCAGAAGTTTGAAGATTGGTGCAAAGCTAACAAAATAAAGGAGGTGTCTGAGAAAATCCTTTTGGGTTATTTTTCCGGAAAGCAACGCTCCCAGAAACCATCTACACTATGGACTCACTACTCAATGTTGAGAACTATGATTTCAGTCAAGAAAAATCAAGATATAAGCAGATTTTCTCAACTTATCGCATTTTTGAAAAGAAGTTCAGAGGGTTACAAAGCCATAAAGTCCAAAGTTTTTACAAAGGAGTATGTATGTACTGCAGATGATGAAACATATTTACTTATGAAGGTTGTTGTGATAATCGGCATTTTTGGGGCTTGTAGGCGCGAAGAACTAACTAAGTTAATGTTGGATCATATTGAATACAATGATTTGTATATAAAAATTGTTATTCCATGCTCAAAAACCAAAATTATCCGAGAATTTGTTATTACAGAAGGAAATGTGACAGGTGTCAACTGTTTAAGTATTTTTCGAAAATATGCTAAACTTCGTCCTCTTAATGCAACTCACAGGCGGTTTTTTGTATTGTACGGAAAAGGAAAATGTACCTCCCAGCCTGTCAGAATTAATAGTTTTGGAAGTATATCAAAAAAGATTGCAACAAAACTTGGATTGAAGAATCCCGAAGGATACACTGGACATTGTTTTAGGAGGTCCTCAGTCACCATTCTTGTTGATGGTGGTGCAGATATGCAGATCTTAAAGCGCCATGGGGGCTGGAAATCCTCTTCTACGGCAGAAGGCTACGTTGAGAATTCTTTAGAAAATTAGAGACAAATAGCAAAGAAGATAATGGGATCAGACACGGATTTAATGATTGGAAATTCGAACGTAAAGGGCTCCATCACATCCACTTCTGGTATACAAATTTCTATCTGTAAAAAGTGTATTATTAATGTTTATAATAAACCTTAAGTGTTCTAATTTAATAATAATTAATTTTAATAAATAATTGATAATTAATTTTATAACTGTTAATAATAAATAAATCATTCTTCTAAAAAGGGTGGTTTTATTTAACAGCAAAATGTTAATAAAACCGTTTTTTTTTCATTACAGCACTAGTGCTGTAAAGGCATCTATTACAGCACTAGTTCAGTAATAGGTGCCCTTACAAAACGATTTATAGAACTGTAAAATTCATATTACTAAATGAAAGTAAATAAAAATATTAACAGGTCAGCCGGTAATAATTTTTTTATTACGCATGCATCATAATCAACGATTATCGCACGCTGCAGCGTGCTTAAAATGATGTTTACGATGCGCCTACTTTTCTAAAGGTTGCTATAGAAACATTTGATCATGTCAAATGTGACAGAATAATATATTTGTCAATATATCCCTTAAGTTTAATATTTAAAACATTTTTGAGATTATGATGCATTTGTAATGAAAAATAGCGTATGATATACGTGTATAAGAGGCCTTTAAAGCCCTTGCGACTTACAAAACACTCCGCTGCGCGTCGTGTTTTGAAATATGCCGCGCGTGCTTTAAAGGCCCTCTTATACACTTATATCATAATATACTATTACGGGCTGGCCCGTTCTTTACGTTTAGAAACAGTTTTACGGGTTTACGATTTAGAATACAATAAAAGTATTTAGTCAGGGGCCTGTAGGTGATACCAATGAAGCGATCATTGGTATCACCACTTCTACTTAAACTAGTTTCCAAATTTGTCGGCTCGTTACGAGGAGAAGAGCAAAGTGTAGTCACTCTTACCATTGAAATGTGGAGTCAATATTTCTGGCATAACTTCTAAGATAATCAATCTGCTGGGCACTCGAAGTGCATAACGTAATTTTTTGGGGTATATTTAAGGTTCGATATTGTAAAAACGGTAAGCTAAATTAAAACGCGGTTTACGGCGTTTTTTTGCTCAAGGTATGTTTATTTTACACTTGGCTGCTGAATTGTCAGGTATGGCCGGAAAAGGTTTGTACAGGGTGTAAACTAAAACCTTCCATTGTTTACAACGTTTTATTTAAGGATATTTTTTCCAAACAATATTTTATTTATTCTTATATACACCAGAACAATCTACGATTAGATACAAAAAAATTTGATGCTTTTTTTGAAATTCTCATTTTCTTGGGATATTTTCGAAAATATTGACATGCCATTACAAAACATTTCCTAAATCATTAGTGATAGTCCAAATCAAACTCATTGTGCTACATTTTTTATTATTTCTAGTGCCCCTGTCAGGAAAAAATACAATTACAACATACAGGAGTCTGAAAAAGTTTACAGAAGGTTTAATTTCTTTAAGGACCCGACAAAGAGAGAATTTCGGAACCATACGATTTTCTTTAAATTTTAATATGTTGTAGGTATGGATAAGTACTTCACAAAAATGTATTTTAGAATATGGTGCTCCCCCCCCCCCCCCCCCCATTTGGCTACAGTGGCATATCAAAGTTACGGTAATCAAAATACATATTTTTATTTTTTTTGCATTTTAAGCTAAAAATGAGTCTATATTTAATGGATTGTAACAGCTGTGGGCATACAAAATAATTTTTAGGATGTAACTCCAGTGGCGTACATAAAAATATTAAAAAATTGTGAAAAATATTTTTAATATTTTTATGTACGCCACTGGACTTACATCTTAAAAATTATTTTGTATACCCACAGCTGTTACAATCCATTAAATATAGACTATTTTTTAGCTTAAGATGCAAAAAAAATAAAAATATGTAATGTGATTAGCGTAACTTTGATATGCCACTGTAGCCAAATGGGGGGGGCACCATATTCTAACATACATTTTTGTGAAGTACTTGTCCATACCTACAACATATTAAAATTTAAAGAAAATCGTATGGTTTCGAAATTCTCTCTTTGTCGGGTGCGGGGTTCTTTCACGATTTTGAATATTTTGATGCATCGAACATTCAGAGCTAAAGAAAGTACAATAAAACGTAACTTTTGAACGTAAATTAGACTCTTTTACCGAAACGTTTTTTCTATTACACCCTAACCTCATTTTTAAAGAATTTTGCGGCGTAAAGGTATAAACCTAATTTTTAACATTATTTTAGAGTGTTTTTATTTGAAATCCATTTGACTTTTTAGAACTAAATGATTATTATAACGAAATTCTAGCATTTTTATGTCTATAAAACGGTTACTGGTACTACTGGTAGGGTTTTATTACAGATTTATATTTCTACAGGGTTTGTACGGTTAATGGTACCTTAAACGTTCCTGGCAAACTCAGCAGCAGACCTTTGAAAAAATGTGGTTACTTACATAAGAGGACATGCTCTATCCTCTAAAAATATTTTTAGCTATACAGTGTTGCCGATTCTATTAAAAAGTAACGGCAAATTTTATATTTTATATAAAACACCCTGTATATTCTTATATTTTTGGGTTCTACTTAACATTATAATACATTGTAACTAAATTCAACTCTTGTCAAGATACAAACAATTAAAGATAGTACCAATTGAGTTACCGAATTTGGTACTCGTGGTAACCCCCATATGGTACTACCTCGTACTATCGATCGTGAGACACCCTGAATATGTAGGTTGCACCTAAATATTTTTACATACCTAATACAGAGTATATCAAAAAACACCTCTCGTAGAATTGGTAGACGTAAACAACGTTAACAGTACAAAGGAAGTAAGAAATCAATCTGATGCCCAACAATGGGCGGCAAAAAAAACTTAAAGATGTAAATGGTAGGCATCAGACCATAACGAAAACTTATGAAATTAGAAACTTATAAAATAAGTAGGTAACAAAAAATTGTGGCCAAGTTAATATTTAGTTGGCCCTCCACGAAGACGAATAACTTCACGGCATCTTCGAGGCATGCTGTATACTAAATTATTAATGACATTTTGGGGTATGTTATGCCATTCCTCTTGTATTGCTTCGGAAAGCTCATTTAAAGTTTTTGGGACAACAACTCTAGATCTCACTAATAATTTTAAATGAGACCACACATGCTCTATAATATTCAAATCCGGAGATCTGCAGGCCAATCCATACGATTTATGTCATTAGCCTGCAAAGCTTCCGTCGCAATTTGCGCTCGGTAAGGCCGTGCGTTATCGTCAACTAAAAGAAAATCATGGCCATAATTTCCAGCAAATGGTACAAAAATGGGAAGGAAGTAAGACATCGTCTCTATAAACTACAGCATTAACTGTTTGCCTGGTAGTGAAAATGTCAAATTTCCCGTTGTATATTAACACAAACTAACCCAAGCTGTGATGCCTCCTCCGCCATAGGCTTCTTGAGGTGCCATGTTTTCTTCGGCATACCTTTCATTCGGCTCTCTCCAAACAAGAATTCTACCATCCGAATGAATAAGATTAAATCTTGTTTCGTCGCAAAAGAGCAGTTTCTCCACTGATTTATTGTCCAATTGCGATGTTGCTGGGCCCATGCTAACCTAGCTGCACACTAACGCGGGAGCAAACGGGGACACTTCGCTCTACGTCGTGCTCTAAAAAAATGTGATTTTATACAGTAGCCCGTATAATTATTGAAACCCTACTTTTATTAAAAAATCCCTTTCATATTACGAATGATTTGAGAATTAGTGAAATTAGACTCTGGTTTACATTATTTAAATTGGCGACACCTTGCCGAGCCATCATGCCTTGGTTCAAGAGCCTAAGAGCATTTTGCCTTTCGGTGACAGTTAGTCTTGGCATAGTGTATGAATTAAATAAATGAAATATACAAAATAAAAATCAATCAAGGGTAAATATCACGAAGTAAAATGTAAAAAACATGTGTATAAAACGGAACATTGAAATGTTAAAGAAGGAAAAAAATATCCAAATAAACAACTGATCGTTTCGTTTCCATAGAGTCCATGGCCTTGTTCTCATGACAACGACTTTTAGCAAAATATGTTCTCATAATTTTTGTCATTAGTTGGGAGTGTGCGATACATCATTTGAAAGCTCTTACAGCATAGAGAGCATAAAGAGTACCAAATTCGGTACCACAATTGTCTGTATCTTGACAAGAGCTCAATTTAGTTACAATGTATTATAATGTTATGTCGAACCCCAAAATGTAACAATATAAAGGGTGTTTTATATAAAATATAAAAGTTGCCATTACTTTTTAATATAATCGGCAACACTGTATAGCTAAAATTATTTTTAGACGATAGAGCTTTTAGACGATAGCTTATGTAAGTAACCACATTTTTTTTCAAAGGTCTGCTGCTGAGTTTTCCAGGAACGTTTAAGGTACCATTAACCGTACAAACCTTGTAGAAATATAAATTTGTAATAAAACCATACCAGTAGTACCAGTAACTATTTTAAAGACATAAAAATGCTAAAATTTCGTTATAATAATCATTCAGTTCTAAAAAGTCAAATGGATTTAAAAAAACACTCTACAATATTGTTAAAAATTAGGTGTATACCCTTACGCCGCAAAATTCTTTAAAAATGAGGTTAGGGTGTAATACAAAAGAACGTTTCTGTAAAAGAGTCTAATTTAGGTAAATCAAGTAATGAAGTTAAAAGAATTACGTTTTATTATACTTTCTCTAGCCCTGAATGTTCGATGCCTCATTCAAAATCGTGAAATTTTAGAAATGAAAACTCCTGTATGTTGTAATTGTATTTTTTCCTGACAGGGGCATTAGAAATAATAAAAAATTTAGTACAATGAGTTTGATTTGGACTATCACCAATGATTTAGGAAGTTTTTTGTAATGCCATGTCAATATTTTCGAAAATACCCTGTATATCCCAAGAAAATGAGAATTTCAAAAAACGCAACAAATTATTTTTTTGTATCTAATCGTAGATTATTCTGGTGTATATAAGAATAAATAAAATATTGTTTTGTAAAAAATATCCTTAAATAAAATGTTGTAAACAATGCAGGGTTTTAGTTTACACCCTCTACAAACCATTTCCCGGTCATACCTGACAATCCAGCCTGCAGCCAAAGGTAAAATCTACATACCTTGAACAAAAAACGCCGCAAACGGCGCTTGAATTTGGCTTGCCGTTTTTAAAATATCGAACTTTAAATATACCCCAAAAAATTACGTTATGCACTTCGAGTGTCCAGCAGATTGGTTACCTTAGAAGTTATGCCAGAAGCTAATAATAATATAGAAGGAAGGCACATGGCTTTTGAAAGCATCTATCTTTCAAGCATCCCATAATATGGAGATTGCTAGAAGTGATTAAGCATGATTAAGTTTGAGTGAATTTAAACTATACCAAATCGTCATAGGAATCTGAAACGAGCCACAGAAACGAAAATATCAGTTAGCTCATGACTGGCCAGTTTGCCATGAGCTGAAGAAACTATCTGAGATAGAAAAAATATATATAGCGGATACTTAGAAGACATCACAACGTAAAATAAGAAAAAATATTATATATATTTCAATAAAGGGCAAGTTTTATCGTTCAGGAAATGTTTTCTAAGTAATTGATTTCTCCGCGGTATTTAATATCTATTTTATAAATATTAATGCCCCTGAGAAATATTTCCCTTACGGAAATGATAAAATTATTCGCAGCAAGAGCAAGCGCTGAAAATTTATGAGTGATTTGTCTGATCATTATAAATCATTTTAATGTCAGACTAAGTGAAAATACCGCAGATATGAACTTTAAGCTTATAGCCTTCCGTTTCTGGGGCATCTGAAATTAGTGGTTTTTGGGTAATCTCATCAATAAATTCCCCTTATAAAAATTATTTTAATTAATAGAATTAGTGATTATGTCGCATTATCTGCGAATGTCATAGGCATTAGGGTTTTAATGACCGAGTCGAGAGAAGGCAATTAAGCCACTCCTTTCAATATACTTCAAACTAATATTATTGTTTTGGCGCTTTTATATAATTTTTGTCGAGTTGTTCTTTTAATACAGATATTTCTTGAAACTGATAAACAGACAACAATTCTGTTTGATGGAAATGTACAGACCGTCTTTCTCACTAAGAAAAAGAGTACACGATTTACGACCAAATGTAGGTTCGTTCCTATCTCCATTTTTGTTATGATGAATACAATTAATACATTATTTGAATTTTTTATTGAACAGAAAACTCTAATAGGTTCTAAAATGAAATATTTGCTGTTACATGGCAAATTTGGACAATTTTTTAATTGTCGAAAAGGAATATACTGAATATATCTTAGGTAGATTGGAACTCAATAATAATGCATTCAGGTTAAATATTATCTTATTAATTATTTTTTTATGGTTACTGTTAAAGACTAATACAATTTGTCTAATCTTAGAACTTGTTGACAGCAACGAACATGTTTAATTTCTAAATGCATCGTTGTGTTATTTTTTAAAATTATATCTTCGTCATATTTTGTAAAAAAAGATGTCTGCCTGTCTTGGAGAAATTGGAACATCATCAGGTATTGCTTAATAGCTATTTATGATACAAGTATGAAAAGTGCATATTTAAGGCACGGGTATGAAAGTTTGCGGAACTCGCTTCGTTCGTTCCGCAATTCATACAAGTGCCTTAAACGAACTTTTCACACGCATGTCATACAATATTTTTTCTACGTGCGTGTGAAAATTTGCCAATTTTCAATGTTTATTAATTTTTCTATGTGTCTGTGAAAATTAGTTAATTTTAAATTTTTATGAATTTATAAAATATCAAGTAGGTACCTGATGGATTGTTATGGTGATAGGATGTTATTTATTTAACACTTTTGTTTGTGTCGGTCAACTTGACAAGCTATAATTCGTACAAATTGTGATGCAAATATCGAGATCGATATATCGAGATATTTGTGGCTATAAAGTTAATAATGAGCTATTCAGACATCGAGAATACTGAAACTATTTCGTCCGATGTAGGCGAATCTGGGAGATAAGCAAGAGATTTGCTTTTACCTACGCGGTCAAGAGTCCAGTACGAAAATGCATAGAAACGTTTTGAAAAGTGGTGCGGTGAGAAGAAAGTGAGGCATCCCACCGAGAATATTTTATTGGCGTACTTCC
>MU182594.1:191876-237074 GCA_016904865.1 Pissodes strobi | reverse complement strand
GTTTTGAAGAGGCAATCGGAAGGGTACAAGGCCAAAAAATCAAAAGTATTTTCCAAAGAAAATGTCGAACATTTTTGAACCAATTCCAACGATCAAGACTTTTAACATTGGAAATGTTTTTATTTTCCTATTATGGGGTACCAAATCGCGAAAAAGTGCATGCTACATTTGGCACATCACGTAATATACGTAAGAGATCGTGATAGTCTGTTTCTGAGGACGGAATCGGTTCAAATGACAAAAATAAATTAAAGCTAACTTAGACTAACCGAAAGTTGATTGAACGACTAACCCAAACTAACCAAAAGTACCCAAAAGCACCGAAAAGCGTTAAATTGCATCGGAACAAATTTAAAAAAATAAAAGTAAGTTAAAACTTATTCAAAACGAACATTTGCGACTAACCATAACTAACCAAAAACATTAGGATTGGTTATAACGTATCGGATCCGGTTCAAATTACTAAAATAAATTGAAACTAACTGAAACTAACCGA
The DNA here is from genome assembly GCA_016904865.1 of Pissodes strobi. NCBI lineage: Eukaryota > Metazoa > Arthropoda > Insecta > Coleoptera > Curculionidae > Pissodes > Pissodes strobi. The sequence continues at coordinate 236,578 of MU182594.1, read as the reverse complement.
GAGTTGATTAATCGACTCCCCAAAACTAACCAAAAATAATCAAAAGCACCAAAAAGGGCTAAAACGAATCGGAACATATTAAAAATATTAAAACGATCCGAATTTTGGCGACTAACCAAAACTAACCAAAAACATTAAATTTGATTATAATGTATCGGAGCTGGTTCAAATGACTAAAATAATTTAAAACTAACTGATACCTACTAACCGAAAGTTGATTGAACGACTAACCAAAACTAACCAAAAGCACGAGAAAGAGCTAAAGTATATCGGAACAGTTTAAAATATTAAAGTATGATAAAACTAACCCAAATTAACCGAATTTTGGCGAATAACTAAAATTAATCAAAAACATTAAAATTGGTTAAAACGTACCGGAACCGGTTCAAATGACTAAAATAAATTAAAACTAGTTCAAATTAACCGAAAGTTGATTAAACGACTTACCAAAAGTAACAAGAAGCACCAAAATGGGCTAAAACGTCTTGGAACAGATTAAAAATATTAAAGTAAGATAAAACTAACCCTAATTAACCGAATATTGGCGACTGACCAAAACTAACCAAAAACATTAGAATTGGTTATAACGCAACGCAACCGGTTTAAATGACTAAAATAAAATAAAACTAACCGAAATTAATCGATTTTGAAGGACTAATCAAGAGTAACAAAAATCACCAAAAATGGCTAAAACGTATCGAAACAGATTAAAAATATTAAAGTAAGTTAAAAATAACCCAAATTAACCGAATTTTGGCCACTAACCAAAAACATTAAAAATTGTTATAACGTATCGGAACCGGTTCAAAGGACTAAACCAAATTAAAACTAACTAAAATTAAACAAAATTTGATTGAATGACTAGTGAAAACTAACCAAAAGCACCAAAACGGCCCAAAATGTATCGGAATAGATTACGCAAATTAAAGTATGTTAAAACTAACCAAAACGAACTGAATTTTGGCGACTAACACTCACTAACCAAATCTATTAAAATTGATTATAACGTATAGGAATCGGTTCAAATGACTAAAATAAGTTGAAACTAAGTCAAACTAACCGAAAGTTGGTTGGACGACTAGACAAGACTAACCAAATCTATTAAAGTTAAATATAACGTATCAGAACTGGTTCAGATGACCAAAACAAGTTGATACTAAGTGAAACTAACTGAAAGTTAATTGGACGACTAACCTAAACTAACCAAATCTATGATAATTAATTATAACGTATCGGAACTGGCTCAAATAAGTAAAACAAATTGAGATTAAGTGACACTAACCGAAAGTTGAGTAGACGACTAACCAAACTAACGAAATCTATTAAAATTGATTATAATGTATCGGAATCGACTCAAATGACTAAAGTAAGTTAGGACTAAGGGAAACTAACCGAAAGTTGATTCGACGACTAACCAAAAATAAAATAATACAATAAAATTGATTTAAACATATCGTAACCGGTCCAAGTGACTAAAATAAGTTGAAACTAAGTCAAACTAACCGAAAGTTAATTGGACGACTAGACAAGACTAACCAAATATATTAAAGTTAATTATAACGTATCAGAACTGGTTCAGATGACCAAACTAAGTTGAGACTAAGTGAAACTAACTGAAAGTTAATTGGACGACTAACCAATACTAACTAAATCTATGATAATTGATTATAACGTATCGAAACTGGCTCAAATAAGTAAAACAAATTGAGATTAAGCGAAACTAACCGAAAGTTGAGTAGACGACTATCCAAAACTAACGAAATCTATTAAAATTGATTATAATGTATCGGAACCGACTCAAATGACTAAAATAAGTTAGGACTAAGTGAAACTAACCAAAAATAAAATAATCCATTAAAATTGATTAAAACGTATAGTAACCGGTCCAAGTGAATAAAATAAGTTGATACCAAGTGAAGTGAACCGAAAGGTGATTAGATGACTAACCAAAACTAACCAATTCTATTAAAATTGATTATAACGTATCGGAACCGACTCAAATGTCTAAAATAATTTGAGACTAAGTGAAACTAACCGAAAGTATACTGACGACTAACCAAAAATAACCAAATCCATTAAAATTGATTATAACGTATCGGAACCGGTTCAAATGACTAAAATAAGTTAAGACTATGGAAAACTAACTGAAGGTTGATTGGACGACTAACCAGAATTAATCAAATCTATGAAAATTGACTATAACGTATCGGAACAGGCTGAAAAAAGTAAAATAATTTGAGACTAAGTGGAGCTAACCGAAAGTTGAATACACGACTAACCAAAACTAACCACACCTAATAATATTTATTTTAACGTATCGGAACCGACTTAAATGACTAAAATAAGTGGAGACTAAGTGAAACTAACCGAAAGTTGATTCGACGTCTGACCAAAAATAACCTCTTAAAATTGAGTTTAACGTATCGTAACCGGTCCAAATGACTAAAATAAGTTGATACAAAGTGAAAGGAACCGAAAGTTGATTAGACGACTAACCAAAATTAACCAAATCTATTAAAATTAATTATAACGTATCGGAACCGACTCAAGTAACTAAAATAAATTGAGATAAAGTGAAACTAACCGAAAGGCAGTTGAACGACTAACCAAAACTAACCAAATCTCTTAAAATTGATTATAACGTGTCAGAACCGGTTCAGATGACCGAAATAGGCTGAGACTAAGTGAAACTAACTGAAAGTTGATCGGACGATTAACCAAAACTAGCCAAATCTATGATAATTAATTATAACGTAACGGAACTAGCTCAAATAAGTAAAACACATTGAAATTAAGTGAAACTAACCGAAAGTTGAGTAGATGACTAACCAAAACTAACCAAATCTATTAAAATTAATTATAACGTATCTGAACCGACTCAAATGACTAAAATAATTTGGGACTAAGTGAAACTAACTGAAAGTTATTTGACGACTAACCAAAACTAACCAAAACCAATAAAATTGATTTTAATGTATCGGAACCGGTTCAAATTACTAAAATAAGTTAAGACTATGGAAAACTAACGGAAGGTTGATTCAACCACTGACCAGAACTAACCAAATCTATGAAAATTGATTATAACGTATCGGAACCGGCTCAGAAAAGTAAAATAAGTTGAGACTACGTGGAGCTAACCGAAAGTTGATTAGACGACTAACCAGAACTAATCAAATCTATTAAAATTGATTTTAACGTATCGGAACTGACTCAAATGACTAAAATAAGTTGAGACTAAGTGAAACTAACCGAAAGTAAACTGACGACTAACCAAAAATAACCAAATCCATTAAAATTGATTATAACGTATCGGAACCGGTTCAAATGACTAAAATAAGTTAAGACTATGGAAAACTAACTGAAGGTTGATTGGTCGACTAACCAGAATTAATCAAATCTATGAAAATTGACTATAACGTACCGGAACAGGCTGAAAAAAGTAAAATAATTTGAGGCTAAGTGGAGCTAACCAAAAGTTGATTACACGACTAACCAAAACTAACCAATCCTAATAATATTTATTTTAACGTATCGGAACCGACTTAAATGACTACAATAAGTGGAGACTAAGTGAAACTAACCGAAAGTTGATTCGACGTCTGACCAAAAATAACCTATTAATATTGAGTTTAACGTATCGTAACCGGTCCAAATGACTAAAATAAGTTGATACTAAGTGAAAGGAACCGAAAGTTGATTAGACGACTAACCAAAATTAACCAAATCTCTTAAAAATAATTATAACGTATCGGAACCGACTCAAGTAACTAAAATAAATTGAGATTAAGTGAAACTAACCGAAAGGTAATTGAACGACTAACCAAAACTAACCAAATCTATTAAAATTGATTATAACGTATCAGAACCGGTTCAGATGACCGAAATAGGCTGAGACTAAGTGAAACTAACTGAAAGTTGATTGGACGATTAACCAAAACTAGCCAAATCTATGATAATTGATTATAACGTAACGGAACTAGCTCAAATAAGAAAAACACATTGAAATTAAGTGACTAACCGAAAGTTGAGTAGACGACTAACCAAAACTAACCAAATCTATTAAAATTGATTATAACGTATCGGAACCTACTCAAATGTCTAAAATAATTTGGGACTAAGTGAAACTAACGGAAAGTTATTTGACGACTAACCAAAACCAATAAAATTGATTATAATGTATCGGAACCGGTTCAAATTACTAAAATAAGTTAAGACTATGGAAAACTAACCGAAGGTTGATTGAACGACTGACCAGAAGTAACCAAATCTATGAAAATTGTTTATAACGTATCGGAACCGGCTCAAATAAGTAAGATAAGTTGAGACTACGTGGAGCTAACCGAAAGTTGATTAGACGACTAACCAAAACTAATCAAATCTATTAAAATTGATTTTAACGTATCGGTACCGACTCAAATGACTAAAATAAGTTGAGACTAAGTGAAACTAAGCGAAAGTTGATTCGACGTCTAACCAAAAATAACCTATTTTATTAAAATTGATCGTAACCGGTCCAAATGACTAAAATAAGTTGATACTAAGTGAAATGAACCGAAAGTTGATTAGACGACTAACCAAAACTAACCAAATCTATTAAAATTGATTATAACGAATCGAAACCTACTCAAGTAACTGAAATAATTTGAGACTAAGTGAAACTATCCGAAAGGTAATTGAACGACTAACCAAAACTAACCAAATATATTAAAATTGATTATAACGTATCGGAACCTGTTCAACTGACTAAAATAAGTTAAGACTAAGGGAGACTAACCGAAAGTTGATTGAACGACTAACCAGAACTAGCCGAAAGTTGATCAGACGACTAACCCAAACTAACCAAAACTAACTAAATCTATTAAATTTGATTATAACATATCGGAGCCGACTCAAATGACTAAAATAAGTTGAGATTAAGTGAAACTAACCGAAAGTTGATTTGACGACTAACCAAAAATAATCTAATCTTTTAAAATTGATTATAACGTATCGTAACTGGTTCAAATGACTAAAATAAGCTGATATTAAGTAAAATGATCCGAAAGTTGATTAGACGACTAACCAAAACTAACCAAAACTATTGAAATTGATAATAAGGGATCGGAACAGACTCAATTGGCTAAAATAATTTGAGACTAAGTGAAGCTAACCGAAAGTTGATTGAACGACTAACCCAAACTAACCAAATCTATTAAAAGTAATTAAAACGTATTGGAACTGGTTTATATGACTAAAATAAGTTAAGACTCAGGGAAACTAACAGAAAGTTGATTGGGCGGCTAACCAAAACTAACCAAATCTTTCACAATTGATTATAACGTTACGGAACCGGCTCAAACAAGTAAAAAAGTTAAGACTAAGGGAAGCTAACCGAAAATTGATTAGACGACCAACCAAAACTAACCAAATCTATTAAAATTGATTATAACGTATCGGAACCAACTCAAATAACTAAAATAAGTTGATACTAAGTGAAACTAACCGCGTTAGGTCGAGGATTGAGAGACAAATCGAATGCAGTTTTTACAACCACCAATAATGTTATAAATTGTGGAAACGAACGAAGTAATATGCATTTATGTGGTATATTTTGGTAAACTAAACTTACGTAATCTGCTAAAAGTCATTTTTTACATTAGATTGTGTTAAGGGCGGGTGAGGGTGACTTTTAGTTGCTCATGACAGACTAGTGTTTCATTTCGTTAGATCGAGGAATGTGAGACGAATCGAATGCAAATGGTCTTTTGCTTTTTACAACCACACTTGTAACGTTATAAACTGCAAAAAAGAACGAAACTTGAAGTAATATGCATTTATTTGGTATATTTTGGTATAGTAAACTTACGTAATCTAACCTGATCTCACCCAAACTTCTTCAACTCTTATATATCCAGACAATTATGAGCTTTCTCAGATCTCAAACTTAATAAGCGTTGCATTCTGCTTCGGCATTTTCAATGTCACCCCCGGTTGCATCTTTGTGAAGGACTGTGAATTTTTGCTTATGAAGGTTGCGTTAATGATCGGAATTGCGGGGGGTGTAGAAGAGATGAGCTATGTCGAATGGCCGTTGAAGACGTTGCAGACAAAGGTGACATTTACTTGATTACTATACCCCATACTAAAATAAAACATACCCGAGAATTTGTCGTTAACTGTGGTTCCAATTTATTGGAAATAATTCGAAAGTATGACGTAGCCCGTGGGCATTACCAACAGTCGATTTCTTTTTCAATACAGAAAAAGTATTCCCATTAAATTACCCGTCGGGATAAACACTTTTGAAACTATTCCGAAGTTTCCTCGGATTGCCTGAACCATCTAGCTACACAGGACATTGCTTCAGAAGATCAGCTGCGTCGCTTTTAGCAGACTCTGGGGCAGATATTTTGACACTCAAACTTACGGCGATTGGAAGTCTGGCACTGTGGCCGAGGGATATGTGGAGAACTCCCTGAAAAATAAACGAAAAACAGCGTTAAAGGTATTAGGAGAAAGAGAGGTTACCAGTACACAGCCAGTCAAAGCAGCTGCAATTGAGATTATTTTGATCCACAGTTTCATTTCTAATCAACAATTTCCATCGGGGATAAGTTTAGAAAACTGTAAAAAGTGCGTGGTTAGCATATTTAAATCATAAATTTTATTGTTAAATTTGAATTGTTTGTAAGGTTTCGAATAAATTTTAATTCATTAATTTGCATTTTATTAAATGAATATACCAATTTCCTTAGGAAAACAAATTTTTCACACTAATACGATAAGTATACAACTTTTCGCACTAGTGCGTTAAAGTGGACTTTTTCCTACTAAAATGAGTGTGAAAAGTCTTACTTTTCACACGCTAGTAGAAAACAAAATATTTTTGCGGCATCGGCTCTTCGAAGATAATGTTCAATTTTCCTATAGAGCTTCTAAAGAATATTCTTAACTTAAAGAAAAGTCTCAGCAAATTTTCTTCTGTCTTCTATTATAATAATTATACTTTTAATTAGGTCTTATACTCATAATATTTAAAACGTTGGATATTAAGTATTGGATATTACCCTAGTTGCAGATAATATTATTCTTCTGTAAACGTGAAGAATGTATTCATATACCTATGATAAAAGTATATGAACAAGAACAGAAATTATAAATATAAAACAAGAATTGGCCTTAATAAGAACTAGAAGAGAAAAAATAAGCTGCTAAAAGAGTATTGTTTTCTACTATCTGTCTGTCTATTTTTTGCAGTCTTTTACTATCTCCCTGTCTATATTTTGTACTTTTTTCATATTCTCATTAATTGAAAATAAAATTCAATGAAGACAAAAGCAATACATTTAAACATAGATATTCAGATTGTAGGCCTTACGGACCTCTTCACCCCACGGTAGATCTGTAGATACTAATGGACAACTTTTTGAAGTATTTTTGTTAAAGGATTAAGTAGTAAGACGAAATGTGTTAGATTGTAGGAATCTTGGTTCTCCAGTTTGGTGGATTGCAGTGTATAAAAACAGGGTAATAATTCTATTTGTAGCTAAAAATTAACGTTATAAGTATTTAGTTATTTTTCCCAAATATACCTATAATAGCGTATATGGATCTGCTTTTTTTATTAAATAGTCCAGGGGCAACATTTTACGTTCTTCACTTTTGCATGATGAGAAAATCTTTACAGAGCTTTTTTTAAATATATTTATTAACCACCACTGATCTACCAGTTTTGTCATCGAGTTTTTCTGCCGATGGTGAGCATATTCTTGTTGATTAGTACCATAAGCTTGAAGTTTTCTGGGATGTTTTCGTTCTGTCTCACGAAATTCTTTGCGCTTTTTGATAATTTTAAAGATGTATAGCAAAGTACTGAAGCATTTAATTCATAGATATTCAGATTGTAGGCTTTGCGGACCTCTTCACCCCACGTTAGGTCTATAGATACTAACGAGCAACTTATCGGATTGCTTTTAAAGAATTTTTGTTAAAAGATTAAATAGCAAACTTAATAGAGAGCTGTTTAGAAGAGGAAATGTGTTAGATTGTAGGAGTCTTGGTGGAAATAAAGGCGTGGGGAGTGGGTGGAACCATCTGTTATTGGATAGAGCGGCAGTAGTGCGAAATGAGGTACGGTGAAGATAGTTGTGGTAACCGTGAGTGAACCCTAGACAGAATGTATTGCACCTTCTTAAATGGCCTGGTGGCCCATAAATCATAGATGGCCTGTTGAATGAGACCAAAGTGGCTTTATATAACCAGATTACTAAAACAGAATTTTATCCACAATACAGAGACAGAATTTTTGCACTCGACGAGAGTTTCGCTAACCATGTTTTAATCATCTCCTGATTATGCTAACATGGTTAACGAAACGCGCGTCGAGGCAAAAATTCTGTTTCGGTATTGTGGATAAAACTAACCCAAACCATAAACATAGATATAACCAGATATTAAAATATTTAATGTTGAGTAATAGCCATAGGGCATTAATTGCAGTTTAGAGCCTCGCTAGTATTTAACCATGCATAAAGAAAATTGAAAGTGATAAAAAAACTTTGAAAATTCTTGTTATAAATTATTGGTTATTGAATCTTACACGCTTCCTATTAGAATAGGTAAGTAGTGACCTACTCAACAGATTTTTTTAAATGCATTGTTAAAAGTTTTATAAATATTGAGCTGAAAACCAATTTCTTCATTACGAAAAACAAATACTTTATTTAAGTGGCGTTGTTTTGCGTCGAATACTCATCACTTCATATTAACTTTACAGGGTTGCCTGAAATTAGCGCACTATAATTTACCAGCATATTCTAAGGCAAATTTTTTTATATAAACATTAGTAAAAAATGTTAATAAGGGTACTGCGGCCTTCCAAATTAATGCATCTGAGAACGTTGTTTAATCAAAAGTAGATCGGAAAATTATGCAAATAGGATAATAAAAATAAATAAAATTCATAGCGAAATCAAAGAAAAATCTGAAAAGAAGGACACAATGGTTTCTGGAAATGCTGAGGACATCTGAAATAAACAACAATTACTAAATATTGTTTCAGATTTTATCAACAACCTAACTCCTACAGCAAGCAACAAACGAAATATTAAAGTAGTCCAAAAATTTAAAATTAAACTAACCCAAATTAACCCAAACCAAAGAAAATGTGTAACATTATAATATTATTTACCCAAAAGACTTTTCCAGCATACTGCGGTAGGAAATTTTCCCTGACCAACTAAAATTAGCGTTAAATAACCCATTATTCAAAGATAAAGGATATGCAGTTACGCTAGACAATTATAGGCCGATTAACTGGCGTTCGGGTTTCTCAAACTTGTTTGAATTAGTGTTGTGCAATCGAGTATTAGAGTTCATAAAAAATAGGTACTTTCTTTGAATACCCAGCATGGATATCTTGAAGGATAAAGGGAAATGCTAAAGTCATATTAAAGATAGGTCTGAAATATTGCAAAATATAGTAGGCATTCAACAGGGAAGTATACTGGAATCTATTATTTATAATTTTTGTCAATGATTTGAATCTTGAGATCAACAATCTTCATTGTAGTGGAACCACATACGCTAATAATACCAATTTATTAGCGGAAGGTAAACAAATCTATGTTACAGTAAATAACTCTACCGATAACTTTTTTAAATAAGACGCGTGGTTTGATAAAAAGAAATTACCATCAAATAAAGAAAAAACAAATACAGTATTGTCACAGATTACCTTTTGTGGTATTGTTTCAAACAAAGCTCTGTTACATTAGATAACAATGAGTTTGCCAGACAGAAAAGTACAGTATTTCTTGGTATTCATGCGGTGGTATGAGGGTAAATCTCGACAAATGGGACGGAAATGTGGGAACGGAAATGTGGGGACGGAATGTGTAAACTGATGTGACATTATAACCCGTGCGCATTGAGGAGCAAGCTAATACAGGACGGCCGCGATTGCAACGACTCAAATGGCGCCCTAAAAAGCTAGCCGCTAGGGCGGTATTAGATTTTCATTATATTATATTCGCAGTGTCTTTGGATCCATAGCACAGCTTATTTTTAATAGACGGTTGAATTTAAAATGAATTTTCGCTTCAAAATCCACGACAAATTCGTCCTAAAAAAGTCCAAAAATTTCGGATTTTTAAACAATTTCGCCATTTAAAACCTTTTTTAAACGGATTTTAGACGATAAAAAATCATATTTTAAATTAAACGAGTCAAAAGCATTATTCAGATGCCCAGATGTTTAAAACCATATTGAGTCATCGCCCTCTTCTAAAATTTGCAAAATTTGGTTATTGACTTTCCCAAATCAAAGCATGCCGTCCCAAGATGACTAGCTGGTAGTGAATAAGCTGTGTCCATAGGTTGATGTTATTCCTGGTGCCATTAGATTTTCGTGTCGAATTTGTGCAGTGAATTAATCCACTCCGATTGAAGCTACCAGTAAGTATTATTAAAGAATCCTAACTATTATTATAAATGCTAAATACTAATATTATAAACGTGGATGTGTTTGATTCTTACGCTTTCACGTATAAACTACTCAACCGATCATCATGAAATTTTGTACAGATATATTCAAGAGTATAGTAAAGGATATATGACACTTCTATCTTTTACACGGGGTTTCGCTCGCGTTGATTATTGCGGTTAGTTTTGACCTGTAAACATCTTACGCGGCGGTATGAGGGTAAATCTCGGCAATGGGACGAAATTGTGCAAAGGGATGGGGACTAAAATGTGCATGCGGATGGGGACGGAAATGTTTAAACGGCTGTGATATCATAACCATGCGCAGTGATTTTATGAGGGCTGCTCAAATATTTGTACATGTTCATATAGGTTATGTTTACACATCAGTGTCTCGCTCGAGTACTAGCAGACTCGCTCATTTTTAGATTGGACACTACATATTGACTATCATAGTGCTATCTAAGTAATTTGAAATTGCGATTATTGCCTCCGTATAGTTTTAAAATATATGAATGAAACTGCCAGAAGAGCGCTATATTTTGCAAATTTTGAATCATCAGCTTGGTTTGGAATTATTCTTTTTGGGCAGGAATTGTTAAGATTCAAAAAAAAATGGAAAACAGACTCGTGTTCTGATGGGATTAGTTTATAACCTGTTCTTTTCAGAATCATATAGGGACGTTTTTAAATCTAAGCGAATATTAAAAACTTTGGTGTAAATATATCTAAGAAACAGTTTTATTTTTTATAAAGATAAAAATACATTTTATGTATAAAATTAAATTAAATTATCCTATTTGTCGTTTAACCTTATCGGAATGGATTCCATACTATAGGGGGTTAGGTTTTACAATAAGCTAGGTACTGAATTTTAAAACATAAATATTGAGAAATTATTTAGAAGGAAGTTACAAACCTTACCGGGAAACTTGGAATGACACAGAGGACTTTTTGGAAACGAAATTTTTTAAACTTTTTCTTATATTTCACTTAATATATTTTATACATTTTACAAACTGACCTAATTTAACATTCATGATTTCTATTATATTCTGCCCCGGCTAGCTTGTGCTTAAATTGCATGGATTAACATTTGTAAATACATATGTTGGTTGTGCTATTGCTTATTGTTATTTGATGCCAAATTATTACTATTTAAGAGGGCGCCACTAGTCATAAAAGATTTTTCTTCACTAATTTCGTTAAACCATTATACAAGATTGCTTATGAAAACTCAATAGTTATACTGATCCAGTAAAGCATAAATAGATTAGCATCGCCCTAACTATATGTTATCAAAAAAATTGGTAACAAACGCCAGATTTAAGGTGCAAATCGGAAATGGCTATTTTATCACAAATTGGTAATGAAGGACCGTATTACCAAAATCTGTGAAATTAGTTTGGGTTAGTTTAGTTGGGTAGTGGGTGCAGATTAACATTACGCTGCAACAGCAAGTAAACAAGAACTATCTCACCAATTGGTTCCAACCTCTAAGAATCCCTTCTCTGGACCAATATCGAAGTCTGGATGCTTCAGTATCAGTAGAATTTCTTAACCCTTTCGCTATAGCACAGGTTACCACTGGTGGTTATTAAAAAGGAGGAATCGTTAACTTTTAACCTTGGATGAATGTATAGCTCTACGAATTTATGCTTTCACATAACCGGGGGCTATTTTTATTATTTAATATGATAGTGTATTAAAAAAAACTTGTAAATTTAGTTTATAATGCCAGTTTATTATGTAAAAATGAAATAGTACCCAAGTCCAGAAACTAAAACTTACAATTTAATATAAAATGTAATAATAAAAAGAAATAGTAAGATTTCATCCTGTATTATGAATACTTTGTGCTAAATTATTCACCACATCAAATGCCAAAGTTTCTGTGCACTCCTGATTGGCGATCAACATAAGTAATATTATCAATAGCACATCTAGAAGATTTGCACATCAAAAATATTTTTTGCCCATATTTCGCTCGATTACTTGGCCTGTATTGTATAAATTTGCATCTTCGTCTATAAGGAACGTTGTTCATCTATGGTAATGTTCTGCTCAGGAATCAAGTTCTGTGTGCAATTACACAAACATTTGCCAAATGTGTAATATCACACTAAGCTTGTCGATTTCTAATTTTGCGGCTCTAATGAGTTTGTTATTAAATCTATGACCTTCTTATTTCTTCAAACCTGAGTAGTGACATTGTTGGCCTATACAAAGGATTCGGAAATTCCCCGCCAAAAAGTTCTCTTATCGGACATCCCAACTGTACTCAACACCTGCTTGCAATATTATTCCCAAAAGGGCACATAACTCGTCGTATCGAGGTTTTCCAATTACTTGGAATATACGCGTTTACCTTCTGTAGTAGTGAAATAATCAATTTCTTCCAAAACGTTTTTTTAAAATTAATAATTTGAATGCTTCTGCGGGAGTAGAAGCCATGTGCTTTTATGGCAAATCAGGTTGTCGACGAATAAAGTTACGTGTTCGTGTCCTTAACACTGATGGAGGATGATATATTCACGTCAACCGACTTGGGGACACATACAGATCTCTAGAAAAGGATGACATAGTGTTTATTGTATAAGTATTCGAAACATGATCTTCACCGCTACTTACCATTTAAAGCAAATTATTAATTTCTTCGCTCCACTGCTGCAATGCTTCTTCATTTTTTTTTTGCCTAATCGAATAGTTTGTATGTTGCTTCTTGGTGGCATACTGTTATATCCACAAAACACTCGATATTGTAAGAAAATGATTTTAGAAAAAAACATATGATCAAAAATGCAGCAGATCAGGGAGTGCGGAACAGTGTCCCAGATAAACCCACACCAGATGCGAAACCTCCCGCCTAAGGGTACGTCCATAGTGCACCGCTTCTCGCTTCTCGTTTTACCGCGGCAGACTAGCGATAAAAAATTTTATATAGGAATGATAGCGCGTGGCCATAGTGCGCTTGCAGCTTTTTCAACCTGCTTAATCAGCTTTGGCGCTACCATTCCTTTATAAAATTTTTATCGCTAGTCTGCCGCGGTGAAACGAGAAGCGAGAAGCGGTGCACTATGGACGTACCCTAAGGGTACGTCCATAGTGCACTTCTCGTTTTACCGCGGCAGACTAGCGATAAAAAATTGTATATAGGAATGGTAGCGCGTGGCCATAGTGCGCTTGCAGCTTTTTCAACCTGCTTAATCAGCTTTTGCGCTACCATTCCTTTATAAATTTTTATCGCTAGTCTGCCGCGGTGAAACGAGAAGCGAGAAGCGAGAAGCGGTGCACCATGGACGTACCCTAACGCATGAAACAAGAATTCGTCTAAAGCTCCAGCCATCCCAAGAAATAGTCAGGGCAAGCTCTAGTGTGATTCAAAACGCGAGCGACGCGAGTCTTCTGGTTTAGTCCGAGAGCGTTACGAAAAATAATTAATCTTTATTTTATTTTTGTTAAAAATGCCTGGTGTAGGTCGCTTTATTTGGATTGTTCTACTAGAAGCGGTGGCGAAAAATAATTATTTAAATTACCCCGCGATCCTAAAAGGCATGCATAAATGTTGTTTAATGCACACTCCCGCACACTTATTTCCAAAATTATTGCATATGCTAAAATCGAATAAGCACGAAATTCAATTAAATCTGAAAACTGGCAGATTCAATGTTAAATCTTTTTTAAATCCAACTAATGTTATCCAGTGTCCGCCAGAATATTGGCCACATATGGGAAAATTTTTTATTATTATGATATCGGGACTTTTGTTTTAACCAATCAATTCTGCACGTCTGACAATCTAAAAATGCATTTTAACATTGAAAATGTTTGTGTTTTCCTAGTTTAGGGCTTCAAATCGTGAAAAAGTGCATGCTACATTAGCCACATTCATGACGTCATACGCGTGAGAGATCATGTTAGTTTGTTTATTTAAAGCTTAATTTGATTATAACGTATTGGAATCAGTTCAAATGACTAAAATAAATTGGAACTAACTGATATTAACCGAAAGTTTATTGAACGACTAACCAAATGCACCAAATGTACCGGAACAGGTTATAAAAATTAAAGTAAGTTAAAAATAATCAAAACGGACCGAATTTTGGCGACTAACCAAAACTAACCGAAAACATTAAATTTGATTATAAGGTATCGGAACTGGTTCATATAACTAAAATAAATTGGAACTAACAGAAACTATCCGAAAGTTGATTGGACAACTAACCAAAACTAACCTTAAGCGCCAAAACGGTCTAAAACCTATCGCAATAGGTTACAAAAATGAAAGTAAGTTAAAAGTAACCAAAACGAATCGAATTTTGGCGACTAAAATAATTTGAAACTAACTGAAAGTAATCGGAAATTGATTGAATGACTAACCAAAACTAACCAAAGGTAACTAAAAACACCAAAACGGGCTAAAACGTATCAGAACAGATAACAAATATTAAGGTAAAACTAACCCAAATTAACCGAATTTTGGTGACTAACCAAAACTAACCAAAAACATTAAAATAGCTTATAACGTACCGGAACCGGTTCAAATGACCAAAATTTATTAAAACTAACGGAACTTTTTCGAAAGTTGATTGAACGACTAACTAACCAAAAGTAACCCAAACTAACCCAAAACCGGCTAAAAAGCATCGAAATAGATTAAAAATATTGAAAGAAGTTAAAACTAACCCAAATTAACCGAATTTTGGTGACTAACCAATACAAACCAGAAACATTAAAAATGCTTATAACGTCTCAGAACCGGTTCAAATGACTAAAATAAATTGGAACTAACTGAATTTTACCTAAAGTTGATTGAACGACTAACCAAAACTCACCAATATTAACTACTAACTAAAAGCCTTAAATCGGGCTAAAACGTATCGAAATAGATTTAAAATATTGAAGTAAGTTAAAACTAACGCAAATTAGCCGAATTTTGGTAACTAACCAAAGATAACCAAAAACACTAAAATTGTTTATAATGTACCGGCACTGGTTAAAATGGTTAAAATAAATTAAAACTACCTGAAATTAACTGACAGTTGATTACACGACTAACCAAGACTAACCAAAAGCACCAGAAAGGTCTAAAACATAT
The DNA here is from genome assembly GCA_016904865.1 of Pissodes strobi. Taxonomy (NCBI): domain Eukaryota; kingdom Metazoa; phylum Arthropoda; class Insecta; order Coleoptera; family Curculionidae; genus Pissodes; species Pissodes strobi. The sequence continues at coordinate 221,019 of MU182594.1, read as the reverse complement.
CGGAACATATTAAAAATGTTCAGGTAAGTTGAAACTAACTTTAATTATCCGAATTTTGGCGACTAACTAAAATTAACCAAAACATTAAAATTGGTTATAACGTATCTGATCCGGTTCAAATGACTGAAATAAATTAAAACTAACTAACACTAACCAAAAGTTGATTGAATGACTAACCAAAACTAATCAAAAGTAACCATAAACACCAAAAAGGGCCAAAACGTATCGGAATTGATTAAAGGTATTAAAATAAGTAACTATCCCAAATTAACCAAATTTTGACGACTAACTAAAATTAATCAACACATTAAAATTGGTTATAAAGTATCGGATCCGGTTCAAATGACTGAAATACATTAAAACTAACTAAAACTAACCGAAAGCTGATTGAACGACTAACCAAAACTAATCAAAAGTAACCATAAACACCAAAAAGGGCTAAACGAATCGGAACTGATTAAAGGTATTAAAAGAAGTAACTAACTCAAATTAACCGAATTTTGGCTACTAACTAAAATTAACCGAAATCATTTAAATTGGTTCGAACGTAGCGGAACCTACTCAATTGACTAAAATAAATTGGAACTGGCTGAAAGTAACCGAATGTTGATTGAATGACTAACCAAAACTAACCAAAAGTAAATAAAAGCACCAAAACCGGCTAAAACGTATCGAAATAGATTAAAAATATGGAAGTAACTTAAAACTAATACAAATTAACCGAATTTTGGTGACTAACTAAAAACACTAAATTTGGTTATAACGTATGGGAACTGGTTCAAATGACTGAAATAAATTAAAACTAACTGAAATTAGTCGAGTTGATTGAATGACTTACCAAAAGTATCGATAAGCACTAAAAAGGGCTGGAACACATTAGAACTGATTCAAAATATTAAGGTAAGTTGAAACGGTCTTAAATTAACCCAATTTTGGCGACTAACTAAAATTAACCAAAAACATTAAAATTGGTTATAACGTATCGGAATCACTTCAAATGACTAAAATAAATTAAAAGTAACTAACACTAATCGAAAGCTGATTGAATGACTAACCAAAACTAAGCACAAGTAACCAAGAACCGGTTTCGATACGTTATAACCAATTTGAATGTTTTTGGTTAATTTTAGTTAGTCACCAAAAATTCGGCTAGTTTAAATTAATTTGAACTTACTTTAATGTTTCTAATCTGTTTTGATATGTTTAGCCCTTTTTGGTGCTTTTGGTTACTTTTAATTACTTTTGGTTAGCCGATCAACCAACTTCCGGTTAACTTCAGTTAGTTTTAATTTATTTTAGTCATTTGAACCGGCTCCTATACGTTATTACCAATTTTACTGTTTTTGGTTAGTTTTGGTTAGTCATTCAATCAACTTTCTTTTACTTACAGTCAGTTCCATTTTATTTTAGTCTTGAATAGTTGTCAGATTTCACTAGATTTTAACAGCAGTTATGTTTTTTCGTTTTTAACAAATTGGTTAAAAAAAAATTATAATTAATTATTTCCCCCCAAATCTAATTAAAAACTTAATTTAAAAAGAAAAGTAAAATATGAATAGTTCTATATATTCAATGGAACGAAAACATTAACTGTTTAGCATTACAAACTTAACTTTAACTTAACATGATATACTTGTTCAATAAAAATAAACTGAATACGATATTTTTACAACTATAAAGGATAAAGATTTCTGGCCAAACGTATATTATTCACTGGAGCTATAATCGAAACTTGTATCAATTCGCGACAATTGATTTTTTGCAAGAAACAACAGCAGGCTTTGCAAGCCCGGGATATGTAAACATCGCTTTGTGGATGAAAATTAAATAATTTCCTTATGTTATGTGAAGAAAATAAATAATAAATTTAAAACGTGTGGAGGAGCGATGGATGGGTTGAAGAGATCAAAAAGCCACGACTATAAATACAAAAAATAAAGGATATACTCTTCAATTGAGTATTAGTCCGGGCCTCAGAATATGTATCCAAGAGTTAATTAAATGCTACATCGACTTCGAGTGTGAATTAACGCCTTCTCATAAAAAATATATTTTCTGCGGACATTCGAGATCGCAAATTGAAAAAAAAATCTATTGACTTAGCTATGTCGATTTTCTTCATTATTTTTTTCTAACTGGTGGTTTTGCAATAAAACACGAATTATTACTCCGTGAACAAAGCAGGTAGCGACCCAAAAAATAAATATAGCTATTTGACAATAAATGCAAAATCATGCTTTCTCGTTATGGTGCACTTTCTTGCTTCAACCGACGAATTAAATGTCTTGGAGGTCTTGGCCGAGCATAAGAGGATCAGTATCGTTTGGGTTCAGAGACACTCGAATATCCCGGGAAATGAGGGGGTTGATCGCCTGGAACGATTGGGCTTCTGTTGGGAGGCTTTAAATAGGAACAACTTGAAGCTTGTGACAGGGCTCCTCACATAGCACTGCCACTTAAACTGGTAATCGCCCTTGCTGCGGATTATAGAAAATCCGAGCTACAGGTGAAGAATGTACCAGGAATCGTCCACTGATGTCCTTGCCGACTGTCCAGCATTAGCTAGGCTATGAGAAGTGCACTTGGTAAGCTGCATACTGAGCCCGGAGGACATAAGAAATATCCGAAAGAAGAAGCTGTGTGCCTTCGCTATGGAGGTCGGACCTGACTTGGCATGCGGTCAGGCGCACACTGTGCCTAGATTGATAGCCTACGCGCAAGAAATTTATTGCATATTAAATTTCCTTCCTTCCCTCATTCAAGATCATACATAATGTTTCAAACAATAAAAAATTGTCTCTACCAGAAAGAAGATTTTTGAAATCGTCAATGTTTTCGTAGAAATATAACTTCTATTTATAATTTAATTATATTTAAGTATTTAATAATACTAAAATATAATTAATAGGTCAGAATGCAAATTTACGCATTCATATATGCATTGTCATTTATTGGAAATAAAAATATGTTATTTAAAGTTTGAAACGATATTTATTTTACTAAAGCGCAACTGTACTGTACTGATAAGCAATTAATCTCTCCAATGAGAGAAGCTTTAAGTGATATTACGTGAATATACATTAAGTATTTCTGTCTGTAGTAAAATAAATTTCCTCTTATTCTATATAATATTAAGAAATATTATGATATAGCAGCATATGTCGAAAATAAATTTTTCATGATAAAGCATCTATCATAAAACTAGGTAGGAAGTTAATCTAATAATCTTCTGGTCTAATAGATCCTGTAATAGCTTTTCCTTTAGAGCTGAGGTAATACAGGTTTTCTCACCCGAGACTGACCCGCTTTAAATGGGTATAATCTCTAAACCGAAAATGCTAGAAGTTTAGGGTTTGCGATATTCAACTTGGGCATAAGTTTTTCAATGGATCGAAAGATAATTGAACACTTATACAGAGTTTGCCATTTCTCAACTATCTTAAATAATTCCTTCTGATTGCTTTCTGAATGTCCAGCTTAAGGTATCTGAATATCACGTTAATTCCTAGATGGCGCTAAAATTTTTGATCAGATTTCTGTAATCTATAAATTCATTCTATAGTAAACATCTAAGTCAACGTCAGAATATTACAGCTGTGATTGGCATTCATTTATGAAAAATCATTTATAGTTTAGTAGAAAAAGCACGAACGGTATTGTTTTATACCGAAACCAAATTAAAAACGGTTACCAGAAGATGATTTTGAACTATTTTTACGTGCGTCTCTCCTCTAAAAACATAAACAAAACACCAGAAATGTTTGTGCTATAGATGTTTGCCTGACCTAAAAGAAACGTGTTTGATCCGGTACCCTTAGCAAGACGTTTAACTATTTACGAAACTTTACTAATCCAAACTAACCATAGAATATTATTAACGAAAATGACAGATGTAGTTGATTTATCAAAAAATGATACGACAGCTTGAAAAGATTTGAACTAAGAAAAAAGCTTCATACAAGGGATATTTTAGAGATATGTTTAGGACTTACCCAAAAATACCGTATTAATTGTCTGAAGAAGCTACTTTTCACATGAGAAATTGCAAGTACACAGATATGTTAGAAAATGTCTTTTTTCTCAACAAACACAGAAAAAACTTGGTGATATATATTTCCAACAAAGTGGTGACCCTCAACATTGTTCTTTTCTGACAAGAAAATATCTCTGTGAAAATAGTCCTATTGAGTGGGCATTTCATTTCCCTGGTAGCCCTGGCTAGACTATTACAGATTTAATTTTTGTGGGGTTATATCAAGGCGAGTTGTAATAACCCACTTAACCAGAACTTTAGTAATCTAACGAGAAATTTTCACAGAGTGATCTACGCAATCTCAGAAAATAATTATTTATTTTTGCCATTGCAAAAATATATTAAATAGAATGGTCATATTCAGAATTTGCTTTAATTTTTCGATTATCCTGTTCAGTAAAACTGTTATCTTTTTGGCAAAGTTCATCGAGAGCGTCAAGTCAGTTACTATTAGATTTGCAAGGTTTCGATTCGCAATCCAAATAGAATTAATGAACTGCTTTTCCCAAATTTATTTTTCTTCGTCGAAGGACCAGATGTAATAATAGGCTCACATTCGCTTTTACCTATTTAATTTACTACACCAAAAATATTTGATATTAAAAGTACATCCTAGGACAGGACATTATATATTATATCTATAGTACACAGGAATATTGACACAGTTGTGCATGAAAGATAAATTCTAATTGTTGCAAGCAAAAATTTTGTATTAATTGTAGAATTAATCTCGTGTTCTTGAAACAGGAGATATAAAATATCGAATTATCTAAGCCGAAAAACTTAAGAACAAGAAATTGGCAATAAGCCAGGTAACTAGGAATGGCAAGGGCCGAAATGGTAAATATACCGAAAAATTAGCATTAAGCTGAACATAATTAGATATTAAATGATACGCTTTGTATTCCATGCAAAATTTTGCATGGAATATAAAGTGTTTCATTTAGTATGCTTCATACATGCACAGAGCCACTACTCTTCACTTAATAATTAGATATTGCAAAGTCGAAATGGTATACACCGAGAAGTTGGCATTAAGCCGAACATAATTAGAGGGACTGTAGCCTCGTGCACACTGCGAGTCTGTTGAAGGTAAATTAAAGACTGACTTTTGTTAAGAGATGAGGTGAGTGCTACTCTCGCTAAATTTAGAGCTAGACCTAGCACGGCACTCAATGAGCCTTCAGTTTACCGATGCCTTTGCGATGCAATGAATTGTCTGGAAGTGTTGGTTCAGTGGTTAGATGCTGAGCCTGTGATACGGCGGCCTGGGGATCAATTCCTGTCGGTTAAAAAAAATAAGGTTATGTTTGAAAAGAGTATTCTTTCTTCATTTTGGGCATGCCTTAAATTAGTTCTGGTTAGTTCCTGTTCTTTGAGCCCCCAAAGCGAGCGGAGGGTCATGGGTGAAATAATACATTGGGTTCATTAGGTTCCGTGCTAGGGTTAGCTCCAAGATGTCGCTGAGCGTAGAATTTAGTGGGGTAAGCGCTTGCTGTGATTGAATCATTCTAGAGGCCATGTTTGAAAGTGGCTCGTTCTAGATAATCCGATACTAGATTATTGGAGTAGAAAGGGTGAATATGGGTTAACAAATCGGTAAGTATTTATCTTTTATATCGAAGACTGACAAAGGTTTTTCTGCGAGTTGCGAGTTATATTTTCTTGGAAATTATTTGTGGCTAATTTTGCAGATCTGTCCGTAACGGCGGTGGAGCTCTTTGATAGTTTAATAATTTCTAGGAAAAATTTATCGTGCTCTTAGCACTTTTTTATGCTTTTTATTCTTTATTTAAATAGAAGTTGAATAGTATTTTATCTGGCAGTTAAAAGGGCTAATAATATAGTCTTATTTATAAAATATTGTATCACCTCTTGTGACCCGTTTCAGAATAGTTACTTTGAGTACATGCGATTCACCAAATTTTGAAAACCCATTATAGTTTGCTCTATATTCTCAGCAGAATATAGGAGTTAAACAAATTTCTTTAATATATTGAATCAAATTTATTAGATCTTCTGCGATAAGATGCCGCTTATTGTTTCTAAGAAGATGACCACTACATAGTATTAATTGATATTTACTATATTAAACTACGAGCCACTATCAGTGTTAGTGAGGTGGTCTGACATAAGCTGGTATCCGCCCACTATCTTTTTATCCTGAAAATATCAAGCTTATTTCAGTTTTGCAGGTTAACTTGCCTTACTCCAGCTGTCGAAGTCGAACTTCCCTTTACCTGGTACGTTGCCTCTACTGAGGATCCAGGCCTTGCGCTATTCTTTCAACTCGATTCTCCTCACTTTATTGATGACTAGCTCAAAATAATTGTGACATCGACTCTGCTTTCAAGAAAAGCCAGCTTATGCGTATTTGGTATTGGTTCATCAACCGTATCTAGCTGTATACACATAATACACGACCAAACTTCGGAAACTAGGTTTATTATTTAATGCCACCTCGTTCACACCTGGTCGAGCCTAGTATCTCGGTTGAAGACTGATTCTCATCAGCCATGAAAGGTCTAGTGAAATCATATGCAGAAGTCTGATACTCCATTGAAGACGGTGACTAGCCTATGAGGTGCTAGATTCCAAAGAGGACGTGAGAGTTTAGTCATAAGTGGAGTTAATATTAAATACATTTTAAATCAGAATTATGCGAATAAACTATTTTATATTAGAAAAACAAGAATAAATTAAGTCTATATGCAGTGCACACAAATTGAAGGTAAACGCCAGTTTTATATACACCGAAGATGATGACCCTGAGATTTATTGCAGATTTGCCATCTTATATTGCAAATACTTAATCTTTGAAGTGATTAGTAGATAAATTACTAAAACTATTAAAACTATGTTAGAAGTTTAGTAACAAAACTTTTAAAAGATTTACATTGTGCCAATGCCAGGAAATATTATATAATAAACTTAGATAAAGCTAGTAAGAAAATTCGTTTTCCTTTTATATATTTTTTATTATAAAGAATTAAAAAATAGTTGTGATCTGCTGAGTATGATATTCACGCCCCTCTATTGGTCAAGTCTATAGATTAAAATCCTTCACTATTTGTTTTCAGCTTCTACCAGAAACTGCCGTTGCTTGGTATACTTCGATCTAGGACCTCTTCCTATCTATCGTCTATTGTCTAGTATCTGTTGCTCGCTTTGTTCTTTTTCTTTCATTATTTTTCTTATAATATTCTATCATGTGGCGCACTATATATTCCAACCTGAGTCGAAGAGGATAGCTAGGTAAGTATCCTGTCTACAATTTCCCCATCTCAGGCAGAGAAATAGTGTATAATACAGAGTGTCGAGAATCCTGCAATAGATCGTTTAGGTCGTTTCCATAGTCCATATTTACTACATTCAATCCATGGTCGAATTTAAAGGATCAGCTGCTTCGTCCATTGTCTTTTGTTAGGTTGTTGCCCCATATCTCTTGTCATATTTCGTGTGTTCTCTGCCTTTATAGGGTTTTTGCTTCCTTTTTGTCACTTTCTGCTTTTGATAGGTGCACTCTTTTCGAAACCTTCAATTCTAGTGGGATAAGTTATGCGACCAGTAAACTTCTCGTGGAGGTGGAGAGAATATTTTTCTTTGTGGATGTTCCATTTTGTCTTTTTGTTGTTTTATGCCCATTGCTTTACTCGATACCAGAGCCAAGACACTCAAGACAGCTCTCTTGTGACTTCGAGTCATATCCTTAACTGGAAAGTGCTAGACGATGAACAAATTAGCGACTATGTCTTTATCTACTTTGAGATTATATAAATGCATATAAGAAAGGACAAAAATATAGAACAACCGAAAGCATTCTTCGTGTGAGCTGGATACATTGATTCTAGAACTTGTTACATAATATGAGTTGATTGTGTGTGTATGATAGTGTGTTAGAGAATATTAGAAAATTGGGCTGAATCAGCATTATATACCTAGTTGAGGAGTATGCTGCTAACAGACCACCTTATTTTAGGGAAATGAGAACGCGATTCTCATGTCAATATAAGGCAAACCATAGAGGAATAATAAATTCTATGAATCCTTTCCATCGGTAAAAGGATGACAACCAGACGTAAGATTTGAAAAACATTCGGTCATTTCTTTCATAAATTGTTGGTATTATAGGGAGGTTTTAGGTTGACAGAAAAGCACAATATTTATCCTATAGTTATTTATTTTATGATAAGAAACATTATATCCTTGCATCATGAACAAAATTTGACAATTTCCGTCTTCCTTTTGATCTATTTCTCTTTTAAAAATGGCGTGAATTCAAACTCTAAAATAGTGGCGACAATACTAATATTAATATCTACAACTCGGCCTACATGACACTTTAGTCGATCGGATCATGATACAACATTTAACTAGGTATACCAAAAAGTAATGAAACTTAGAATCACTTAGTCATTGCCACATAAACTTAGTTCAACAGGTCACACATAAACTTTTCTCATAATTATACGAACCATTAAGAATAAAATAATTATTAAATCAAACAAATTAGAACAATTTATCTACACTTACACTGTGGAAATATAATGACATAGAGTCCTTAATACTTAAGTATTGGATTTTTATTTGCTCTAACAGTAGTATCAATACTTATTATAATGCGTTAGATGATCGTTTTGTATTCTAATAATGTTATCTGCAATTCTAGCTCTAGCTGCATCAATATTCCCATTTCCTTCGCTAACAAATTCTCTAAGATTTTCCATAAATCAGCTCCTAATATACCAAATTAAAAGTATTATTGAAACAAAACTCTATACTAGGCAAAACTTTAACCCAAGTTTCCTGTCTCACAGCTGTGCAAGCATAGGAATCAGTGTTTTTTATAATTTCAATTAGGTCATTAGCTCGAGGGCTAACAGCAGCAACGGCAATATGCTGCACAATAGGTTCTTTTAATAATGTCTCGAACTTTTAGGAGATAAAACAGCATCCGAATCTGTACTCTGTAGTAAGTTGTTTGAAACAATAATTTCAAGTATTTTATTACTCCATCAGTAGAAATTGATTTACAGGTATAGAATTTTATACAAAATGTATCATTATGGGTGGTCACTGGACGTATCTCGGAATCAGGGAAAAAAATTGTAGTTATGAGAAAATCCCGATTTTTTTTTTACTTACACATTTTGCCGCAAGTGGGTGCAATTGAAAATTAAATATAGAAATTCTAAATGCCTCCGAAAACTGCCACACGAACGTATAGATTAGGTATCAGCCAAAGTTTCGGACGCTTAGCTCCTCGGGATTTAAATTTTGCGCTACTCAGGCAATAATAGCATCTGTCTAAACCTTAGTTAATAATATACTATTAACGTTCCGGTGCGCGGTGTGACGATTTTGTTCCAGGTCAGTGCTGCTGGACTGGGAGTCCGCACATCATTATACTTTATTTTAAATAGGTCATTCAAAAAATTCGAGATAAACTCTAAAGTGATGAAAAAATGTACAAAACCGGAATCAAGAAAAAATAATAATATTATTTAATTTCATAATACGGAACATAATATCCAGTCTATTAATATTCTATCCAATCAAAGCACCAGTCCAAGCACTTGGCTATTGATAACCCATAAAATTGATTAATAATCTGTCATGGAACTGGCAATCGTATGTATTGATCGAATATTGCTGTGATGTTGCATTTTATTAGTTATAAACTTATATCATAATGAAAAGTCTGTATCATATTGAATCCGGTCAGCCCAGTATTGCGCTAAGTCGAAAGCTTCCTTGCTTCCCTGCCATAGTTCGTCGAGGGTAGATTCACCGGGACAGTTGGGGCATGTCAGAAGGTGTTCCATGTCCTGATACTCGCCACAGTCGCATCTGTCGTCGTCTTCATACATAAGGCCCCACTTAATCAGGTTTGCTTTCACTGATACTGCGCCCGTTCTGATGCGGTTCAGGGTCCTCCAGATCTTCCATCTTAGATTCTCGCTGCTGGGCATCTCCTGTAATGTGGGGTAGTCATTTGGGGGCTCGGTGAGTTCGTTGTTGAGGAATCTCTTGCGGAATTTGAGTCTGCCAGGTTCACAGGAGGCGCCGAATAAGCTGTGACGCTGCTTGAACTTCTCGGCGTGCATATGTGCGGCTCTTCGGGAGATAGGGTCCGCAAAACTGGCCGCTTTTATTGTTTCCCGAGTAGTGTGGGTTTTGTGCATCCGGTTGTATTCTTTAGGCTTAGGTTGATCTTTTTGGCATGTGCAGATCTGGATCACACCGGGCATGCATATTCTGCCGTAGAGAAGCACAGTGCTTGGGTAGTTGTTTTCGTCACCATTGGTCTGGCTCCCCATTTGCTGTTGTCCAATTTCCTGGGTGTATGGCGTGACGAGCACAATTGATAGCTCAGCACAAATGCCAACCTCACCTGCTGGTGGTGCACCTTGCTAGAAAACTAACGAGGCTCTGGCGACTGAGTTGAGGCGGTATAACCTCCAACATTGAATAGAGCAGCAGCTCTATCATTACCGGACTGAGGACATCGAAGAATAACTTCTGTAAGGATTCAGTATCGGATACCCACAGGCGAAAATCAAATTATGATTGGACCGGTTGTGACACTGCGGTGCAGAAAGCAATGGAAAACTACTGCACTACTTTTCCAAGAAAACAGTCATGGCAGAAGGTAGAAACGAAACAGCCCCTAGCCCGCGGCAGACTTCCAGTAGTCAAGGGGTGTAAGAATCCCCGCGAAGAAAGCTAGCACCCACCCGAAAGTGGAAAGTACTGATTTTAATAGATCAGGCACCAGAATTGGTACTTAGAATGTGCGAAGCCTCTACTCCGATGGCTACCCTGATTAAACTATTTAATATGATATATGAAACTGGCCAAATACCCCCAAGACTGGTTGAACTCAGTTTTTATTGCCATACCGAAAAAGGCAAATGCCAGTCAATACGATCAATTTCACCTGATAAGCTGCTGAGCCACATACTTAAACTTTTTTTTAAAATAATTCAAACAAGAATCCGCCTAAAATGTGAAAGGAACATCAGTCCATGTCAGTTCGGATTTAGACAAGGGTTTGGCACTAGAGAAGCCCTTTTCAGTCTTACGGTGTTGCTTCAAAAATGCAGAGACTAACGAAAAGATGTCTACATGTGCTTTATTGACTACCAAAAAGCGTTTGATTGTGTTAATCATTCAAAGCTTTTAGGACTCCTTCATGACAAAGGAATAGATCAAAATGATCTTGTCATTATAACGAACCACTACAGATACCAGAGCGCATTCGTTCGGCTTGAGAGCGGCAATACTGGTAAAATCCCGATAGAGCGTGGCGTCCGACAGGGTTGTCTGCTGTCGCCTCTCCTAATTAATTTCTATTCCGGACTGATTTTCTCTCTGGCACTACACAACACACAAGATGGTATTAAAATTAATGGCCAAGTTGTCAACACTCTGCGATACGCTGACGACAAAGTCATTATCGCAGACAGTCCAGAAGCACTACAGCGACTAATAAATAAAATATCTGCCGAAGGAGAACAGCGTTCCCTAAGAATTAACATTGATAAAACAAAGGTAAAGGTAATACGCAGAACACCAAACATCCGTGCCAACATCCTTGTATACGATAAACCCATCCAACAGGTTTCCAAATTGACATTGGAAGCTGGATAACCGAACATCTTAACCCAGATATAGAAGTTCGCAGCAGAATAGAGCAGGCAAGAACGACACTCCTTAATATACGAAATCTAATATGTAATCGAAGCGTCAGTTTAGAATTACGGTATCGCTTTGTTAAAGGGTAGGTACGCCTTTTCTGTGCTGTTATATGGTGTCGAAATATATCGACACTTAAAGCAGACATCATAAATAAACTGGAAGCTCTAGAGATGTGGGTTTTTAGAAGACTTCTTAAATTACATTGGACAGATCACATATCCAACAACGAAGTACTCATACGCATGGGTAGAGACAGACAACTTCTACAAATCATTAAGCGCAGAAGAGCTGCCTACCTGGGGAATATTTTTCGCAATGTCAAGTACCAATTTCTGAAGCTAATAATGGAAAACAAGATAGAGGGGGAAAGAGGCATAGGCAGAATAAAACTTTCAGGGCTCAAGAATATTAGAGATTGGACTGGCCTAGATGCTCACACACTATTTAGAGCCGCTCAAGACTGAGATAAGTTTGCCAGAATTGTCGCTAACATCAATTGAATGGATATGGCACCATAAGAAGAGAGTTTCCTCAGTAATGTTATTTTTTGCTGCGACTTTATAGCGGGTCTTCTCGCAGTGATGTTTGTAGGTCAGTGACCGATTCTATATAACACCCAAGCATGTTGGTTTATATGGTGCTACAAGGTGGTGTCATTCCAGATCACATTCAGTTTTCGGTTCGCCTGTTTTGAGCGAAGATGGAAGGCACTGACTTCTGCTTTTTGAGGGATTAGGTTTAGGTTGCTCCAAAAACAACAATAGTAAACTACCCCTATCCTGGTTACGACTTACATACCCGATTTAGACATAGGTTCAGAATATGCCTTTTTGTCCGAAGCGACCTTTCATGTCACCGCGAGGAAACACTCGAACTGAACAACTTTGACGTCATGTGGCTCAAGTTTCCGCCAAGGGATTAACCAAGTTTATGTGTTGTCTCTATCCTCCTCTGGGCGATAGAGCCTACCAAAGCTTTTTTCAACACTAGCTACCACTTTTGACTCTATAAAGGTCGATCACCCCAGTTCAGAAATAAGCGTTCTGGGAGACTTCAATGCCCACAACACCAACTGGCTCAAACATCACAAGACCGGCAACGAAGGTAGAGAAGTTGAAGCATTTGCCATCAGCTGCGGGACTACTCAACTTATAGACGAACCAACTCGAATCTCAGAAAGGGGCGAATTCGCCGCCATCCTGGATCTTTTTCTAACCGCCAATCCTGATCAGTACACAATTACAGCTGGTCCGCCATTGGGTACTTCCGACCACAAACTTATTACAACGATTTGTGAATTGCCACTCACACAGAAGGATCCATCTTTGCCTCGCAAAATCTGGCATTACAATTCTGCAAACTGGAACGATCTAAGAGGATTCTACCTAGATTTTCCTTGGCTCGACGTCGGCTTTGACACTGACGACCCGTCAGTCTGTTGCGAAGAGATCACGCAAGTGATCTCCTCAGGAATGTCAGCATACATACCAAATTCTATCAAGTTACCATCAAAAGGAAAGCCCTGGTTCGATAGAAGTTGCGAAAGAACTGTAGGTAGGAAACAGCAAGCCTATAAGTACTGGCAGCAAAATCAGACTGCTGAAAATCGCAATTATTTTGTCGAAGCGAGAAACGAATGCAAACGTGTGATCGACGAAACTAAGGACAAACACAATCAAAGGATCAGAAATAAACTTTTGCAATGCCCCAGTGGTTCCAGGAATTTCTGGTCGGTAGCAAAGGCAGTAAGTAACAACTTTACAAAAACTTCAGCAAAGGAAAAAGCAAACATGCTCACCAAAATATTTTCATCGCACTCTACCTTAGACGTCCCCCAAGGCAAGACTCTCCCCACCATATCGAACATCAACACTACCATGGCAGAAGTCAAGTTTAATCACCGTGATATTCGCAAAATCCATAAAGAAGTAGATACGCAAAAGGCATCAGGACCGGACGGAATATCTGCCATAGTGCTAAAAAACTGCGCCAACGAACTAACACCTGTTTTTTCCAGGCGTTTTTTTTTCTGTCTTACGGAAAAGGGATTTACCCGTCCTCATGGAAAGTTGCTCGAGTGCAACCTGTTCCAAAAAAAGGCAAGAAAACCACGGTTCCTAAACTATCGCCCAATTGCCTTGCTTCCAATAATCTCCAAGCTCATGGAACGTGCAGTCAATCAGCAACTACTCAAGTACCTCGATAACAACAGAATAATCAGCGATAATCCATACGGCCTTCGCAAAGAGAGATCGACAGGAGATATATTAGCCTATGTCACTCATATATGGAGTACGGCAATTGAGAACTACGGAGAGTGTCGAGCGATTGCGTTGGATATTTCAACGGCATTCGACAGAGTTTGGCATGACGGACTGCTCAACAAACTGCCGTCCTTCGGACTACCAGCCTCTCTCTGCAGCTGGCTTGCAAGTTTCCTTAAGAACCGATTTCTGCACGTTACAGTTGATAGATACATCGACACATTCACCATCAACACGGGCGTGCCTCAGAGCGCAATACTTCCACCAACTCTGTTCCTCAGCTATATTAATGACCTGCTGATCGAAACGAATAATCCTGTTTACAGTTTTGCAGATGACAGTACCCTTGTCTCTCACTTTAGATCAGAAAAACCCTTCCCAGCGACTGAGAGTCATCACCGCAGACAGGAGCAGATTACAGCCATTAATCAGGGCCCGGATTAGGCTCAAACTTGGGGCGACCGAAATTTGGTCCAGTTCAATGCAGCAAAGACCCAAGCAGCAACGTTTACTAAGAGGGCCAATACAGCAGGCCCTGACATTATTATGGCAGGATCGACCATTCCTTCATCCTCGTCAATCGGACTACTGGGTGTGTCGGTCAACAGCAATATGTGCTGGCATGACCGTGTTGCTAACATCGCAAAATCAGTCTCCCAGAAGCTTGGTGTGCTATTTCGCACCAAAAAACTGTATAGACCGCAGCAGTTGCTCTTGCTCTACAAAGCTCAAATAAAACCGTGCTTAGAATATTGCTCACAAATATGGGGTGCCGCACCAGAACACACCCTAAAGCTGCTGGATTTCATTCAGAAGAGAGCTGGGCGTCTCGTCGGCGAACCGGAGTTGACCCGGAATCTGGATAGTCTAGAACACCGCAGATAAGTGGCCGTGATGTCTCTGTTTTACAGATATTTTTACGGCAGATATTCCTAGGATTTGGCCCGCCTCATCCAGCCCCTAGCAACTCCTGTCAAACAGTCACGACAGACGGCAAGAGTGCACCAGTTCATCGTACAACTGGAAACACCTAGAACATCGCTCTACAAGAACTCCTTTGTTTGGCGCGCTGTATTACTGTGGAACTCACTCCCAGTACATCTGTTTCCCACTAATTACAACCTATAACTATCCAAGAACTGTGTCAATCAACATCTTTTCACACACACCGCTCGTCGAGCGCCATAGGATCTCCCTTTGTGTTTGTGCCACTGCCACAAAAAAGGGAATTTCCCAGGTAGTATTCTGACATGGTGCTAAGAGCGAGTTCCAGTTTTTGTTCTACCTCCTCAAAACTCTTTCCTTGAGCTGTGATGGCCAAATCGTCGGCGTACAGGAAGTGGGTCGTGTTATTTGGTGTTGGTTGATCATTGGTATACAGGTTCAATTTAAAAAAAGTAGGGGTGGTAGAGGTCTAATAATTCAACTATTGAATTATGGGAATTATACATATATTTATTTCCAGATTGACCAACAACATTCAAAAGGCTTTAAGGATCTAAACGAAACGAAACCCTTAGGAATATTATGTAACGTACGTTATTTTCTTATCGGATTTAAAATTTAATTTGATTAACTATAAGCATTCATCTAAATAGCTTTTAATTTTAGTTTTTTTTTGGCAGGAGGGGATATCATTTCATATCGTGAGGTACAACGTTCTTCTTGGAAAGGGTTAAACAAAAACTATAACAATCAATTGCGATTTTAAAGTGTATGCGCTCTAAATGAGGGTATGTAAATTGCCATGATATTTGGACTGTTGATAAGTGGTGGTTTTACTTAAATAAAGACCAGGATGAAAATGTCAATTACTTTTTGTCTGCTAGTATTGAACCATAGTTTATTAACTGCGCTTGTATCACAATGATGTTCAGTTAGTAAATAAAAACTCAAGGATTGAGGATCCCCAGAGGGTGACAGATTTTTTTAATTCCTTCTTTAAAAACGCGACAATTGAAATAACTAAAAAAAGTGTCACATAGAACAAACCAAAAAACGAATGATCCTACCGTTGTTTATCAAAATCGAGAATAATTTTTAATATCTTGAAAATTATTTGCTTGATATTCTTAATAAGAAATTAAAAACCAAAATAGCTTTTGGATGTGATAAAGTTCCAAACTTTTTATTAAAACGGATTTTAATTTATATTATAAAACCAATAACTTATTTAGTAAACTTGCCATTCTGTGAGGGAAAATTTCCATCTAGTCAAAAAATTGGGAAGATTGTTCCATTGCTTAAGCTTAAGTAGGACAGATATAAATAATTACAGCTCAGTTACACTTACGATGGTGTTTTCCAAGATTTTTGAATACGCTTATCTGGATAGACTCTTATACTTCTTGGATAGGTATCAGATACTGTCTGATGACCAGTACGGCTTTCGTGGTGGGAGATCCACTATTCATGAGGTCAGATCTTTTATGGAATCTATCTTGGAAGCTGTTGAGTCAAGAGTGTGTCCTGTTGGAGTATTTTGCGACCTCAGTAGGGCATTTGATTGTGTCAACCACGATCTGATGGTTGATAAAGTGCGTTGTTTTGGTATTTCCGAACCGCCTTTAAATTTTATTGAGACATTTTTATGTGAAGGAAAGCAATACGTTAGCATGATGTACCGTTATGGTGGGTTTTCCTGTGTGATAAGGTCAGATTTGTCATCTGTAAATATGGGTATTCCGCAAGGATCTATATTAGGGCAAATTATTTTTCTCATTTATATAAATGACTTGGAAAACTTGTAGACACACCCCTGCGGACGATTTTACAGTATCACAAACTGATAAATGCCATGCTTGTTTGGAGAATTCCTGTAATTTAATCTTGAGGGATGTAAATAACTGGTTTAATAAAAACAATCAATATTTAAATTCCTCAAAAACATCTTTTATTTGTTTTCATCATATACAAAAGCCACGCAGGAACTTGTCCATCAATATTGATAATATTCCCTTAGATTCAAGCAGCGTTGTTAAATTTCTTGGCATATTTCTTGATAAAAATATTACTTTTAAAAGTCTTTGTAAACGTTTACTGTCCCTGTCGTGAACGAATATTTATGTGTTAAATAATTTAAAAAACATTTTGACTGAAGCTCAAATCATACAAGTCTATTATGCTTACATTGAGAGTAGATTAAGATATGGAGTAATTTTGTGGGATTGGTCGTTGATTCCACTAATGTTTTTTTTGGCTCAGAAGCGAGCTATCAGATGTCTGGCGGGGATCTCAAAGCGTACCTCGTGTAAGGAATATCTTAAGCATTTTAATATTTTAGTACCATTTGCTAAATACGAAAGCTCGTATAAATTACTTAATGTCCGTAGTGCTAGGTTTTTCAGCAGCTTACATACTGAACTAAAAACATGTGATAACTATGTGATATTTAAAAAGCGGTTAAAAGACTTTCTCGCGTCCATGTGTCTGTATTCGGTAAAGGAGTATTTTACACAGTCTTGTAGCTCTAGGTAGTTGTTGAATCGATTTTTGATAATTTCCTATACAAATTGAATTTTGTCTAAAAGGAAAATAAAGATTATTTATTTATTTATTTATTTTGTTTATAGAAAAGTTTTGAGTAAACCACCTACAACTAACAAGAACTAACCAAGAAACGAATAATTTACTTGACTTCAATCGACAGAATATTTTTCTCAAGAAGCCATAACCTAAAAGATTTATTTCGGTTAACAAAAATTGACAAAATTGATATTTACCCAACTCAAGCATGTTGTAAACTAAAATAACTAAAACTTCCTTTAGAACTTCGAAATTCTCGTTCATTGTTTCAGTATCTATAAGCAAGTCATCAAAAAATACTATAATATGTTTATTTTTTTGTACTAGATCTTTAAATAGTTGTAATTATAATGCCGCCTCCACACTCTCGCCCAGACAATCCGAGATCAGTCGAGTACGAGAGTGTGGAGGACGAACTCGTCTCGCCTAGGGATATCTCGCTCCCTCTCGCCAGCGCTAGCTTCGGTGTCGGTATTTAGGACACGAGTCAAAGGTTTTTTCAGCGAGACAGGGCGTGGCGGGAAACATGCCAACACACTTGTATTCTCTCGTACTCTCTGTAGTGCTTGTCTATCGATGCGCGACCTATGACGTGATTGTTTCTAGTAATATTTGGCATTTAAAAATGGAGTGGACTAACGATATAGAACTCTCTTTTGTTGGAACATCATCAAATGCAACCTGTTTTGTGGGATCCACCGGATAAGTTTCATAAAGATAAAAAAAAACTTAACGATGAGTGGAGTCGTATCAGTCTCGAGATTAATATTTTTGTGGAAGAATTAAAGACAAAGAATGATCTTCTTCTTTTATAAAGTTTTCATTCTTTTTTACGTGATAATTGTAAATATAGCAGTAATTATAATAAGTTATGGCGCAAAGAGCAGTAGTGGCTGCAATTTCAATGGCATCCATCTTGACGGATTTGCGAAATAAACGCGACAAGATGAGAGTGTGAATGCGGCATCCATCGAGTATCGCTTCCGTTTCTCGCCGACATCTCGGCGAGAGTGTAAAGGCGGCATAAGCTTTAAAAGTATTGAGACTTGCACGTACTTAAACCGTATAGAGTTTTCAGAAATTCGTATTGTTCAAAATGGTTCGTGAATAAGGTACACTTCGTCGACTCATCATACAACGACACAATTGCATTTTCTGTTACCTTTACACTTATGCCTTTCGCTTTAAAATCCTGATATTCAACTATAATAGGTTACGAGTTGTGTCTTATTTTTCCTGCATATACAATATTGCAAGAACAACACCTTTGGGTGAGCTGAGGAATCAATGTTTATATCACTGCCAACAATTTTTGAAATATCGATATTGGCCTGTTCAAATTTTGCCATTCGGTTTTGACAATATTTTATCTCGACACACGGAAATTATATATTGTGCATGTGGTGTAATAATGTAGATAAAAGAAAATCTGCGTCTATTTTAGTGAATTTTAAAGAATACCGTACTAAAGTCCAACAAGTCTGGCAATCATGTGTTGCTAAACACGAGGAGGACGTACGTCTTATGAGACGCTTTGATTCGAATCGCCTTACATCGCAATCGGTTCGTTAATTAACCATCAGCTAGGTTATTCAATGGCTATATCTCACCCTTTAGATTAACGTGGTAAAGGGCAGTGTTACAAGCGAGTTCCGTCACCAGGATCTTGCTTATGGAAACTATAACGGTCCTGCAACGGTAGGATTCTAGTCTAGATAATATTTATGGTAGTGGATGCGTTGAAAATGATAAAGATAAAATGGAATAGTAACGGTAACAGTGACTATATAAGAAAACGGTAATGGCATTCTGGAGACCATCAAATCTTTTCAATCATACTTCGCTGGTACAGTTTTACGGTATGGTGGAAGCTGTAGATAAGGTGAGAAATGACTGTAGATGCGTTAGATGTAAGATAAGAGTAAATATGAGACTGGCCGTAAAAACAAAGCACTAGTCTCGGCAAGAAGAAGACAGATCAAATAGAGCTAGGCGTAAGGAATCTGGCATCAGCCCCAGAAAGGAAAAATAATAAAAAAAATTGGGAAAATAGAGTTAACAGTAACGAGCTTACCAACTCTGCAACCTAAGGATGAGATAGAGAGAGGGGAGAGGAGGGAAACAATATCTTTATAGCAGTAGCGAAGGCGGAGAAGGCAGACGGCGGCGTTGGCGGTTAATAGTGATCTGCAGGAAGGGACGTTGGTCCAGTTTAGACTGGTTAGCATTTTGTGATATTTTCCTAAGCATATTCCAAATGGCTATTTCGTTTCTTAAGTAATATCGATGATATTGAAATTGTTTAATCAGGCATTAAAGTTTTCGGTATGTCTTTCCTAGAATCTTTTAGATACTATATCGCAAAATATTGAGAGAGACATATGCTTATCCAATCCAAACTCATTCAACAGATACCACTAATGGTACAAATTGTCTTAAAACTTTACTGTTTTCGCTGAAATATCGGAAATCACGTACGGTTTAGCTCTTAATAAAGGGCAGAAAATTGAGGGTATCTATAAGAGTGTGATTTTTATTATCTTGAGTTTTCTAGATTAGGTGCTGAAAAAGTCCACTGCAGTCATTAAATCACAGAATGTGCCATCGAAATTGTTCGATGTGCTGCATCGAAGACGTGGGAGAAACGTGAATCTTTTATTTTAATTCGGGATATATCTCATAAAACTTCCCAAACGACTTATTTACTACTTCACAAAAAATCGCGTTATATTCGATGGGACTCCTTCTAGTAACATCAGTTTGCCTTGCTTCAGTAATGCAGTTCGTTTCTTGTTCTAGTATAACTTTTGAAAGTTCACGCCATATATTATCAGGATTTGTACTGAATGCTGTATTATGCTTAATTTATGATGAAGTTTTTGGTTCGTTTGTACATTATTGTTTGCTACCGAATTTGGAGATAATTTAATTTTAGTTTTTATAATCTGGAGTTGGTTTGCTTTGAATTATGGACTTATGATAAATGGCTCAAAGACTCATCGCTGGCCTCAATTAAAGTGGAATAATAGTTGAACAAATGGTCGTAATTGGCCAAATGTCAAATTGTTCGGAGTAAATAAATAAGAGACAATAATTAATTCAATTACGAATATATTATTATTTACGTTTGAATATAGTTACAACATAAATTCACCTCATCCAGTGTATAGGCATTAAATATAAAGTTGCAGTTTTTTTGTATATCCACATGAAAAAAAAAACAGACGTAGGTTCATACGAAATGTAGACTGCATAAGCACGTAAAACTACTAAAAAATATTTTCAAATTTAAATATAATAATGTTATTTGTCCTCGTGCACCTTTAATTGTAATATTATTTGACCAATAGTCACACTCGATCAATTATCAAATCGAATAAATTTTTATATTTGCCTAACTTTGCACCGTCTATCTGTTATTCGACTATTCATTGTAATCGACTATGTATCTTCTCTGGCTGGCTTTAAACAATTATTATAGTTACTTTAGGAATGGTTAAAAAATTATTATTTAATATTCTTTTAACTGCGATTTGCGACATTAATTGCCTTTCGGTAATCTATGTTCAGCATGTAAAAAATTTAATACGTACACGGTGATCATTTATAATGTCCCCCCCCCCCTCTTAACTTTTTTCTTTTTCGCATTAGACAAAAATGTTAAATACAAAAGTTGTGCAGAATAATGTAAGCTATTTGCAGAATACATTTATATATACAAGGTGTTGCAGAAATGAGTGGCAAGTGAAAGTTATATTTTTTTAAATGAAACGCCCTGTATATTGTTAATTTTTTGGAATCTCCTAAGAATTCTGGACATTTTTTCTATAACAAGTCCTATACTAAATGTCATAGTTTTCGACATATTCGCATTTTAAATAGTGGTCTCGTATTGTAGTTGCCTAATTCACGGCCACCTGGTCCTAAGAACTGGAATCTAGAATATTTATTTTTATAGTTCAAGCCGGAAATAATAGTCAGTGACTCTTTTTTAGTTTTAAGGCGCGCCTCGAGGGGTAAGGGAAGAGAGAAGGAAATTCCAGTGGCGGATACATTTGCTTTATAAATTAATATGTTATAATAACTATATAATGGAATAGTAATAAGTAGACTTAGGTAAATATCCACTTAAAAAAATAAAGTTTATGCACATAAATATGCATGATTTTAGTCTAAAATATGCAAAAGTATATTCAAAATTATTCCTATAAGTCTAGTAATAAGCAACAAAATTGTACTACAAACAAATAGTACTATGAATTCATTAAAGCTAGGAAAAAAATAGTCATATAATAAGGGTTTTTTCTTATCATAAAATACCATATTGAAAGTTGCATCGAAAGTTTACATCAAAAATCAATACAATTTTAAGTTTCCTACTCGTTATCGGAGGTTTGATCAGAATTTGATTCAGAATCATTACTATCACTACTTTCGGAACCAACATTGATAATAACGGGTTCAACTATAATAACTTCGACCGTAGTATCATTTTGTGTTTTATGACATGTTCGATACACTTCTGCCAATTATCAGCTGTAACGTTATCAATAGCTTCGTTTAACAAACAAACATACACGGTTTTTACCAATGTATGTTCGCCCACAGTTAAATGCATTTCCACTTTTTTTCGCAGGGGGGCCAACACTTGTCGAAACTTCGCACTTTCCGTTTTACAAAATAATATTTTGAATTAACAATACAAAAATATACAGCCATTCGCAAACATGCAACCGGAGAGACATTGAAAATGATGAATATAAACGCAAAAATGTGATTTGCGTTGAAAAATTCATATAGTTTCCAAAAGCAGAGTTTAAAAAAGTAAAAATACAAACACACGAGTGTTTATAATTTAGGTATGTAATTAAAGAAATGCATTTTGAGCAATAATATTAAACATTATCATAATTAAAACAAAAATAAATAAAAAATAATTAAGCGAGTTTGCTAGTACTCGAGACTGATGTGTAAACATATACTATAACGACATCGGTTGTAAAAAAATGACAGCAGCAAGTTATGTTCCCAAGCGGTAACCCATCCAAGTACTAATCACGCCCGATGTTGCTTAACTTCAGTGATCGGACGAGAACTGGCATTTTCAACGTGCTATGGCCGTTACATGTACCTTTTAGCTTGCTCATAGAATAAAAACAAAAACATTCGCATTTATAATATTAGTTAGGATTCTTTAATAATACGCACTGGCAGCTTCGAAGCGGATTAATTCACTGCACAAATTCGACACGAAAATCTAATGCCACCAGGAATAACAGCAACATATGGACACAGCATATTTACCTTATAATCTTGGGCTGACACCCTTTGATTTGGGACAGTCAATAACCAGCTTTTAATGTTTTAAACGTCTGAGCATCTGAATAATACTTTTGACAGTTAGTTTAATTTAAAATAATAATATGCTTTTTTATCGCCTAAAATCCGTTTAAAAACGATAGCCCTGGCTTCGGACGAAGCGGCCGTGGATTTTGAAGCGAAACTCAATTTAAATTCAACCGTCTATCACATTTCCGTCCCATTTGCCGATATTTACCCCCATACCGCCGCGTAAGATGTTTACATATCAAAAACTCAAGGGTGTTCAAGATCAAATTATCTCAATGTCATTCAAGGTAAAAGACACCACAAAACAGTCACAAGGACGCTTGGAGCAATCTCAAGGTCATATGCCCGACGTTCAACAAATACTCAAGGACATTCAAGGTCAAATGTCAAGGACATTCAAGATGAAATTAGGTCAATATCATTCAAGGTCGAATACACTTAAGATCAAGTGAGCGGGATCTATCTCAGTGGGGGTGAGGGGCAAAAAATTGGAGGGGGCAGAATTGAGGCCGTCAGAGCACTCTACTGTGGATTAATTCACTGCATACTTTCGACACGAAAATCGACAAAGCTTATTTTTTTACCAGCTACTCATCTTGGGCCGACATCCTTCGATCTGGGAAAGTCAATAATCAAATTTTGCAAATTTTAGAAGAGGGCTATGACTTAATATTATTTTAACTGTCTGGATATCTGAATAATACTTTTGATAGTTCGTTTAATTTAAAATAATAATTCTAAAATCCGTTTAAAAACGATTTTAAATGACACAATTGTAAAAAAATCCGAAAATTCGGACTTTTTTAGGACGAATTTGTAGTGGATTTTGAAGTGAAAATTCATTTTAAATTCAACCGTCCATTAAAAAAAACAAACTTATGTATAGAAGGAAAATTATAGAAGAGGGCCATGACTGAATATTGATTTAAAAGTCTGAGCATCTGAAGAATACTTTTGACGGTTCGTTTAATTTAAAATATGCTTTTATATCGTCCAAACTCCGTTTAAAACCGATTTCAAATGGCAAAATTGTATTTTCTTCACGGACGTCCTGGATTAGCTTGCTCCTCAATGCGACGGCTTATAATGTTACAATCGCTTTACACATTTCCGTCCCATTTGCTGAGATTTACCCTCATACCGCCGCGTAAGATGTTTACGCATCAAAAATGTGCAGATATGAAAACCGAAAAAATTAGGAAAATCTATTAATATATAATTAGCCATAACGTTACTGTAATATTTTTAACCTGTTCTGATTCTGTTTAGCTCGTTTTGGCTATTTCTAGTCACTTTTGGTTAGTCGTTCAAACAACTTTCCGTTAGTTCCAACTTATTGATGTGTAAACATCTTACGCGGCAGTATGAGGGTAAATCTAGGCAAATGGGACGAAAATGTGTAAACCGATTCTACACGCTAGGGCGGTATTAAATACAATTTGCAATTTAAAATGGATTTTAGATGATAAAAAAGAATATTTTAATTTAAACGAACAGTCAACATTATTGTTTATTAATTATTATATTCGCAATGTATTTGGATCCATAGCACAGCTTATTTTTAATGGACGGTTGAATTTAAAATGAATTTTCGCATCAAAATCCACGACAAATTCGTCAGAAGCCACGGCTATCGTCCTAAAAAAGTCTGAATTTTCGGGTTTTTATACAATTTTGTCATTTAAAATCGTTTTTAAACGGATTTTAGATAATAAAAAAGCATATTATTATTTTAAATTAAGCGAACTGTCAAAAGTATTATTCAGATGCCCAGACGTTTAAAACAATATTGAGTCATAGACCTCTTCTAAAATTTGCAAAATTTGGTTATTGACTTTCCCAAATTTAAGGATTCCGGCCCACGATTACTAGGTAAAAAAGATGTGTCCATATATTGATGTTATTCCTGATGGCATTAGATTATCGTGTCGAATTTGTGCAGTGAATTAATCCACTCCGAAGCTGCCAGTAAGTATTATAAAATAATCCTAACTAATATTACAGATGCGAATGTGTTTGTTTGTTTGTTTCTTAAGCTTTCACGCATGAACTGTTCCGATCATGAAATTTTGTGCAGATATTTTCAAGAGTATAGTAAAAAACATAGGACACTTTTAGCTTTTACCCGAGGCTTCGTTCGCGTTGATTTTTTATTACTTTAAACTTGGTTATTAAACATAATTGTTATTCTATGACCAAGCTAAAACGTACAAGCAATGACCATAGCATGTTAAAAATGCCAGTTCTCGTCCGATCACGAAGTTAAGCAACGTCGGGCGGTGTAAGTACTTGGATGGGTGACCGCTCGGGAACACAACGTGCTGCTGTCTTTTTTTTACAACCGATGTCGTTATAGGATATGTTTACACATCAGTGTCTCGACTACTACCAGACTCGCTCAATTTTTTTTAGTCATTTGAACTGACTCCGATATGTTATAATCAAATTTAATCTTTTTGGTTAGTGTTGGTTAGCTGCAAAAATTCGGTTCGTTTTGATTAGTTTTAACTTACTTTAATTTTTGCAATCTATTCCGATACGGTTTAGCCCGTGTTGGTGCTTTTGGTTGCTTGTGATTAGTTTTGGTGAGTCATTCAATCAGCTTTAGGTTAGCTTTAGTTAGTTTTAAATTATTTTAGTAATTTGAACCGGTTCCGATACGTTATGGTTAATTTTAGTTAGTCGGCAAAATTCGGTTAATTCAAGTTCGTCTCACCTTATAAGCTTAATGTTTTTAATCTGTTCTGATATGTTTTAGCCCATTTTGGTGCTTTTGGTTACTTTTGGTTAGTCGTTCACTTTCGGCTAATTTCAGTTAGTCTTAATTTATTTTAGTTATTTGAACCGGTTCCAAAACGTTATCACCAATTTTAGTGTTTTTGGTTAGTCACCAAAATAAGGTTAATTTGAATTAGTTTCAACTTACTTCAATATTTTTAATTTTGTCGATACGTTTTAGCCCGTTTTAGTGCTTTTAGTTACTTTTGGTTAGCTTTGGTTGGTTATTCAATTTTCGCTTACTTTCAGTAAGTTCCAATTTATTTGAGCCATTTGAACCGGTTCCGATACGTTAAAACAATTTAAACATTTTTGGTTAATAATGTAGGTCGTCGCAAAAATTCGGTTAATTTGGGTTAGTTACTTATTTTATTTTTAATATGTTCCGACACATCTTAGCCCATTTTGGTTACTCTTGATTAGTTTTGGTTCAACATCTTTTGGTTAAGTTTAGTTAGTTTTAATTTATTTTAGTTATTTGAACCGGAACCGATACGTCATATCCAATTTTGATGTTTTTGGTTAACTTTAGTTAGTCGCCAAAATTCGGTTAATTGTTAGTTTCAACTTGTTTTAGCCCCTTTTGATGCCTTTGGTTACTTTTGGTCCATTTTGGTTAGTCGTTCGGTTAATTTAAGTTAGTTTTAACTTTCTTCATTATTTTAAATCTATTTCGATGCGTTTTAGCCCGTTTTGATGCTTTTAGTTACCTACTATTGGTTAGTCGTTCAGTCAAGTCTCAGTAAAGTTCAGTTAGTTTTAATACATCTTAGTCATTTGAACCGGTTCCGGTACGTTATAAGCAATTTTAATGTTTTAGTTAGTTTTAGTTAGTCGCCAAAATTCGGTTAATTTGGGTTAATTTTAACTTACTTCAATATTTTTAATCTATTTCGATATGTTTTACCCGTTTTGGTGCTCTTAGTTACTTTTGGTTAGTTTTGATTAGACATTCAATCGCCTTTCGATATGTCATAAGCAATTATAATGCTTTTGGTTAGTTTTGGTTAGTCACCGAAATTCGGTTAATTTGGGTAAGTTTTAACTTACTTCAATCTTTTTAATCTATTTCGATATGTTTTAGTCCGTTTTGGTGCTTTTAGTTATTTTGGGATAGTCATTGAATCATCTTTCGGTTACTTCCAGTTAGTTCCAATTTATTTTAGTAATTTGAACCGGTTCCGATACGTTATAAGCAATTTTAATGTCTTTGGTTAGTTTCGGTTAGTCACCAAAATTCGGTTAATTTTGGTTAGTTTTAACTTACTTCAATATTTTAAATCTATTTCGATACGTTTTATGCCCGTTTTGGTGTTTTTCGTTAGTTTTGGATAGTCGTTCAATACACTTTCGGTTAGTTCCAATTTATTTCAGTCATTAGAACTGATTCCGATACCTTACAATCAATTTAAGTTTAAATGAACAAGCTAACACGATCTCTCACGCGTACGACGTTATGTGTGGCAAATGTAGCATGCACTTTTTCGCGATTTGAGGCCCTATTTAGGAAAACAGAAACATTTTCAATATCAAAACAAAACGATAACCTAAACCCGCAAGGGCGACTATGCAACAGATCTCTCACATGGTACATGCTCGTTTACTGTTGCAAGGTTGCGACCTCCGCCCGAAAGTCGTAAAATATCAGTACATTTACGACCGTCGATCGCGAACCTCTGTTAAAATACAGCTGCTTCAAATGCTCTGCGTATACGGGCCACAATCAATTTGGCAGCGGTGCACGTTTTGTGCCGGAACGCTGTGTCCGCATTTAGAATAAGCGGCATTTTGCGATCATTTCATACCAGATTTATTGTTAAATATTAAATATTACTTTAAGCCGCTCACGTTGGGCTGTTTTCGAATTAGTGACTGACGTCACTGACTATTATTTCCGTCTCAAGGTATAGTTAAAATGCGAATATGTCGAAAACTATTACATTTAGGTATAGGACATATTATAGAAAAAATATTCAGGATTTTTAGGAGATTCTAAAAAACTAATAATATACAGGGTATTTCATTTAAAAAGATATAACTTTAACCTGTCACTCATTTCTGCAACACCTTGTATATATATAAATGAATTCTGCAAATAGCTTACATTATTCTGCACAACTTTTGTATTTAACATTTTTGTCTAATGCGAAAAACAAAAAAGTTAAGAGGGGGGGGGCATTATAAATGATCACCGTGTACATTATATATCCAACCACCTCTTATTTGATTGTGTCTCTACTCATACTACCCCAAAGCTTTTAACTTATTTTACTCAATTTGGTTTATCAAACACGAGTAACTTCGATTAAATTCAGGGCTCCGTCAGCTCTTCTAGATAGCGCTAGGCGCTAGATATAACTGAAAAAATTATTCGGAAATTCAAATATACTATTATCTAGTGACTTGCACTGTAAAATTTTAACATTGTTTAATTCAACTGAATTTTCTATTCGAACAACTTCGTGTCGTTTCTCTATTATTGGAGTCTTTGCTTTAAACGAGTACAAATCTATCAGAAGGTTGTTGCATTTGATGAATATTTGTCTTTCGGTAAGAAATCAACTACTGTCAGTACACTAAATTTAATATGCAGTAGTATCTATCTATCCCTCATGGACTTGTGATTCTATTTGCACTGCACTAAAGCTTCTGGAATATTTTACTTCGTTTGGTCATTACTTCATCACACGAGCATCACTTCTGGATCCGAATCATATCTTAACACACTCGTGGACAGTAGGTGAAGACGAGAGGCTCAAAAAGAGCCACTGCCAGAAATATTAAGAATAATTGTATATATCGACTAAAAAATAAATCGCAATAAACACATGCCATTTTTTTGATAAAAAAGAACATAAGCCGTATATGCCGTCTTGTCCCTATGTAAATATTTTTTCGTACTTGCGGGACTGAAATTATAACTTCACTACCTTGTGACAGGGACTAAAGTGTCACTTTTTGTCCTTCCGGGATTAAATATTGTCGGAAACCCCGGAAGGATTAAAGGACCCCGCACCCGACAAAGAGAGAATTTCGGAACCATACGATTTTCTTTAAATTTTAATATATTGTAAGTATGGATAAGTACTTCACAAAAATGTATGTTAGAACATCGTGCCCCCCCATTTGGCTACAGTGGCATATCAAAGTTACGCTAATCACAATACCTATTTCATTTTTTTTGCATTTTAAGCTAAAAATGAGTCTATATTTAATGGATTGTAACAACTGTGGGTATACAAAATAATTTTTAAGATGTAAGTCCGGTGGCGTACATAAAAATATTAAAAGTATTTTTCACAATTTTTTAATATTTTTATGTACGCCACTGGACTTACATCCTAAAAATTATTTTGTATGCCCACAGATGTTACAATCCATTAAATATAGACTCATTTTTAACTTAAAATGCAACAAAAATAAAAATATGTATTGTGATTAGCGTAACTTTGATATGCCACTGTAGCCAAATGGAGAGGGGGGGGGGGGGGGG
>MU182594.1:146014-191776 GCA_016904865.1 Pissodes strobi | reverse complement strand
GGGGGGGGGGGGGCACCATATTCTAACATACATTTTTGTGAACTACTTATCCATACCTACAACATATTAAAATTTAAAGAAAATCGTATGGTTCCGAAATTCTCTCTTTGTCGGGTGCGGGGTCCTTTCAAAGACTGACTGAGGTCTTGACACTAGAAATGACAATGTTTCAAAATTATTCTTGTCACAACGCAAAGTTACTACGGTAACTTGTCAAGCAGTGACTTCTCAAAAAAACACGGCACTGGCCTGATCATCGCTTTATGTTTAATAATTATGTTTCTGTAAGGGTTTCTATGTGCTTTTTTATATTATGTACACGTTTCAATTTCGGAAGTAAGAAAAGTTCCGACTCAAGTAGTAGTCTTAATCCCTCAGGTAAATTATAAACTTTACCTTCAGGATTAAAAGTACTACTTCAGTCCCGCGGTATATAATATACTATTTCACACTGGGACAGTGACGTCAAATGCCGTCAAGAAAAACTCATTGATATTTATGAAATATTAATTGAACTGAAATATTACACAGAGCTACCAACTATTGAAACTTAAAAACATAGGTTAGTTTTTCTAAGCAGAGCTCAACACACAGAGCTGGTTTCTCTGGGCATGTTTCTTTGCGTATTTTATTTTTTGCGCATTGTGTATACCTCTTATGGTGACTCTTGCTAGGATTAGGAATTTTGTCTGGAAAATGCATGACATTTTGTGGGTCTCCATCAAAATCAAATTGGAACCGATGACGTTTGCCGCCGCCATATACTGGGCCTAAACTTACTAGCATTCGACCATCTTTAATATTTTGAGGTGTTTCAAGAAACGCTTTTTTTGCTCTTCACGAAATCCAAGCAGAGTTTGCTTAGAACTAAATTTCCGATGGATGTAAAACGAATGACCTTGTTATACCAGCGTATACTTTTATGACGCGAACAATAATAATTTACCATATCATCGTTGTAATGTGATACGTCCTTTGGTTTTATTTTTTCCTGTCCGAACTGGTTTTTGACTGGAATAAGATCAGGGTGATATTTAGTTGTCAAGTATAAATCTTCACGACGATCTCTCCACTTAGACACGTACACTTTTCCACACCTTCGCCATTTATGCTCCCTATTTTTTAGCTTTTGATTTTGTTAATTCGTTTGGATTATTCCTTCTATTTGCGCGCAGAGTTTCAGTCGTATGCATTTTTCTTAGTCACATCTTATTAGAAAGTCCCACACTATTAAAAAATTATCCATAAATATATGATGGCCGCGATCCAGAAAAGGTTCTAACAAACAAGTAACTAATGTTTCAATTTTTGAGAGTCCTGTAGCTTCTTCACCTATTCCAGAATAAATCTGCATAGTTAAAACATATCCATCTGTAGTGCACACATAGTAAAATTTTATTCCATATCGAGCCCTTTTGTTTTTAACATATATTGCCTAAAACTTAGGCGGTCACGAAACAGTAAAAAAGTCTCATCTAGTGACAAGTTCTCCGTAGGATAATAGGCATCTCCAAATGCTTCAAGTTATTTTTCCAACAACGGGCTTATTTTGTTCAGTTTGCTCCTAGGATTGGCTACTTCAGCATTAGCACACTAAATAATCGTAGTAGCTGTTCGAAGTGCCTCCCTGATATTTTGTAATGAAATATGTGGCCGCAATATAGTGGATCCATGGTACACATTTTTTATTATACTTCTTTGAAAATACCTTATTTTCATCTCTATTAGCAATAATGTAAGATGGGATTTTTCAGGTGAGCGCACGGAAACGGCGCACGGAAAAGGTTTTGCCGATCTCCGATTCTTTCCGTGCGCTGAATAAAACTACCGAATATATGGCTTTAAGATACAACAGATTAAATTAAATTGAAAAAATTGTAAATACTAAGTGCATTATATAGATGTAGCATGTACCTATTATCATAGTAGGTATAGTATACTTTGCTATTATGTATTTTAATTCGTAAATTTTCTAATATTTAGATATATTTCTGAAGAATTTTTTGAAGTTTTGTCTACTATACACATATAACGGTATGCTCTTGCGCAGGCAGAATCTCCCACACAGAAACGTGTGACGTCACCTGGGAACGACGCTTTCGTTTCTGCTAAGTAAGCGTGTATGTTTGAAATACAATATTCGCAGGGATTTTAAAGGACATTTTGGATAATAGGTACGTTCCTAATTATACGTGTAAGTGTGTTAAATAAAGAATAAAAGCATTTTCATTCCATATTTATATTACTAATTATAATTGAGATAATATACATAGTTTTACTCTAGAAAATAATTTAAATGTATAAATGGTTATTTAAGTATTATGAGTTTTTGTAGCGCTACAGGACCTAATCGATTTCGGCACCTTGGTACAGTATGTGAGCATCTGTAAGTTAAGAAGTTTCACTTCAATCACACATCAACAATACGTCACGGTGGCCAGCCGTTCCGAGTGCAGGTGCCGTGATAATTCACGGTACGTGAAATTAGGTTTCAGCTCTAGCCATAGGATCTCCCTTTAGAGTGGGTGCCACTGCCATAAAAAATCATGTAAATCCTGGAAATATGTAATCAAAATAATAGAGTAAAGTTTTAATAATTAAAGATCCTCACCATCTTTTATGTTAATTCTATCTTCTCTTGAACAGGCACGACTCCACTGCTTTGCTAAGTCATGTTTTGGAAACCGAAAATATTTAATATCACTCCCTTTGGTGGCACTATTATTGTTTTTACATGTAGCCACAACACAGTTCGGCATAATTATATTACAAGTTTTTTTTTTTAATTTTCCTATTATATATATAAACACAAAACAAATCCAAAAATTCCTTTAATTAAATAAACTATGACAGCGTCAAAAGAAGACATTTTTTCCCCGATGACGTAGATGCGCAGGTGGGTCAAAAACGAGTCTAGAAATCAGCATACCATATGTGTATCGTGGTTTTATGTTGCACGTGCCAAATAATGTACTGTCAGCGTTGTTTACTTTCTGTCATGATTTCTGTCACTTAAATTAATACCGATAAAATGTACTCAGACGAAAATCCCAAAATTCCTGATAACATCCTAGAGCAAGCTACACAAGCGAGTGCTAATTTATTACCAGTAATATCCAGATCGAGATATGAACACGAATATCAACGTTTAACTGAATGACAAAATCTGAACAAAATCAAAACTGTAAGTGACGACATTCTTCTAGTTTACTTTGCCCAGAAAGCTAAATATATGAAATCTTCCCGTAGTTCCCGTGATGGATTCGATTCTCAATGCTCATGAGTTGTTTGGCCATAAAAGAGAATGCTGACATACACAAATGTCCAAAAACTATCGCTTTTGTAAAGCGTCAAGCTGTAGGATATACACCGAAAAAGTCCAGAGATTTCATAGCACAATAAGTAACTAAATTTTTATGTGAAGCTCAAGACGAAAAATATCTACTAGCGAAAATAATTTTAGTGTTTGGTATCTTCGATGCTTGTCGAAGAGATGATTTAATACGTATAAATTTAGACGATGTGGTAGATATTGAACCCTTTCTTGTCGTGTTTCTTAGAGATGGAATAACTCACACATCAAGAGGTTGCACCATTACCAATGAATGATATACTTTTGAGTCCTGCACATTTTATCCTAAATATGCAGCTTTAAGACCCAAAAATATGATCAGCAAAAGATTGTTTATCGCATACAGAAACGGCAGATGTTATGCTCAACACGCTGGATGCCATACCATCAGTGGTGTTCCGAAAATTATTGCAGAATTCGATAATCCCAATGAATATACCGGGCATGGACTAAGGCGATCATCAGCAACCATGTTAGTCGAAAGCAGCGGTGATTTACTCACTCTGCAAAGACATGAAGGAGGACGTTCCTCTGGTGTAACAGAAGGATATATAGATGAATCCACACAAAGAAAACTTGAAATATCACGAAAACTATTTAACCCTTCTCACTCAAAAAAGACAACCTTTTCAATCATTCGAGATAATCAAAATATTTGCGAGTGGTCTGCTTCAATAACCGCAGTTTCACAAAATGAGACTTATAAAGGACTTAACCTGTACAATAATACGAATTGCACAATAAACATAACCATTAATAACAACAATTCAAATTAAAAATATTGAGTTGTTAGATGATTAGTTAATTTTCAGTATTCTAACTATAGCAATTACATGTTCTTTTTATCCCTAGATCATCTTTATCATCTCTATATGATATCTGCCATGAAAATAAAAATGTTATTTTTTTTCAACTGTTTCACCCTTCTCACTCACAAAAGACAACCATTTCAATCATTCGAGATAATTAAAATATTTGCGAGGGGTCTGCTTCAATAATCCCAGTTTCACAAAATGAGATTTCAAAAGGACTTAACCTGTACAAAAATACGAATTGCACAATAAACATAACCATTAATAATAACAATTCAAATTAAAAACATTATAAGTTGTTAGATGATTAGTTAATTTTCAGTATTCTAACTATAGTAATTACATGTTCTTTTTTTCTCTAGATCATCTCTATCATCTCTATATGATCTCCGCCATGAAAATAAAAGATGTTAATTTTTTTCATATGTCTTTTTCTATATCGTATTTTCTGTTTTTGTTATTGTTTTCAAACTAGTATGATAAAAAAAATCGTTGATTACACGTCCGAAAATAGATTTTTCTGTGCTTGCATGACTTCTCGTGTCCGGCTCTGCCTCACACTAGAATTTATCACGCGCGCGGAAAAGTCCTTATTTCCAGACCTTTAACGAAATATACTATTCTAATTGAGGGAGACTTATAATGACCTTGGAGAATGCACAACTCCAAAAATTGCTTCTCCTGCGTGGTGATTGTCTTGATTGTTGAATATCCGCTGTATTTTCTATTTGTTCTTCCTGTTTTACATAAGTCTGTTGAATATGGATGTTAGTATCATGTTCATAACAGCATCGTCCTATTTTTTTTAAATACTGTATAGCACTAGGAGTAGTTTGAAATTGGAACTGCACTACAGACTTCAAGCTGTCAAAATGAAATTTGGTATATCGACGATATCGTCGTGCCACTCATCCTCACTCAGTTCATCATCTCCAGTCACATGATCCGTGGCAGAATCATCATCGTGAGCAAAAGTTTGGTCGATGTTATTATCTGACACGGAATCATCGGAATCTGTTTTAAATTAACTCATTTTCTGAGATATAAGTAGGGTCCACAACATCATCATCTGCACCGAACGGTTCCGATTCGGAAGATTCTTCCGTGTCGGAGGTGCTTAATAATTAAACAAAAACGCTAAATATCAAATTATAAATATATCGTGTGTTTGTGTGGTGACAGTATATAATTATCAAAACAACATTGACGGCATACGCCGCGCTGAGTCGTCGTCAAAGTTAATTACAAATCCACGCCCACGGTATAATTTTGCTCAACGTGTGCATAAAATATAACAAAATTACGACTACTGGGTACTTACTTTTTGCATAGCAACCACTCTTTATAGTATCGATAACGCTTATAACACTCCGCAGATTTGTAAACAAGCACATATTAAGAGTAAATATGCGCTTGTTGAACAGTATTCTTAGGTTAGAATCACCAGAACAAGTGCATGAATATTTCACGTAATTTTATGGTTTCTCCTGGGACCGTAAGCATCTATCACTTAAAAATCTTAGGATGTGCTATCGGCAAACGCCTGATCACAGAATGACATTAGTAATCGGTCGGCAAACACCGTCTTGTCCTAGCACATCGCGCGGCAAATGCTACTCTGTTCTCGAACGTGTTAAAATGACTAATTATTATTATTGCGCTTGATGCTGGACGTAAGCATATAATATATTGAGGTGTTTCATC
Organism: Pissodes strobi; assembly: GCA_016904865.1. Lineage (NCBI taxonomy): Eukaryota > Metazoa > Arthropoda > Insecta > Coleoptera > Curculionidae > Pissodes > Pissodes strobi. The sequence goes on along the minus strand of MU182594.1, from coordinate 185,908 downwards.
CTCCTCTCCACAGGCTCTACAAGAGGTATATTTCGATGCCTTTAGACGACTCCTTGAGGAGTACTGTGGCTACTAGAAGATTATTTCTGCATTGTTGTAGAAAGAAGTGTCTCTATTATTTTCTTATCTGGATTTTTTATAACAATGGCGTTTATCTCGTTCCTGGTAGCTCCATTCAATTTTGCTGGTGCAGTTGATTTGATCATTTTGTTCCCGCCGATTTTGAACGATAACCCAACCTATATGTGGCTTTAGTGATAATCTAAAAGTCTTATCTCTAGAAACCCCGCAGCGCCTTCATATCTTTCTATTCCTTGGTGTGCAGGCACCCTTTTACGGGTAGGCACCATTTTCAGGGTAACATTTTTATGTTCTGTCAGTCTCTTTAGAATTTAAAGATACGCCTCTATGACCAGGTAGTTACTGCTTTTAAAGCCGCATAGCTATCAATAAGCGTATGGATATTTCTATTCATCTATTCCCTTCACTTCATTATCTGCACGCAGCACATACTCGACATTAGCTTAGCGAGGAAGGTTGTAAAATCTTTGCTTCGCCACACTGTTGTGCCATATATTCGCGCTCCAGTACTGATCTTAGTCTTTGGCCTATCATTGTACCAGAACACTGTCTAGTACATTGATTGGTCAAAGACTGCATTTTTCAATTAATGAGGTTTTGTTCAAAATTTTCTAGTTTCTATCTGTGTGCAACTTACGATGTATTATATGTCTCTGTTAAAGAAGATCCCACTATCAAATCTAGCAGATAGTGTCTCAGAAGGATCGCCAGTAGTGGAGGAGACGTTGTTCCGATTATGGTATTATGACTCGGGCGTAAAGCCAATTCATCTTCCCAGATTTTAGCCCCGCTTTTATCAATTTGTAGTAGTATTTTTGAAGTATTTTTGAAATACTCGCATTGGTTCGGAACTGGATAAACTCAAGTGTTTAACATCAGTGCATTTTCCGTATTCCTTCAAATTCTGTAAACTCTCCTTTTGCGTAAACGGTATTGCAGTCGTTCTTGATGAATTTACTCCCAATTGTTTTCTATTGCCTCACTTTCCTAGTGTTGTATTTAATGTGTTTCATTTTGTTAGAAACAACTGCCACACATTTTCCATTTCCCAGCATGGTTAAGTCGTTCGTATAGCTTCATACGTAAATTTTATTTGAATCTAATTCCTGGAGTAATCCATCCAATATTAGTCTCCACATAAGAAGTCGTTAGTCTCGTATGTCTTATTCCCGAGTCTATCCATGCATCCATGCATAGCTCTTACGATCGATTTTAATCGAATGTGTTATCAAGAGAGACCTATTGCAATGTTTGGGCTGTGTATAGTATGTTCGGCTCTACAACTGATATCGTGTAGTGTTAATTTGCAAGATTTTCCGGTTGGCTCACTGTAAAAGACAATTTTAAAAGGGTTAATTTTCGTCAGTCGTAGAAAAAAATCGTTTTCAAAATTGTGGTGACAGTTCTAAGAGAAAATTATGCTAGCATTCATTTTCTAAATTACAATAAAATTAATTTTGAAATGGCATTTACACGTTGCCGGGTGGAATTTTATTAACCTTCTTGAAAACTGTCTCCACACCAGAGGTGATCCTAGCTTAAGCCCGATTATTTCATATTACATTAAAATTAAAATAATAAGTAGATCGAAGTTCTAAGCAAGAAGCAAAGCTGTCACTTATAAAATATGTCATAATAGACCGTCATTTATTCTTTAAGGTAACTGGATATCTTTTCGCACTTGTTGATTCAGAACTCTCATATCTAAGCACTCACTGCATTCTTTGACACAAATAGGGCAGGATAATTGCAAGGGATATGACTGGTATGCAGATATTCGGTCATAAAAGGACATACAGGGTACTGCCTTTTTTTAAAACGGATATTACTTCGGCTCAATCTATCTTCAGGATATAATTATTTAACTAATTTGGAGTTTGGAACCTTCGGCAAAATGCACTACAGCTCAGTTTTATTCACAGTATCCAAACAGATTTTTGAACTCGACCCGCATGACGTTTACCTCGTTAGCATCATCAGGAGTTAATTAAAACTTTTTCAGAATATGTTATAATAATATAATTGAAGACATAAGTCGATAAAGGTCTCATGTCACATTTTTAAAGTTTCGAGATATGTGATGAAATGCGTTTTAAACTAGAACTTTTTAAATTACAATATAATATCGTTAAGTAATATCATTAAAGATAAGTTAATTTCTCTGGTGACTACCCGAAATAACAAAATTGTAAGATGTCTTAGTAAATTTAGATGTTGTCTACATAACACCTTCATCCACCAACATTCAATCAAAAATGTTGTCGGGTTTATCCTAAATAAAGGGGTCATGTTACTTTTTAATATCATAAAATGCGGAAATTCTTACAAAATAAGGCATAAACTAATTAGCAAACATCAGAAACTAACGCTAGATAAAAAAAAACTAATAGATTCTCCTTTTCTTCTTCGGATTTTCAACATTTTCATTTAGAATTTCTTCATAAAACCATAAATAATCATTGTCAATGAACTTCAGCTGCTCTCTTAAGTTATTAATTTTTTCAGTAGTTAGACCTCCATATTTAGGTAACGTACTTAATGTCAATTCATCAGAAAGCAGATCTTTTATTCCTTTGGTAAAACTTCCGAATCGCGGCTTTTTCGAAAAATTTACTTTTTTTTTGAAAATGGTCCGAAATGGCCTATTTTCAAGAAACTTTAACAAATTTTTCGGGCGCGAGGTGTTTTGCGTTGTTTTTTTTTATAATAAACAGTGCAACACTGGCTTCTTTGAAAATGACAGCCACTGCTCGAAAACGAGACGACAGTGACTCGGGGACTCGGGAACACTCGGTCGGATGAATTGGGTTAGTTAGTTAGTTCCCGACTCACTGTCGAGCAGTGGCTGTCATTTTTAGCGAGGCTAGTAAGGCAATATTTATTCTTGAAAAAAAAGCAACGCAAAACACCTCGCGCCTGAAAAAATTGTTAAAGTTTCTTGAAAATAGGCCATTTCGGACCATTTTCAAAAAAAGAAGTTAATTTTTCGGAAAAACCGCGATTCGGAAGTTTTACCTTTTATACAAACGAAGTTTAGCCGGAAGCTCTTCCAAGTTATAAAAGAAGTTGTTCATATCGAGGCATAAACTATTCTTTGTACTCGCAGATCTAATGATTTCTCGATGTTGATCCGGAATTAAAATTGTCTGATGTTTTCGCAGTACTTTTTCAATCCATCCAAAATCATGATCAGATTCCAAATAACTGTGGCCAACTTCGGGGAATTTATAATCTATTAATTTAAAAAAAAATTGAGTATGAGGTACGAGTAGAAGCACAATATAAAAAAGTTCTTGTTCTGGCCAGCGCATGAATCAGACCAGATTATCAAATGCTCAATTTCAGGATCTTCCTATTTCAGCATCTTACAGTATCGCAGCAAACAACTACCAGTTTCATTACTTCCCCTATTTGCAAAATCTTCAGTCCAAGTAAAAAAAAAACGACTTATGTCCAGATTAGGTAATGCAATGGATGCCAAAATTATACAGCCACATTTGTCGCAAATAAAACGCTTTCGATGTAGATAACTTCGGCAACGGCATGGTTTGTTGAAGATCCATAGTAATGTAGCACGATTTTTGGTCAATGGCTGGAGTTGTTCGGTCTAATTTTTGTGCCTTAAAAGCAAACTCATAGTTTTCTTTGTGCTCTTGTGATTTTCCTCCAGCATCACACACACTACAAGTGTCACTTTTTGGGAGCCCGAAGGACAAATTAAATTTGGTTTCAAAAATGTGTCTGTAGAATGAAACCTTGACCATATATTTGTCATCCAGTTTTTCTCTTTTACATTGTTCAATATAAAGCTAGTGTAGTCGAGTGATATTGAGTAAAGGAGAGAGGTATTTTCTGTTATGGTTCTTATTCCTAGAGTAATGGGATTTTTCAGCAGGAAACTGATTAATGTGATTCACAATATTTTCTACTACATCGTCATCTATCTTCCTAGGATGATTTGTATGACGTCCTCGCATATCTGATGATGGGATCGGATAACCATTTTTTAGTCAATTTTGTATTATTTCCACTCTTTTTCTGTCAACTCAATATAAGCTGCAAAATGAGTCCCTACACACTCGAATAAGTTGTTTCTTATATGTTACTGAATATTTGAAGATTTATTTTTTTGATGATATCCTGGTCGATCGAAGGCGAGAAACTGGTAAAATTTGAATAATTTTAAATACTAAAACATTTTTAGCATTTACATCCAATCCATAAAACTTGCTTAAAATGACTTCTCTAAGATCTTCAGCACTAAATTTTTCACTGCATTTCATGCGACAGTTTTCTTTGCAGGACCCCTTCCTTTATAACTTTTTTCTGCATAACTTTTCCGTTTTGGGAAACGTACTCTTCGCCTTTTCCTGTCAATATTGCTGCTTTTTTTCGTTTCCAAGTGTCAGGATTGCTCATTCTTTTTTTTTATATCTTCGGTAATAATTCGAAATTTTTCCCTTTCTTAATGCTTGGTTGGATTCCATCAGCTGTGACATGAACATTTATTCCACTTTCGTTACTCTTCCTCTTTTCTGTCCCGTTATCGTCATGTAGACTTTCTGCTGTCTAATTGATTATTATTATCATTACCTTCCATGCTATTTCCTTGTAGGGTCTCATTATCGATGAAAATTTTACCTTTAACCTTCTTAATACGTTGTTCGTTCTAGATTGCTTGCTGCTCAGTCTCTGGCTCGGGCTCTCAATAATCTGAATCGTCATCGTGGCTAGGACAATATTCACTACCTGATGTAATGCTCTCTTAATCGCTTATTTCCTTAAACCCTAGAACAAAACGTATATTATATTCAAATTCAGGTTGTATCTAAATTATCTCATTGCTTACTTTTTGAAATGCGCCTTCTTAGTGTCCTACTTGTACTTGGTTGCTCCTCCATATCTTTATATTTCTCATCCGATTGAACTTCTATTACATCTTGACCTTCAAGATTACTGCAGGACACTGCCTCTACAAAAGTACATAATTTCAGCATAGTACGTTTACTATATTCTTAATAAAATTCCGTGGAGCTTGGCAAACGGAGTAATATTTTGGAGGCCAATCGTCTTAATACATAATATTGAAATTTGAAAAAAAAACTACTTACGTTTTGTAATGTGCATTTGTGTTCTTGGTAGATGTCTCATATCTAAAGGGTTTTCAACCGATTTAACTACATCTTTACTTTCAAAATTATTGCTGCATACAGCCTCTACAAAAATAATTAGATACATTACAGGGTATAAATAAGAAAACTAGTTTTGTTAAGCTTACCTAGATTAGAGTCAAGTTCTAGCACCATTTTAAAGATTTTATTGCCTCTAAATCCAGCCATTATTGCCACAAACGTATTTTAGTTCCTCGCGATAAAACATAACGCCAAATGCGAGACATGACACTTGACAGTTAAATAGACTTTTGAATTACTTAGTTGATAAAGGTGTCTTGTAACAAAACTGTGACATGACACCTTTATCTACCACGGCATGCTACATGTTTGTGTGACTTAACACCTTCATTCATTCATAAAATAAATCTTTAAATATTGAGAAAAATGTATCTAGGGTTTAATGAAAGATAAATCTATACCAGTTGAAAAAGTCGATTTTAGAAAAAATGTGACATGACACCTTTATCCACTTATGTCTTCAATTATTACATTAACCTCTTAAGGGAAAAAGTATATAAGAACTAAATCAAAATCAGTCAATATATGGAGATTAAAGTTATTAATTTTACTAGAAAAGCTTCATAATACCCACTAAAAGCCTCTTTAAACTCCATGTCATAACGGACATAGAAGCCTAGATCCATATAACATATGTAATAAAACGTCCACTATGTTATAAAACAATAATTAAAATGTTATCATGGCGAGTTTCACGGTTTTCGTCGCATGAGTATAGAAAGTGAAGTACATACAGCATTTAACAATTCATTATTAGTAGGGTCACGAATCGAGTTATTTTCAAAAATATGGTCAACTATCAAAACTAATCAATATGTATGGAAGCTTTAACGGTCTTTGCTTTATTTATTTCTCCATTGTTTTCAGATAGTATAATATATGTTACTCGACTGCTTTGTGTTACTCATGGTATTTTTTTACTTCATTCATTAAGTTTGCCTTTTATTTTTGATTTTTTTTTAGGTTTCGAGCGCAAAATAATTTAACGCTGTTTTGGTATTTTTTTTATCAATGTTATGCCTTGATATTTTATTTTTGATGTGTAAACATCTTACGCGTCGGTATGAGGGTAAATCTCGGCAAATGCGACGGAAATTCGGGGACGGAAATGTGTAAACGGATGTGACACATAACCCATGAGCATTGAGGAGCAAGCTAATCCGCTCAAGTGGCGCTTCTAAAAAGCTAGCCGCCAGGGCGGTATTAGATTTTCATGTCCATGATGTCGATATATGTAGGACATATGTTTACACATCAGTATCTCGAGTACTAGCAGACTCGCTCATTTTTTATATCGTTACTATATAATACACTCGTTCATAATTTTGACATAGGAATTCGTGAGTATAGCGTGCTTTTAAATTTGTATAATCTATATGAGGTTGATCACGATCGAAATTTAAATAGCCGTATCAAACCTTGGCCTACATTATTCAAATTCAAACCAAATATAATTCTACAACGAGACCAAATTCTCTCATGCCGTTAGTAAAATAGTAAATAGTACAACATTGTTGCATTTAGGCATAAATAATTAATAATTTATATAAATATCTTTGCGAAGTATTTCGATTAAAATTCATTACGGCAGTCAAGTTGCTGCCGTAAATGACACGTATCCCGCATTAAAGACGCTGCCGCCGCTAGGAGCGTAAATTATATTCAGTTTAAAGTTTCTCATAAAGCTTCCATAAGTACTTTAATTTTACTTTCTCACAAACATATTAAATGTGATGAGCTTTTCACTACTAGTTCATTGTCTTTAACTTAACGACCGTGTATGCGAAACCATAATCAGGCGATAATTAAAGACTCGTATTTATTTTATGTCAGCTATATTACGGACACACTTTAGCCTATGCTAATAAATTAATCTGAATCCAGTATAATTATCCAAAATAAGAACAATTTACTATAAATACACTTATGTAACATATGATTAATGACTTATTCTTTAAAATATGTTCTTTAACAAAACATAAATTTTCGTTTTAACATATTAGTATATTATTATTATATATTATATTAAACAAGACCAGTAATTGAAGAACACAACTTAAAAGTAACGAGTATTAAAAGTATTTAACTATTTTATATAAAAACTATTTAAAATCCAGAGGAACTAGCCGAACAAACGCTATAGAATAATTGCAAACAATTATAATCTATTTACATGTGAATATGTTGTCTGGCTTTTGCTTCCGAAAAAGTATTAAACAACAATTGGACATCTATGCTTTCAAGAATTTCATGCTCATTGAAATTGTCGATAAACTATTCAGTCTCTCATTTGACATCGTGGATCGGTGGTTCTAATTGAAGGATCTCTCTCCTTCTGCAACCGACACTAATAATGATAGGCATATCCAAATAGTTATTGCCAAATTAGGAAAATTGGAATCTATGTCGTCTGCTACCAGGCATTTAAGCATTTTTTCTGACTTTATGAAAGTTCTTATTACCTTTATATCATTGAAGAAGTAGACACCATTTCTGCTTTTTTTTTAATTTTTTTATCATATGTAAGAATTAGCTGTGGGACTTGGCAGCATTCCATCAAAAACGCATCCGGATAAAGCTCTAAATCGAATAGGTAGTTTAAAAATTAAAATGGTTTATTGACATTGTTCATCGAATCGAATCTTTCTTTGATTGTATTAATGGAAACGTGTAGCAAATAGAAATAAAAATTAATACTAAAATTTTCTGTAGGATCGACCATATTTTCATCTTCAACTACATATCTAAGTTGTTTACCTTTTCTTCTAATTAGGGTCAGAGGAAATTCTGTTTTCCGTTCAGTACTATTGCCAAATTCCTTTGCTTAAACTAAATATTCGCTGAACTTTTCATCACATCTCTTACTTCGTAAAAATTCTAGGAGGTAACTTAAATATTTTTTGGCACTGGTTAAATTTTGTTCTGGGTCGTGTAAAATCCTAATTGCTACATTTATCCTTTCAAGTATCTCACGCCATTAACTTTTAACTTGTATTTTTTTCTAAAATGTTTTTTGTTTGATTCATAAAAGACATATCTTCCCTTGTATAATCTCTCAAATATTCCAAAGCGTTGCACACATATTCAAGATTGTGACTGAGTGGTCTAGGGGCATCTATCCTGCTTGACCACCTGGTGCCTGATAGAGCTTTTAGCTTGAGTCATTTGCAGTGTGTGTTTGAAGATATCGCAACGGTTAGTGGATAAGAAAAACACATATAGTTCTGGGACTAAATCAAAAAGCTTGTTGTTTCAAACGTTGATCCAACAGCATCGTTTACCAAAAGGTTTAAAGTATGTGCAGTGCAAGGCACATAGAAAGTTTAAGGATTTATATTCAAAATATGTGGCTGTACTCCTTTATTCTTACCTTTCATATTGGTTGCACTGTCATAGCTTTGTCCTCGCAATTTTATTGGTAAATATCTAAATTTAATTCATTCAAATTTGCTGTCAAAAAATTTGATATTCCTTCACCAGTTACATCAATAATCTGGCAAATTCCTAGAAAATTTTGTTTTATTTTTGTCTCATTCAAGTCATTCATATCATCCACAAATCGAATTTTTATTGATAATTGTCCTTTATGCGCAATATCATGGTTGCCATCCAGTATACCACTTGAAAAGTACATATTTCTCCGTATGTTAGATAAATAACTATATCTAATTGATCTCTGCTGAAATTAGTTAAATTTTCTCGTATTGGATAAGTGGCCCCAAACAGTGGGGGAATCGCTTCAAGTGTTTATTGCACTGGATGCATCCAAGGTTGTCAAATTTGGAAATCATCTCAATGCATTGCAGAAAGTTGCCGTTATTGTGTTCGTATAATGTACTTAATGATCCTCTAAGTACAAGATTTTGTTTAGAAAGAAACTGTATAAGGTAAACCATTCTCTGTAATACAGATGCCCAGTACTGTTTTTCAATTTCGTAAAGGTGCTGTTCTTGTTTGTCGCCGGGCTGCTTGTGTCTTCAGGGATTTGGCAAGATTTTTCCACTTTAGGAAATTTTTGTTGTGTTAGAAAGATGTTCCATGACTATTTAATCTTTCACTTAAATGTTTCCAATTACCAACTCCTTTATCGCTAAAAGCTGTGTCCACTGCGGTTTCAAATATTTTGCAACAGAAACACCTTGTTTGTGGAAATAGAATACAAAATCCATGATCTATATATTTTCTCTACGTTAGGCAATGTGACTATTAAAGTCCCCTAAAAGACTGGTCTGCCTGATAACTTAAGCAATATTACGGACCGTGGATTTGGGAAGGGTGGTGGTGCGAGTCGGCGTTTAGATATCTGTTGGTATGGGCACCGAATATTAACTAACGATTAGAAGGGTCACAATCCGCGCTTTCTTTAATCTTCTTTGTCAGAGGCCATTCCGACGAAATTCCTAGAAATTTCGCCGAGCACCGGTGCCTAACGAGCTACGGGTGTAGGTGAATTTCTTTGCGATATTCCTTCGAGCCGACGGAATAGCAATTACAGGGAGTAACCGAAAAGTGTGTACTTGAATTTTAATTTTTAAGCGAACTATATTTAATTAATTTTTGATGTTATTATAATTATATTTTCAATCGGTCATTGGCGTATGGCTTTGAGTTCTAAACTTTTTAAAAAATCATAAAAAAAATCATAAAATTTCTATTTACTATTTACGTAAAACTAACTAGATGGTGTCATTCAACGTGTTTTTTAATAAAAATATATGAAGAAATAAATAATAACGTAAGTTTTCATACGGGTTGTCCCAATTTCCGTTAGACACGATAATAACTTTCACTGTAAGAGAAATAGCCAAAAATGTTTTATATTATTATAAAAGTGATAGGGCTTATACTTATAAAGTGTTATAATCTAAAAATTATGATATTAGTATCGTGGAAACGTGGAAACCGAAAATATGCAGTTTTGCTAAATAGAATACATTTAACCAATTTCGGTTTTTACATTTTGTCATCTTTTCTCTTCATTAACTTTTTACTATTTATTTATTTATATTACTGCACAAAAAAGTGTTTGGAAACCAGGTGAACCAGCGGGAAGATAATTCTGATGCATCAGGATTTTTCACACAAATTACTTTATGGAGTGGCATGAGCAATTTGGGTACATATTTTCCTATCCGTTTGGAACACTTGATAATTTAAAAATAAAACAGCTAATGTGTACATTTACCTCTTTTAATAAACAGCAAATGTTCACACATTTTTCTATAGAATAATATAGTTACACGTAAATTCTAAGATATAACAAGAATAATATATATGCTAGTCCGAGAGCTGTTATTAAATTTTGAGTACGTATTTGAGTTACTTTTAAAATTTGGATCTCGCTTCTTTACTAATGTCTAAATACATATTTGAACACCTGACTGTAGGGTGGTGGAACATTTCCAACCCTTGGGTTTGCTGCAAAAAATATCCTTTTTTTAATGAAATGTCTTGCATATTCGGTAATTTTGGAATCCTACATTTTATTCTGGACACATTGTATTTATCCTATGTCTAAAATCAATAGTCTCTGAGACATTGGCATTTGAGCTTCAATGCCCTGCTAGTCAGAGGAGTATTAAATATATTGAAACATGTATTTGAAATTGTTTACTACTTTTCTAAAGTCCTTTTTAATGGTATCAATATTTCTTAGTACCATGCAAACCATTTGTGATACCACTGGGGCTCCATTGGCACCACAAATGGAACACATGGTACTACGAAACCACAGAAACATTGACATCATTGCGGATTAAGCAAACAGATTCAAATATGAATAAGGAAGAAAGAGTTAATATTTTAAATCTTTTAAAGAAATCCTGGCAGTGAGTTCTACTGTTTAGTCTTAGTGAGTATCGAACAGCTATCGTTTGTAGTTTGAAAATACGCTCAAATTGAGTCGCACAACACGTACCCCAGAATGGAAGGGCGTATCGGAGGTGCGACTCAAAAAGGGCATAATAGACTGTTCTAGCAGTTGACACGTTAAGCTCCCTGGAAACAGTTCTTAGCGCAAAACAGGCAGAACTTAATTTTTTTGATAAGGCATCGATGTGTAAGTCCCAGTTTAAATGGTTGTCCACGACAAGCCCCAAGAATTTTACAGATTCAACGACGACGTCAATAGTGGTGTTATTAAGTACAAAAGATTGCAACGTACTTTTATATGACAAAACTTTAGTTTTAGAAAAGTCGAGGCACAGGAGATTAGAATCGCACCACGAGTTAATGGTGATTAAGTCACTAGATACAGTTCTGTGAAGCGCCGTAATATCCGGGTTGCTTCAAGTGAAGCAAGTATTGTCCGCAAAGAGACATACCTACTTTACCGCTAATGCTCAGATAAGCAATGTTATTGATAAACAGCAGAAACAAAATAGGGCCTAGTACTGAACCCTGGGGTACTTCACAATGTATTGGCTTGCAAGAAGACATCGACGTATCAACCCTCACAAGCTGCATATTTGATGATCCGTCTGAGATAGTGTATTTCCACTTTTTGAATGGTTGAAAAATAAACAAATATGGACACAGGTCTGGTCAATTAAGAAAATGTCAGATTGAATCTATTAGATTTAAAATATTACTATAGTGTGTAACGATTTAAGTTCTTGATGTCTTTTGGAAAATTACTAAGTTGCCGGCTAGTATAGATTGATCGCGACTTCTACTTACTTGTTACTATGTATTATCGGGCGCCAGAAATTCCTCAATTCTCAAAGTACCTGTCAAGTATTACCAATAAAAGCTTAAAAACTAACAAAAATTACTTGATAGACGTTAAGAACTGCAGAATCTCGTTTCTTGCAGGAAATAAAAGATATTCTTAAAAACAAATCTACAATAATTTATTTAAATAAATACAATTAAAATGAACAGTCTAAATCACAACTTTGTTGAACAGAGTTCTTCTAGAGTTGAGAAATTAAATTAATAAGTTAGATTTTAGAGAATATCCGGGTTGCTTCAAGTGAAACTAGTATTGTCCGCAAAGAGACATACCTACTTTACCGCTAATGCTCAGATAAACAATGTTATTGATAAACAGCAGAAACAAAATAGGGCCTAGTACTGAACCCTGGGGTACTTCACAATGAATTGGCTTGCAAGAAGACATCGACGTATCAACCCTCACAAGCTGACTTCTGTTATTAAGATACGACTTAGACCATTCGAGAAGCACACCTCTGAATCCGTAGTACTGCATTGTTAATTAAAATGTTATGATTTACACAATCGAAAGCTTTAGAGAAATCACAGTAAATTGTTGCTGTAGAGTGATGGTTGTTCAGGTTGGAGTATACATGATTAAAGAGGGAAAACATAGTATCATTTGTGCATTTGTTACTTAAAAATCCAAATTGATGGGTAGTAGTTATTTCATATTTAGAGAGAAATGATAGAAGCCTTTTTTACCAAGATCTTTGATAATGTGGGAAGGAGTGCAATTGGGCGATAGTTCGAAGCTTGGTATTTATCTCCTCTTTTATGCAAAGGAATAATTATTGCCGTCTTAAGGCAGTTTGGAAAAACCCCAATTTGGAAAGACTTGTTAATTAAAGTAGTAAGATGGTTTAATGTACATTCCGGCAAGTTTGAGAATATTTTCAGAGTAAGCCCATAAGTCCCAGATGAGGATTTGTTTTTATTGTCTTTAATTGCACTACGAAGTTCAGCAAATGCTACAGGCATAAAGAAGAAACTGTGTAAATTCACATTAGCATTAGAGAGGTATGAAAGTAGATAATGAGAAGGAGTTATGGTGTTCATGAAACCTTAAGCCATATTTACAAGGTAATTGTTTAGGTTCTCAGGTAAATTAGCGATTGAGCCAGACGAATAAGCCTTATTCCTTAAGTCATTCACAATAGACCATGATTCTTCAGCAACGTCACTGGATTTAGCTAGCCTCTCATTATAATAAATGTCCTTGTCAGCTTTTATAGTTTTATGATAGACTTTTCTGCAAAGTTTCACGTAATCATGGAAGAAGACGCTGTCAGAGTATTTTTTTAGGTGGGATAATGAATGCATGTTCTTTGCAGATGTGCGTAAGTTTTTAGTTGACCAGGGTTTATGTTGTTAAATTTTGATAGGCCTTAGCGGAAAGGATTTGAACGCCAGAGTAGATAAATTTTTTATAAATTTAGGAAATTCGGTATCGACATCAGCAGAGAGAACAACCCAGTCAGTTGTTAGACATAGGTGCTTGGAATTTAGAAAATTTTTGTCCGAAAAAATATGGCATAATTTGCGTGAATCAATTTTGCATTTGGATTTTACTTAAATTTCTGTCAATACTGCCTCATGATCAGAGAAACCCGAATTAAAGACAGCACAGTCAACGAATTCTGGATCAAAAGATGACACGACTAGTCTATGGTACTAGAACTAGTTTTAGTTATTCTGGTTGGTGAGTTAATATTAAGAGTCGAAAATGGACCGCCGGGATTCTTGAGCAGCACACACACTGCAAAAGTCAATATTAAGGTCACCACCCAAAATTAATTTGCTTTTAAAGGCAGGGACTCAAGCAAGCTCAGTAATCTTTGACTGAATATTTGCATGTCAGCGTCAGGTGTTCTGTAAATACAAATAAGATAATGGTCATAAGCATTGTGATAAACGATGGAAAATTCAAATACTTTCTCACACAATAAGTTATCAAACTTAGTCAGTGCCGAAAAGTCGTTGTTGGTAACTAGATTTAATAGAAGTAATTTATCTCATGGAGGTACTATGATAAGTACCTCCATGAGATAAATTACTTCTATTAAATCTAGTTACTGTAGTTTAATTTTTGGCAAACACAGGCTCATAACATTTAACCAATGTTCAGTTATGGCAATGATTTCTGGAAAATTAAACTCTTCTAATAAAAGAAATAGTTCATCTGTTTTGTGTCTTAAGTACTGAATATTAATAAGAAAAACACTAAGCTTGTCATCATTCAATTTGTCAGAGGGTGTTTGATCCTCTGTTCGCGTCAGTCTACCTAAATATTCTCCCCTCTAATCGGAGAGCCAGTAGAAAAATAATTGCTATGACTATCCCTAACCTTCTGAAGGTGTTGAAGTCTCTCCGATGAAAAGAAAGACCTGAAGGCAGAGAGATCTGTTTCAACCTCAGCAAAACCAATACCGTATACGTCCTCGAAGCGATAATATAACTTACGCAAGGAGTACACGTCACTAGGAATTCCCTCCGAAGCAACATAATCAATTATTGATGAAACCACTCTATCGTTTCTTATACATTCACGGGTAGGCTGTTTTATTAAAGAGTTTAAATTAAATGAAGAAAGCAGATTAAACAACATCCCTCCATGCGTGTCCTTCTCCAAAGCATTAACGTTTAGGTCGCCGCACAAAATAATATCCTTGGAAAAACTTGATGCTCTACTCAATATTTGATAACATATCAATAAAATTTACCAAAGTTGGTGACGGTAGACGATACATATTTAAAATACAGTAGTTATTTATTTTTACAGCACAAAATTCCAAAATATTCTTTGAGGATAAACTATTAAGTTTTGACCGTACTTTTATGCTTCCCAAATATGTATCAGTATACAAATATCACTGATCCCCCATGTTCAAGTTGATCTCTACAAAACGTACTTACCATAACATATCCATCTATATGAATATATTTTAATTGTTCCTCACTGAGCCAATGCTTAGTTAAGCATAAGAAAATTGGTCTCTTTGAAAAGCTGGCTAGCATTGTACAGATAATGTTTATTTTGTTATTTAGAGACTGCACATTTAAATGAAAAAAAATCATTAGTATGACCAATAAATTCTAAAAGAGGTATCTTGTGAGCTAAATTAATGGGCTTTGGCAAAACTCCGTGGTCGAAAAAATAATAGTTATAAGATAAGCAGAGATTACCTGTGCTATTTACCACACAGAATACAATTTTCTGAGAAATTGAAATAAAAAATTTACATTCATTGTGTTGATTTTTATGTCGTCGTCCGTACATGGAGCTGTTGATCAAATTTGGCAATACGATAAAATATTAATCGGTTTGAATCAGAATACTCAAAGTTTTATTGGCTTGGTAATTAATCAATCAAAACTATTATTATTTCTTCCCTTCACTTTACTCCGGTAGTTACTTAAAAAAATTAATGAAAACTTCGCTGATACGCATGGTAGAACATACTATACGTGAAACCCCGGCCAGTTCATCGATCGATTCTTGTCAGAGAAATATAGACGAGCTCGCTGGGGATGACGTAGATAATAAAAGATAGTTATTGGCTTGAATTGTGGTCGAGCCGGTATTAACATTTGCCTTGTCGATATCCTTCTCTACTTTCGTTACCTTTCGCCGTATTATACAGTTTGTAACACGTTCACCAGTTTACTATCCAGGTACTATTCACTAAAATATAAATATTTTCATCCGTTATTTTTATACGTGATAAAAATCTTGTGCATTATTCTTTAAATTATTCATAACAAGTTCTATATTCTAAAATTCCGTTACACTAGGAATTTTTTGATTAAATATAAACCAAAGTAATAGTATTGAGGCCTTTCTACTTGATGTCAACAAAATCAGAAGGCAAGGTAGCATATTTGATGATCCGTCTAAGATAGTGTATTTCCACTTTTTGAATGGTTGAAAAATAAACAAATATGGACACAGGTCTGATCAATTAAGAAAATGTCAGATTGAATCTATTAGATTTAAAATATTACTATAGTGTAGGTAGCACTTTGGAATATGGCAAAACACATATTTCTCTTAAAATAATGCATAAAACCTGGACTTTGATTAAATTTCAGATACACGATTCCGATTAACTTAACAAATGTTTTACCCGTTTGCCTCCAAGATGAAATTGTTTGTTATGTTTCCCTATTTAATTTAGGATTATATACTCCCACTTAATTTACCGTATATCTGGATCAGAGATTATAGTAGCAGGAGATATGATTTTAAGTATTGTCTTAAGAATATGTTATACAGGATTAAATTTAATCTTTACTGGGGTGAACCAAAATCACAAAGCTAAAAGGGAATTCATAAATTCCGTTTGTCTTCAAACGTCCATAAATCCGTCATTAGTCGACTGTGTAGGCGGCCGCGAAGTTTCATTTTTCCTCCGGCGCCGGTGCTTAGCAGCCCGCACATTACCCCGGAACGGAATGGATCGGAATGGAATGGAACGAAACGGAATGAAATAGAAATTCTGAATCCCCGCACATTAGTGCGGAAGTCCGCGGAAAAGATTTGTATATGAGTGGTTTATTCTTAGGCTAGCTTGATAACTTTGTGTTTGTTGTACTTTTGCAATGGACACTTCTGACGAAGAATTCGTGGCGTTGTGTGTAGTTTTGGAGGAAGAAGAAATTGAAAAAGAAAAGAAGAAAACGCGCAAATGGGTCCATGAAATTAACCTGAAAAGACAAAAATATGGGGAATTTCATCATCTGTTCCCCGATCTTTTAGAAGACGAGCAAAAGTTTTTCAAGTACTTTCGAATGTCTAGCGAAAAACTTTACGACTTATTGAAAAATCTAGATATTCAGAAACAGGATACAACATTTCGGAAAGCTATAGGGGTAGAAGAAAAATTAGCGTTGACTTTGAAGTAAGTACACGGTTTTATTAAATATTATTTTGCAAAGTTGTATAAGCCTTACCTTTATCTAATGTTAGCTTGTTGATCCAGTATTATTAATGTCATTGACATTAAAGTATTATTAACCTCATCAGCGTTTAAATGTGATTTGTCAATTGCTTTCATCTCAAATTAATATAGCAACATTGAAATTCGATGTTTTACTTCAATTTGTAGTTCAGGAGGCAAAGATCGCGTTGTTTCTTCTGCGGATTCAAAATTTTTTGTTAAATGATCCGCTTTTTACGTTTGTCTTTGTTTTCTAAGAACTGTTGTAATATTTCTGCTGATTTTAATTCAGGTTTTGGTTTTTGAAGGCGCTTTGGTTTAGAGGAGGTTGACGTATTTGAAGTCGTAGGTGTTAAGAGTGTGTCTGAGTGAGGTGACAAAACACCTGTGTCATCAAATGCATCTTCAATGCCGACAGAACTTTCACCGCCTTTATCTTCGAAATTTTCATTTTGTTCGCTAATGACGTCATCAGTGGGTACATCTATGTTTGATTTTTGAGGTCTTTCTTTCAGATTTGGAAGAAGGAAACTCATTTCATCTTCATATTTCCATTTCTTTGGGATGCAATCTGCAGAATCGCCACTTTTATTACGGTTTTTAGCTTTTGACTTTCTGTAACAATCTTTTAAATTTTTCCATTTTTTTCTTGCAATCTTCAACTGAAAACAAAAAACAATTATTCATATTGTTTCAGGTTTTTGGGACATGGTGATTCATTTGTCAGTTTCGCGTTTAGTTACAGATTAGAGGAGTCAACAGTTCGAAACATTGTTTATGAAGTTTGTGCTGAAATTTGGACAAAACTGCAGCTCATTGTCATGCCATGGCCAACAACTGAACAATGGCAAAATATAGAAAAAGATTTTTGTTCAAAATGGAATTACCCAAACTGTATAGGTGCTTTGGATGGGAAGCATGTTGTGACTGAAAAAGCGCCAAACAGTGGGTCAACTTATTTTAATTACAAAAAATAATTTAGTATTGTTCTAATGTCGTTAGTCGATGCTGACTTAAGATTTATTACCGAAGATATTGGGGCGTACGGTAAAAATAGTGAAGGAGGCATTTTCAGAAAATCAGCACTAGGAAGAGCTTTGAATGGTGGTACGTTGAAAATACCTGGACCAAAAAAGTTGCCTGGAAGTAACCTCTTGATGCCTCATGTAATTGTAGGAGATGAAGCATTTCCTCTAGGTACAAATCTAATGCGCCCATATCCTGGAGTTCAACTCCGAAACAATAACACTATAAAAATTTGTAACTAACAACATAGCAGAGCTAGACGATGTAGTGAAAACGCCTTTGGTCTACTTTGCAAAAAGTTTCGAATATTTTTCAAAAAATTAAACGTTACATCTCGACAAAATAGTTATGGAAGCTACTTGCTTGCACAACTTTCTACGAAATGACAAATGTTCTTGGCAACCTAATGAACTTGAACAATCTGAAGTGCCACAAGGATTAGACAGGATGAGGAATATGAAAGGTAATTCTACTCGTGATGTAATGAATATTCGAGACAGATTCGCAGAATATTTCAATACGCTTGAAGGACGCGTTTCTTGGCAAGATGAACGTGTGCAGATGGATCGAGCAGAACAGTTGTAATTCTTGCTACTTTATTAATTGAAGATAAAAATTGATAAATAAATAATTATTTTTTATATATTAGTAGGTTTTCAATGTGCACCAAAAAAGATTTGAAAAATTAAATTCGTTACCTATGACAATACTTATAGAATTTAAAACAGGAAAGTGGAGCGCATGCAATAAATAAGTTGATGCACTACTCGTTCAGGTATGTCACTAACATTTTATTGCGGTTCAAATGATATAAATTATTTTTTGTTTGAAGTTTTCTAAGTAATCTCATAGTTAATTAAATGTGTTTTTTTCGTATCCTTTATTTGCACTTGTCCTGTTTTCTTATAACAAAAACTTCCAGCGATTTTTCTGGTAAAAAATTGAGGCTCATCGCATATTAAAAATATCATCCGGAGTCTCTTGCTAACCGGAAAGTTAGTTTTAAATCGACACTGATGAGAGAGATGGACATAAAATAAAACGAGTGAATAAAAACGTGGTAAAAAGACTACTTGCTTTATTCTTTTTACTTGTCGCTTTTATTTCTAGTCATATAATTGTTAGGCAAACGTGTTCTATGAGAACATAATTCTTCTATGATAATAATAAATAAGGTTACAATGCATTATTATTTACCCGGTATTTTCATTTCGCTAGAAATTTCTTGCCATGCATTTTCTTTCATTTGCTGATTATGATAATTTCGATAGGTCATCAAATAAAGATGTGGATATTTACGAACGATATTGATAAAAAGTTCTTCATTCATTTTAATTTTTTGATAAACAGTAAACACCAAACTGCGTGATAATGATATTTCAACTTGATACAATTTCGTACCACAGATATAATATTAAAAAAAAAAATCGTACTAACATAAACATACTTTGTGCGCGACTTCGCACACATTCCAGTGTATAGCGGTGGGGGCCGCGGAACGACGGAAAAATTCGCTCGCAGAGCAATCCCAGCGATTCCATTCCGTTCCGATCCTATCCGTGCTCTTCCGATTCGCGGTAGTGTGCGAACCCTAACTTATTTACATGCTTTATAAAATTTTCGTTCCGTTCCATTCCATTCCGATCCATTCCGTTCCGCGATAATGTGCGGGCTGCTTTTACTTTTCACTTTCCCGCCGGCTGAGTGGAAAGTGTTATCATAGCAACATAAATACAAACAAACAGCAAAACAAGCATCAACAACTCAAGATTTTTTAAACTAAAAACAAAAACCACTTATATTTAATAATAATTATTACTATTAAAAAGAGATGTTTTGCATTAGATTGTCGACATTTGAAGAAAAAACAGCATATTTTATTTGGAGGAAAAGATACCTTTCATGGCTTGCTCTCTATTACCAGCCTCACTACGCTTGGTTGTTAAACACGAGCGCGCCATAAAAAGTATTACTTTTCCTCCGTATAAAATAATATACTATTTCTCACTCTGCTACCGCCAAGCCATGGAGTACAAAATCTTAAATATATATTTAATGAAAAAAAAATATGTTCACATTTACTTTACATTGCTAAAAGTTACACAAGATGTTTTGATTTCTGTCATTTAATTTTTTACTACTCAAAAAATTCCTGGAATTTAACAAACGTACTCATTTGCTTTATAGATATGACCGGAGCATTCGATAAAGTAGAAAAGCGTCTACAGCCACTCAGATATTTTGGCTCTCAAACTCCCGCATGCGCAGTTTGGACCTCTCGCGCTTTCCATGTCGTTACGTAAAGTTAACAATACTCTTTTAAATTCTCGCCCTCCCTACATCATCATAATGCAAAAGCCCGAAAGCCAAAGTAGAATTATCTCTATAAACGAGTGTAAAGAACCGGTTAACCATTTCATACAGGTTTTCTTTAACTTACCAACAAAATAAAAAATTATGATGTATATGAGGTAAAATAGTACAAATCGTTTTAATTCTAGTTTTCAAATCTCCTCCCTTTAATAACATATAGTGCGCATGCGGGATTTTGAAAGCCAAAATACCCCGGCAGCTGTAGACGCTTGTATAAAATAGGCTTTGCAAATACTACTGAAATATTTGTTAATGTATAAAAAAACGATGTGTGCTTAAGGCCTCACGACATAAGTGGAAACTTAGAACCTCAAACTCTGTATAAAAAATAACATCTACCTATCAAGTCCTAGTTTATATGCATAATAAAATTAACAAATAACACTTTATAAAGTGTACGATATATTCATAATTTGTGTAGAATACAGAAATGGGAGAAATCATCAGAATAGTTACAATACGATCAAGTAAAGTTTTACCTCGAAATCTCAGAAAATCAACACAAACCACTGAATTACGCTTGAAAATGTCTAAATTCGTAGATATTTCGAGCAAAACTAAAAAAACTTCTGAAAATTCAGATTTTTTTTAAAGCTGTAACAGTTCGATTTTGTCAATGTCAAGTATTTTTAAAATTTCATTTAGGAAAAAAAGATGCTGTATCTTGTACTCATCGGTTTATTAATTCTAAATTTATTGATTTTTGATTTGCTAACAATTCGATTGAAATTGCCGCTTTTCTTAATATAAATTAACTATATTCTAAGTATAGGTTAACGATATATTTGTACTTGCTTTTATAACACGTTGTGACTCTATCTATTTTAGTTTAAAAGCGATGCACATTATTATCAGAATAGCTTGACTTGATTTATATTACATTATCGTGGAACAGCCAGCAAAACGTTTTATATTTTTAAGAATTCTGTTAATAAAACCCACAAATACGCTGCAGTAGATTCGTCGATCCATATTTTACTGACGGGGTGAATATTCTATAACCTGTTGGGAACCCCTTGGTTGCGGAACACCAATTGCCAGCCGCCATTCCTGAAGATCGTTAGATTATTTTGGGACCTCTGCTTCTAAATATATTCACACGGCAGGATGTAGTTTTTGTAACATTCGACCGAGTAATAGGAATGTACCATTTCTTGTAAACGCCAGCTGTCGATTTAAATTTTTAAAAGTTTATTGTTTTGTTAGGGAATATTCTCTGGTATTTCTTGAATCATTCAATTTCGGTGAATTAATTGTGGCTTCCGCAGTCGTTTTACAACCATAATAAACGAGAACTAAGTTGTTTATTATCTTAGAATTATTCCTCGTATCGAATCGTTAGAATACGATACGGCAGTTCTCCGCCCTACAATTTTCCCCCCCTCTAATCTCGTAGAAGTGAAAAAGACAAATTGACTGAAAACTGAGGATTTGGGTCTTCTAAAATACCCATCGAGGCGGGGATATATTGTGTTGATTTTCTGTTTGTGTTTTGACACGACCGATTAATCTGGATCTGAATACTGCCGTATTAGGGGCGTTCCGCGTTCGTCAGATAAGACCGAGAGGTCGAATTTCCATAGCCCTCACACACACTAACGAGAGCTTTTCCTGGAGGGTCACAGCTTTGTTGGAGGGCCACAACTTATACGAGCAGACTAGAAGCAGGGGTTACTAGGGAGCCACCACTTCAACTACCAGGCTACACTAGAGCCAATCCAAATACCGAGCTTTCGAGACCTCGCCTAGTTTTCCCTCCGGGCCAGTGCCCTAGCAGTACCAACAGGTGCCCGGCACCTTTACCAGAGTTCGACGGATCTAAGTGGTATCTAACAGAAGCTTAAGTTTATTTATTCATTTATTATCATTAATCGCTCTGAAATTTCTTTCTCTTTAATATAAATCAAGCATTGACAGTCGAGCTTAGAAACAGTTTCTATAATTTTATTCCTTTCATTCATTTATCGAGTAACATAACCGCTCTGAATTTTCTTTCTTTATAATATAAGTCAGGCATTGATAGCCAAGCTTTCAATAGTTTTACTCTAATTTTATTCTTTTTTAACAATTTATCGAGTCATTTGATTTAATTATTGTGGCCTTTCATTGCTACATATTATTATGGCTACATTTAAAATCGGTGCAGCTATTAGCGCACGCATACCTAGATGTAATTAGCTTAGTTGACATCAAAGTGATCACTTTGGTTAGTATTATTTAGTGCATTTAGTGGTAAGGCATACAGAACCGAGTATTAACAACTGAATTGGTCTCCGCACAATCTCCATATTGTGCTCTGTTTATTTCATCAATTACTTTAATAGTCATTTGACATTCTTTTGTCTTAACTAAACGCCTTTCTTATTTAACATTTCACTCCAGATAGATTGTTGCTGTGTTTAAAAAAAACAAGAACTTAGTAGCAAATATATTGTTCCTTAAATTTTAATTGTGTTTTTTTGATAGGTTAAGTTAAGTGATTAATTATTGATTTAATAAGCCAGCCTATATTCTCGTTTTCTTGTTGGTTTGAAGTTAAGTACCGGTTGATTTAATGAGCTGACCTAGCCACCCTGCACAACACCAGCAGAGCTTTTTCTGTTTAGTTGGCTAGAACGGGTGGCGCTCAAACGACCCCACTACAGGGGTCGGGCATTTGCAATACAACTCTCCGGGGCTAGATTCCTTTTTAATTAATTGAAAAAAAAAAATCTTTACTTTCATTTTATTTTCCATCAGAAAAACGTGTTGCAAAGCACTACTTAATTCCTATATTTTATGTTTTATTTAATTAAAAATTATTTGTGGAAGAGGTATTTTGAAATAATAACAAATAGTGTAAAAATTTTATCCAAATCGATATGCACTTATCCACTTTTTATACTAATTTTGGAAAAATGAAACAAACTGGCATACTAAATACAAAAACTCAGAATATTGGAATGAATAAAAAGAAGACGACTTTTATTCGCCTTCTAAATCCTCAAAATCGAACCCTTCAGATACGGCTACTGGAACTTCACTATTACTGAGTAAGTTTATCGCACCATTCTTGGTAGGCTAGTGGCATATTTTCTGATAGTGATTTTTTTGTGATTTTTCTGGATTAAGTGATGTTTGGCTTGCTGAAAGTTCGGATTTTCTACTACTATTATTTCAATGCCGTTTTACTTGAATTACTTATAGTTTGAGATTTTAAGTGTTTTCTTAAAATAGTTACCTATTGCATTTTTATGGTTATTTTTATCTACTTGTGTTACATTAACAACCTCAGGCAATTGCAACTAGTGAACATAATTCGTTAGGAATATATACCTCTTTTTTAAGTATTTCAATTTGCCCAAAAGACCGTTCACGGGGCAAAAATGAATGTCCCCGCTCGGGAAAGCGGTGTATGATTTATAAAATATTTTAAATACAGGTAGTAATAACAAAAAATTAAGAAATACCATGTTTTGTTTGACCTGCACAGTTCCGCTAAACAGGTATATCTTATTTAGAAAAGAAATAGTTTTATTGATGTCTAAACATCTTACGCGGCTGTTTGAGGGTAAATCTCGGCATATGGGACGCAAATGTGCAAGCGGATGTGACATTATAACCATGTGAAGTAATTAGGTTCTTTCTAACGCTAAAATATAGGCAACTAATTCCAAATAAGTGGTTGCCTATATTCAGGCGTCACGCGGCCTAAGGTGGCATTACATTTGCATGTCGATAACGTCGATATAGGATTATATTATATATAATTATTTTTTTTCTTTTCTGGTAGTCATTTCGTCATACATGCCGATTGTGGGGGTGTTTATTGATAAGGAAAAAACTGATTAAATGCCGAAATCTGTCGGGAATAACATATGCAGCCAACAGGTAAAACAGGCACTAGTAAGTTTTGTTGAAAGTCAGTACAGATTTGGCATTTTTGCATAAAACACTTTTATTTTTCAATCCTTTGTAAAAATTGTCAGCCTTCTGTTCTATTTCCAACTTATTTTTGAAAATGACATTTTGCTTCAATTTCCATTTTAAGGAAGTTACATGTTGACCACTTAATCAACTTTGGTTTTTCAAAAGATAAATTAATATGTGTTCAAAATTCTTGTTTTAATACTGATAACTAACTTCAAGTTTTACTTTTTCGTTGTTTTTTTAATTTTGCGTAAACTTCTAGTTCTCACATTTCAAGAAAAAATTATGCATTTTTCTGACTGTTAAATCAGAACTTGGACATTTTCGAGAACTTTTATTCCTTGAATAATGTGAGTTTCTGCTAATGAAACTACTCTTCCTCACTTTTCTTCCTTATTGTAGATCCAGCTGATTCTCCTCTCTTATCAAAACGTGGTGTATCAGATCCAGTAATGTTATGACTAATTAACTTATTTGTTCTTCTTTTCTTTATCTCATGCAGGCCGCAAAAATCTGCTTTATACGAGTCCATCTACTTTAAGCTAAAAATTATAAAAATCAAGTGTATAAAAAGACAATATGATAATGTAAAATCTACTTACTGTATAATGAAGTGAAGATCTTCTCAATTTTGTATGGGCACCTGTTTCACCGCCATCAATATTCATTACACGACGTCTAAAAAAATAAAAATAGTAATGGTGAATCAATTCCTGAAAAAATCTATCTTCCAACTGCCACTTTTGAAATGAGTCCCTAATCCTGAATATATTTTTTTTCTCTTAGGTTATTAAAAACTTGAAGGATTTTTTCTTTTGCCCCAGGATAAGACTTAGCAGTACATCTCTTCGAGCAGCTACAACTAATGCTACAGCGAGCAACCATGTTACGTGTATTGACATATTATTTTCCATAATTTCGATCAAATCTTCTATTATTTTGCTTCCTGATTTCTTCGTTTTTACTCTTTTTCGGCTTCAATTATACTTCATCATTTGCAGACGAGCCACTACTATTACTTTCTCAATATAACCAGAATCTTGCATGCTATCGTCCGAATTTATTCTATCTATTTTGTAAGGCAACCCCAGCACACCGACTATGACAAACAACAAATGTTGAGAAAAAACTGAGTAAAGACTCAAATCTGTAGGGAATAAAATATGTCGCTAACAGGTGAAATAGGTACCTGTAAGTTATGTTGGAAGTAAAAACAGATTCTTTCTACAGATTTGGCATTTTTGCATAAAACACCTTTATTTTTCAATTATTTATAAAAAGTTTCAGGTGAATTTTATGTTTTATTTCCAACTTATTTTTCAGGATCACATTCTGCTTCAATTTAAATTTTAAGAAAGTCACAATTTATGCACGTACCTGTTCGTTCTTGATTTTAATACTCATAAGTAACTTCAAGTTATATTTTTTCGTTGTTTTTTAATTTTCCGTAAACTTCTAGTTCATACATTTCAAGAAAAAACTGATTAATATTTTTTGAATAATGTGTGTTTTTGTTAAAGAAACTACTGTTCTTCACTTTTCTTCCTTATTAAAGTGGTGTATCAGAACCAGTAAAGTTATGATTAATCAGCTTATTTGTTCTTCGTTTCTTTATCTAATGCAGTCGACAAAAATCCACTTTACAGATAAAAATGCCGTGTCCATCTATTTTAAGCTAAAAAGAGTAAAAACCAAGGGTATACAAAGGCATATGATAATGTAAAATCTACTTACTTTATAATGAAATAAAGATCTTTTTAACTAAACATGAATACCTGCTGCGCCGTCATCAATATATATTTCACGGCGTCTAAAAAAAATAATCTTCGTAATGGTGAATCAATTTTTGAAAAAAATCTATCATATCTTCCAGCTGCCGCGTTTAAAATGAGTACATACAAATAGGAATTCAGAATATTTTTTTCTCTTAAATTATTAAAATCTGGATAGATTCTTCTTTGCCCCAGGAGAAAATTTATCAGTAAATCCCTTGGAGGAGTTACAACTAATGCTGCAGCGAGCAGGAACCACCATGTTACGGGTATTGACACATTCCTTGCCATAATTTCGATTAAATTCCTGTTTTTTTACATTTTTTTTTGGCTTCACTTCTACTTCAGCATTTGCAGACGATCCAATACTATATCTTTCTACCATCTCAATATTACCAGAATCTTGCATACTAATGCAAATTTATTCGGTCTATTTTGTTGTTGTGTTAAAGAACTGCGCCAACGAAACCCGTTTTATTTTACAGAATTTTGTCTCTCTTACCGAAAAGGGATTTACCCATCTTCTTGGAAAGTCGCTCGAGTGCAACCAGTACAAAAAAAAAGACAGGAAACTACGCCCTCAAACTATCGCTCAATTGCCTTGCTTCCCATAATCTCCAAAGTCATGGAACGTGTAGTCAATCAGCAGCTACTCAAGTACCTCGAGAACAACAGAATAATTAATGTGGCTTTCGCAAAGAGAGATCGACATATTGGCCGATGTCACTCATATATGGAGTAGGGCAATTGAGAACTACGGGGAGTCTCGAGCGATTGAGTTGGATATTTCGAAGAGATTCGACAGAGATTGGCATGACGGAATGCTCAACAAACTGCCGTCCTTCGGACTGCCAGCCTCTCTCTGCAGCTGGCTTGCCAGTTTCCTTACGAACCGATCTCTGCCGGTTGCAGTTGATGGACACATATCACACACACTCACCATTAACGCGGGCGTGCCTCAGGGCGCAATACTTTCACCAACTCTGTTCCTTATCTATATTAATGACCTGCTGACCGAAACGAATAATCCTGTTTACAGCTTTGCAGATGATAGTACCTTTGTCTCCCAATTTAGATCAGAAAAACCTCTACCAGCGACTGATAGTTATCACCGCAGACAGGAGCAGATTACAGCAATTAATTAAGTTCTCGAGAAAGTTCAAACTTGGGGCGACAGAAATTTGGTCCAGTTCAATGCAACAAAGACCCAAGCAGCCATGTTTACCAAGAGGATCAATACGGCGGGCCCTGACATTATTATGGCAGGATCGACCATTCCTTCATGCTCGTCAATCGCACTACTGGGTGTCTCGGTCAACACCAATATGTCCTTGCATGACCACGTTGCTATCATCGCAAAATCAGCCTCCCAGAAGCTTGGTGCGCTATTTCGCAACAAAAAAACTGTATACACCACAAAACTGCTGGATTCCATTTAGAAGAGAGCTGTGTGTCTCGTCGGCGACCCGGAGTTGACCCGGAATCTGGATAGTCTGGAACACCGCAGACATGTGGCCGAGATGTCCCTGTTTTACAGATACTTTGACGGCAAATGTTCCCAGGATTTGGCCCGGCTCATCCCGCCTCTGACAACGCCTGTCAGACAGTCACGACAGGTTCGCACCAGTTCGTCGTACTACGGGAAAAACCTAGAGCATCGCTTTACAAGGACTTCTTTGTCTAGCGCACTGCATCACTGTGGAACTCACTACCAGGACATCTGTTTCCCCCCAATTACAACCGGCACCTATTCAAGAACCATGTCAATCAACATCTTCGCACACACACCGCTCGTCGAGTGCCATAGGATCTCCTTTTAGTGTGTGTGCCTCTCCATAAAAAAAAGCAACGTCAGCATACTGACTATGATATACAACAAGCAATGAGTATGATAACTGAGTAAGTGTGGTTGTTATCTGTTTCTCATAGCAACTGTCGGATCAGATCTTGAAGTGGATATTTTTTACTTCATCTATCGGTGGATTGAAGAAGGTCACATGTTTTCTTTTCATACCCGACGATAGAGTGATTTTTCATAATGCAAAATTGGACAGGAAATGAATTGTATCCACTTATCATTCTTAGGTCTTCAATTGTTAACTTTTTTATAGCAGAGATGTCAAGATTCACAATTTTGAGGGTTGATTTTTTTTTAAATGGCTATGCATTGGTTGATACATACCAAAGTAGATTTTTCAAACTGAAAATCAATAAATCACCAATTCGGCATTTTCAAACGTATCGATGCGATTTTTTGGTAAGTTGTTCCAAAATCCAAACTAACTCTCCTCTTTGATGTCCGGAAGTATGGCTGATTCGGAATATTCGGTTTTCAAATAATAATATATTAGGTGGAGTCGTGTTGGGTCAAATCGAATTTCGTCTCGCTCTTTGGGATTTACTTCTCTTTTTCGATGCCCTATAGTTTTTGTTCAGTATTTTGCATAATTTGGAAATTTAGTTGATTTTTGTTATTTTACAGAAGTGATGTCACCCGTCTAAATGACTCTCACGCACTTGGTAACTATCAGGGACAACAAACAATTTTGAAAATGAATCGCATTTTGTCATCTTAACCATCGTTCGTTACTTTTAGGAATACACAATAGGTAATACATCATCTATTGTCTTTATGGAAAACACTTTTGACCGTTTCGGCGGTTAATCTTACAACCGGGAACACAACATTTATATCGCAATTCACAACTCTTTAAATCAGAATTTAGACTTGTAATACACTTTTTGACTAAATAGCAAAATATCAATATCAACCTGAAGGCTCGTTAACAGCGTCCACCATTAAAAATTGTTGGCAGTATTGGCGACGTTGCCAGATTGATTTTAGTGTTTTGTATGTCTACATCTCAGAATTATTATTTTAATTTTTATGTTTTCTTCTTCTTCTTCTTCTTAATCTAACGTCTTGGCAAACGTGTAGTGACAAGTCATGAATGTCGGTCTCCATCAGGCCCCCTCAAGTGTGTTGATCACCTGCTTGATGGTATCTCGCCATCGCGATCGGTCAGCGGTTCCACGCACAGCGGTCTCAATGTCAGTGTGGAGAAGCTGCCTGATGGTATCTATCCAGCGGCATGGAGACCTCCCTCTTCTTCGCCCGCCGTTTGGCTTACCCTGCACGATCAGTTTTTCCATGTTGTCACTTCTCGTTATATGTCCGAAGAACTTCAATATGCGAGAGTAAACCAGACTTGAGAGTCGTTGTTTGGGTTTGATCTCGTTAAGAATAGAGATATTGGTACGTCGTGCAGTCCAGGGTATTCTAAGCATTCTCCTCCAACACCACATTTCGAACGTATCCACTCGACGACGGTCAGCCGCACGCAGTGTCCATGTCTCCGCCGCATAGCCAAATACAGAAAAGACTAGCGCATGGACCAGGTTGATCTTCGTGTTACGTGTTATGTTGCTATCCTTTCACACTGGAATAAGCTGGGACATGGCGGTTCTTCCCAGTTGTATTCGCCGGCGTATTTCGGGTTCACAGCATCCCTTGTTATTAATAATGGCACCCAGGTATATAAACTGCTCGACGACATCATATTTTCCGACCTTAAGGATATTTGGCCAGTCATCATTTGCGCGGTCAACAATCATCGCTTTCGTCTTCTTGATGTTTATTTGAAGACCACACTCCAGACTGACGTGTTCTAACCTCTCGGATAGGGCTATGAGTTCATCTGCGCTGCTCGCCAGTAGCAGTGTGTCATTCGCGAATCGGAGATTGGAGATTTTCTTCCCGCCTATTGTGACCCCTCCGTCCCAGTCATCTAATACGTAGCGCATGATACTTTCGCTGTATAGGTTAAATAACAGTGGTGAGAGTATGCAGCCTTGTCTTACTCCATTTTTATTTATTCGGAAGATAGATGTTTATCGACTCTAACCAAAGCGGTGCTATCTTCATATAAACCCCTAATCAGGAGAACGGTATGCTCTGGTACTCCCATTTCTATGAGGGTTGGCCACAGTTTGTGCTATTTAACTCTATCAAAAGCCTTCACATAGTCGACTACGCAGATATACATGGGCGTGTAATATTCCCTAGCCTTTTCTATCAGTTGGCGCAGGTTTAGTATCTGCTCTCTTGCGCCACGCCCTTTAACAAACCCAGCCTGCTCAGGAGCAATTTGGCAAGCAGTGAAAGCCTGTAGTCTAGAATGTATAATGTGGAGCATGACTTTGCTTACATGGGGTATAAGAGCGATAAGACGGTAGTTATCGCATTTGGATGTGGCCCCTTTTTTGTGCAGGGGGATAATAATTGAGGTTGTCCATTCGTTGGGCCATATTCCTGTTCTCCATATCATTTGACAAATCATGTAAATTACTTTTTTCCTTCATCGCTCAGTGTTTTCAGAATTTCCGCAGTAATAGGCCAGTTGTTTTATTTAGATTATGAGTCAAGGTAGTTGATAGATCTGCAGGTTGCAAGATTAGCATATAAGGTAGGTAAGTATGGGTGCACTAGTTATTGAAAATAGAGATGTATATAGTCATCCAACGTGAACACCGGCGCTTGAATTGGCTCCTTCCAACCCGAACTTTACGTAGCGATCCGACCAGTGCTGCGAGCCTGAAACTGTAGAGAAGCTTAGTGATAACCGCCACTATAGGAAGAAGCCAATCTAAGGAAGAGGTAATAATTGCGAAAGCAGGAAATAGTGGAAGTTCCGCTGATCCCGTATTTGGTCAAACTATTAGGGAGAGTGAATTAAAGTTTGAATCTCGTTTGAATCTCTTTAGTAATTTTTTGTTGATGTTGAAGATGTTTAAGAAGTCATTGATAATCTATGGATAAAATAAGATATATGTCTGCAATGGGGCATTAGGATTTTGTAACGGAGTTACTATATTTTTAGGGCATGATATACACTTTAGGTTTATACCTTCTTATTTTCTGAGTTACCGGCTCCGTTCTTCGTAATTCGAAATTAACCACATGGATTACGGTTCTATAAAGTATTCCATCGCGAAAAGTAGGGACACGGTTTTCGCACTTCCCGTAATCACAGCGTCATCATTAATAGCACCTGTAGATCGTAGGTTAGGTAGTTACATAGAATAAAAAATAGAATAATAAAAAAATATATAGGGTTTTCCGGTATATGAGAAACATCTTAAAATACCGCTGTAATTTATTTTAAATATGTATTAATTATTAAGTTATAGCGTTTACTAGCATAAGTAAAATTATTTCCCAGCTCTTCCAGTTTAGAAAAATGAGGAAAATGTGACGACATTCTTCGACGATGCGTCACTACCATTAGTTGCGACGTCACAGTAACATCACAGCCGGTCATGGTCATGATGTTCGCAAACGGGCGAATGACTACAGTTTGTGACACTTATTAACAGACTCCGTTTTAGTACTGCGTATTTTTCTTATAAGAGTTGATTGTTAAAATGGGGCGGATTATAGGAGTAATAAGCTCGAAACAAAACCTTCACTGATTGGATACATTTTAAAGTTAAATATGAAGATAATTAATTATGTAAGAAGTCACTTTATATCAGTCGTCACTGCCTGTTAGTATCAAGGCAAAGCCAGCACCAGGCAGGTCTAAGCGAGATTTAAATATATACCTGAATCAAAGACTTTTGATTAATCTAACATAAGTACTAAGTCCGCTTTACACGTACGATAACTTATCAAGGAATTGATAAATACTTACAGAGGTCAATATTAGATGCTGATTGCCGGCCGGCGCGCCACTAAAACTTTCTTAAAACTAGCGAGACAGGAATTAGAAAGTAGATAAACAACTTCAAAACAAACGAAAGCATCACTTTCATTATCAACTTGAAAAAAAATATGATTACCGAATGTTCTTTTTAAACAAATTAACAGCCAAACAATTTTTAACTAATTTATTACTAAGATCGTATGCCTGCGGCAAGAGTGAGAAATTACGGTATCAAACGTATTAGTGCGCAGCGATAGCGAATAAGCTAATTAAGTTTATATTCCGACGTGTCATAATGACGTTCTTATGGAACGCATTTTGAGTGTCATAATGACACATTTTATTGGATCGAGTACTCTAATGATTTCATTATAGGACCGAGGACTATAATGATTTCATTATAGGACTCAGTACAATAATAAAAAAAAATCCAGGTATACCAACCTTGCAAAAATAAAAATTTATTCAAAACAACAAACGAATAAACTTATTAACGATTAAAATTAAATTAGTACAACTTGTTAAATTAATAATTTTAGATGCGTCGAAAGGCGTCGAAATTATCCCATTATTCTGGTTGTTTAATGTTGTATTTGATGTTGGTATTTGAATATTGGTATCTTCTGGAAGGAAAACAGTCGGTGATGATTTTTCGCCAAGAATAGATACTGAAATTATTTTTTTATTTTCATGTGAGTTTTCTATATAACCTCCGGCATCTGTGTCACTTTTCCAGCCACCGTGACGTTTAATAGTGTGAAGATTTGCTCCTGAATCAGCCAACAATGAAGCCGAAGACCTTCGGAAACAGTGCCCAGTATATTCGTCAGAATTAGGTAACTTTAAAAGGGAAGCAATTGTCTAGCACATGTTTCCAAAACTATGAATACCCACTGGCTGCTTTGCACATTTTTTGTTCTTTCTAATGGACAAAAAAAACGAGAATTGTCAGCATCACTAGGTCTAATTGAAATATAGCTTCGAATCAATTGCACCATATTTATTCCTTCAATATCACCAGGTGTTACGAAAAATTCTCGGGAAACATTTGTTTTTGTTTGGGGTATTCGAATTCTAAAAACAGTCCCTTCATCATGCACAATTTTTAAGCTCCTCTCTTCGGCATGCTCC
Source organism: Pissodes strobi (assembly GCA_016904865.1). NCBI lineage: Eukaryota > Metazoa > Arthropoda > Insecta > Coleoptera > Curculionidae > Pissodes > Pissodes strobi. Next base: position 153,065 of record MU182594.1, on the reverse strand, counting down.
ACTTATGCCTATTATCAATGATACTTTCAATAGCAAATATTTATCAGTTTCTGCTTGTTGTAAAAACTTTGCAATATTGTCTTTCGTCAAAATTTTAGACTTTTTGGGTTTGTAAGCATCGGAGATACGTTTTAAAAAAGCAATCAGGTGAACAAACTTACTTATATCACCATTTTGTTTAATTAACAACGTGCTTCGTAACATTGAGTAATAACTCCATAAACTTGAAGAATTTTTTGTCTTGATTGTTCTTTAAAATAGGCTAAAAGTACTTTTTCGTCTGCAACATTTCTAACACTTTTCTTGTGACACCAACTTTCATAACTGGCATAGGTTTTTCCGTATAGGCCTTTAGACTTTTCCAGCAATAATCCAGCGACTGCAGAGCTAGCTAATTCTTCAATGTCTGACGGTAAATTATTGCCTAAACTTTTCAATAAATTTCACGTAATTCAACGTTGACAAATGTGGTTGACAATGACAGAAGAATACAAGCAAAAAATTTCATTGTTACTTACCTTAAGATTGTTACACACATTATTACCTCAGATACGGATATCTACTGAAATTAATAATATTCACATCACAAATCCAATAAGTGTTTTTATTAAGGAAATCGCCGGAATATAAAATTTTGTATGAAATTCGCATCATAAACAATCATAATGGCACACGCCATGGTATCAGACTCGGCTAACGCCTCGTCTGATGATATTCATGGCTAGTATCATGATCGTTATTATGATCCTTATAACATAAATATCTATTACGGTACAATCACCAGGATTTCGCTTTCGGAACCCATAACAAACTTGCAACGGTAAAAAAACTCATCACGGTGAGCATGATAGCGGTAAAATGGGACAGTAAAGGTATAATGATTTTGTAGAATAAAGGGACAAATTGACTAGACCAAAAAAAAAAACAGATCAGCCTTTGTATAGAAGGAATGGGAGAAAGTGTAAAAGTGACACTGGTCGGACCGAAAAACTATCGAGTCAACGTAGTCTCGTGAAAATGAGAGAAATAGTATGAAAATATCTACATTACAATAAAGGCGAGCAAAACAGGCGGCAGTGATGCAGCGTTGGTCTGGTGCACGCCGTGAGGCTTAGCTTGTTAGAGAATTTGAGTTCGTTCTACCTGTTCAGCCTCTTACAGACAGCTTGCAAAACACATTCCCGTCGCAGATACCGCCTGACGGGTTCTGGGCTTGCGCGCGCATCACAAACTCATGCGTTGTTTAATGTTTACATTTGTAACGTTTGTATTAGAAAGTCTAATAATACACTTCACGCATGACCTTCGGCTCGCTTCGCGCGCTACGGGGCCGCAACCAACAAAAACTAACCAAAACTAACCCAAGGCATCCTCAAAATGAAGAAAAAACTTTTTACAAATATAACCTCAAGAAAATAAAAAAAAATCACCAACGGGAATCGGTCTCGGGGCGCCGTATCACAGGCCCACCATCTGACCACCGAACCACCAGAGCACTTAAAAGCAATTCATTGCACCGTAAAAACATGGGTAAACTAGCATTTCAAAACGAGAGCCCAGGACTCGTCAGTCGGGGAGATGCTCGCTACGGGCTCTATTTATCCGCTAATGCCGTTAAGTGGTAACTCGTTGCGCACGATCCGCAGCAGGCCAATGCCTACAATCTACAGGTGCTATTAATGATGACGCTGTGATTACGGGAAGTGCGAAAACCGTGTCCCTACTTTTCGCGATGGAATACTTTAAAGAACCGTAATCCATGTGGTTAATTTCGAATTACGAAGAACGGAGCCGGTAACTCAGAAAATAAGAAGGATTAAACCTAAGGTGTATATCATGCCCTAAAAATATAGTAACTCCGTTACAAAATCCTCATGCCCCATTGCAGACATATATCTTATTTTATCCATAAATTATCAATGACTTCTTAAACATCTTCAACATTAACAAAAAATTACCAAAGATAATCAAACGAGATTCAAACTTTAATTCACTCTCCCTAATAGTTTGACCAAATACGGTATCAGCCGTACTTCCACTATTTCCTGCTTTCGCAATTATTACCTCTTCTTTAGATTGGCTTCTTCCTATAGTGGTGGTTATCACTAAGCTTCTCTACAGTTTCAGGCTCGCAGCACTGGTCGGATCGCTACGTAAAGTTCGGGTTGGAAGGAGCCAATTCAAGCGCCGATGTTCACGTTGGATGACTATATTCATCTCTATTTTAAATAACTAGTGCACCAATACCTTATATGCTAATCTTGCAACCTGCAGATCTATCAACTACCTTGACTCATAATCTAAATAAATTAACTGGCCTATTACTCACAATAACAAACACATTGCAATAGTTCATGTTTGTCCTAGATATTTTAGTTAACCTACATATACTATAACCTGTCACGAAGGATATCGTTTATCCAAACTGAACTAATTCAAATATCCAGCTTGACCTCACACATAGATATATGTTCCATTATGCCATATCAATACAAAAAACTACTCATGCTCTTATATTACACCCAATACGTTTATTTGCAAATGGCTTGGTACGTCGCATCAGAGACGCCAGAAGAAGCGAAAATCCTATTCTTTTTAGGATCTGTCTCATAAAACTACTATAAAAACTTTAATATTACTTTATCACGAACGTGTTAAAGTTGATGAGATTTTTATCTACCACTCTGGGCCTGGGCGATGTTGTTAGTTTTTGTCTTTAATATGACATCGTTTTAAAAGTTTTTTCCATATATAATTGAGATAAGCGCTAATGCTACATTCTGTTTAATTTATGAACAAAATATTATAATATTATGCAATAGCGATAGGGACCTTCAAAACTTTTTACGTTGATGTGGATGTTGCGGAAATGTAAATGTGTCATCTTCGGCTGTCGTTATAGTGCTCGAAGTTTAATGGTTATTCTAAAAGTTTTAAAGAATATCTAATAAAACAAAACATTTGAAAAGTGCGTTCCTACGATACATGAAAACCAAATACAAATGAAACAGAAGCAGGTAACATTTTAGAGATCGGCATATACAAATTACTTAAAGCTCATGTATATCTGATACGGGAAATAATGATAACTCTGTTTGTCAAATGGTGTCAAATATTGGTACGTGTTTTACTCGTGTTTTGCTTATAAATTTTGTTGAGTCAGTTATTAACTCGAGAAAGAAATGGTTTTATCCCATGCAGAATATTTTGGAATCTCATTTAGTGTTTAGCTTTGAGAGGAAGATAATACTATGCTCAATTATGCTATCTTCACATTCATCACATTCAGCAGCACGAGGGATATTTTCTGAGACACTAGCATAATGAAATCGATTCTGCCAAAATAAGATCAAAAAGAATTTCATAATAAAGGAGACCATGGAAATTGCAGTTATTTGTTATTTTGAAGCCTACCTTGAGAATTTCATAGGAGATATTGTCAAGGACTCTAATTTACCTTATGGTAGTGTTCATAGATTTCACTGCCCTGGTTGCAAAAATCTATTGAAAGATCTCCCAAAAATGCCAAAACTGATTAAATGTTATGACAAGGTAAGGGCTGAATCTAGAAAAAAGGATGAACTGATTGACAGATTGAATACCAATCATAGAGACTCAGCGAATGAGCTGCAAGGCGAAATTCGCAAACTTTCAATTGAAGTTCGGGATAAAGATACGTTCATACAACGATTGGAGCGAAGGTCCGCGGAATTTAGAGATTATGTATTTAGCGCTGAAAAGACCCTAGAGGAAACAATTCTGGACCAGAAGGAACAATTATCCCGATTAAACAAACAAATTAATCTTCTTTTGAAATCCAATTCAACCTTGACTGAAGAACTTGAAAGTTCAAAATCAAGATTAGAAAGCCTTAAGGAAGAGTTTGTTGAGCTCAAAGTCATGAGGGACAGTATGCTTAACAGTATTGATACGTTGAATAAAGAAAATGAGCTGTACGCACTCGATCTGAAGAGGGCCAACTTCGAGTTATTTAAAATGAGAGAAAATAAAAAAGTTAGTGTTGTTATGAAACCGATGCTGCCCACCCCTAAAGTTGAAACTGTTACCACACCCTCTATATTTGAAAAGGACAGGAAAAGAGTACTGGTTTTGTGTGATCAATCGGGTAAAGGGCTAGCGACATCGCTGAGAAGTCAGCTTGATAGTTCTGGTTTTTGTGTTCAGTCCATTATCAAACCATATGCTTCATACAAGTCTGTAATTGAACATGTTGACTTGCTAACCAAAAACTTTGATGCCTCGGATTATGTAATTCTGTTGGCTGGATTTAATGACTTTTATTATAAATCTAATCCTAATTTATCTTTTGTTTATAATAAGTTGAAATCGTGTGTTCATACTAATTTGATTGTATTATCTGCACCGGCAGCTTGTTTTGATGAAATATCTGATGCCAGTCATGTTGCAGCTAATTTCAACCATAAGTTATCAAACTGTTTGTTTAGGATTGATAGATTTTCTCCAAATAAGGTGCATTTCTTGGATATTTGTAATGGTAAAGGTCGGAAGCATGCAAATATTAGCATAGCAAAATTAATAAAGAATTGTATCGATGCCCCTCTGAGTAAGAATTTGATCCACGTCAGATTGATTGAAAATGAACATAATCTTTTATTTAATAATGAAGGCAATAATGCTAGTGATATGTGCACGAATGTTGCTGCAGATGGTGTTATTTCAATCAGGGATGAATGTTTGTATCAGGTTGAGCAGAATTTTCTGCAGGAGTTCAGTCTGACCGGGGACACTTAAACAACCTTGTCATTTCGTACCAAAATTGTAGAGGTATAAAGACAAAACTTGAAGTTCTTAAATGTGGTGTGTTGAACTGTGATAGTGATGTAATAGCTTTAACAGAAACCTGGTTGAACCCCTCTGTATATTCATCCGAATTTTGTTTTAGTGATAGGCATATATTTAGGAAAGACCGAGATAGTTCTATAACGGGTAAAAAACAGGGAGGGGGAGTCCTTCTTGCTGTTAAGGGCGACTACACTGCCACTGAGGTTAGTATTTTTGACAGAGACCTAGAAGCTATATGTGTTCATGTTATACTAGGTAACGTCATTGATTTGTACATTGTAGTGGTCTATTTTATTCCTAATTGTAGAAATGATGTGTATAGCAGATTTTATGACAGTGTTGAGTCTTGTTTGTGTAAAAAGCCGTATGTAATTTTGGGTGATTTTAATATTCCTGGTTTTGTTAATGAAATAGCTTCAAACGAGGTTTTAGTTGACTTTAAGAGTTTTTTAGCGTTTAACAATTTACAGCAACTCAATAGTGTTATGAATGTAAATAATGTAATTTTGGATTTTGTTGTTGCGTCCTTAGATGAGGTTTCTGTTGACGTTGACGATGACCCATTGTTGCCTGTGGATAAACACCATCCTCCTCTAACTGTGCATGTGCCTGGCATGTGTTCCGTCGAGCATTGCAGGCAGGTTCTCACTCGTAAGTACAACTTTAGGAAAGCAGATTTCCTTAAGATGTATGATTTATTCAATAATCAAAGCTGGGAATCTTTGGTAAATATCATTAATGTTGATGATGCAGTTGATGCATTCTATGAAGTTGTCTCTAATATTTTTGATGAGTGTGTTCCTCAGACTACCCAGAGTGGCAAAAAATATCCAGTTTGGTTTACCAGAGAAATTATAAAACTTCTTAAACTTAAGCATAATTATTTGCATAAATCTGTGAGATTAAAATCGTTTTTTTGGAAAAGCAAATATAGAACAATTAGGCGTCAAATAAAACACAAAATAAAAACAGCTCATAACGAGTATTTGTCAAGGGTTGAAAGTAGCTTAAAATTGAACCCAACGTATTTTTGGTCATTTTTAAAAAATCAGAAGGAAAGTCATGATATCATGTCCGAAATGATGTATGATGACGAGCTATTTACTGGTACTGAGAGGGTAACAGAGGGTTTTGCCTCTTTTTTTAAATCAGTTTTTGTTCAGGATGAGGGAGTTGGCTGTAGCAATCTTCCTTTAATGACTAATTTCTGTCAGAGTGAAGTTACCTCGAATGAAATAAGAAATGCCATAAAGACCGTTAAAGGCAATAAAGCCATAGGGCCTGATGGGGTGCCTGCTTATGTTTTGAAGGGATGTAGTGAATGCTTAGTCGAGCCATTGAAGTTTATTTTTAATTTGAGTCTCAAAACATCAGTATATCCAGTTCAATGGAAAAGCTCTAAAGTGGTTCCAGTGTACAAAAGTGGCTCTAGACAGCAAATAAAAAATTATCGCCCAATCACTATAGTCTGTGCAGTGTCTAAAATCTTTGAGCTAGTAATATTTGATATAATTTACAGTAAAGTTGCACCATTTATAACAACTCTTCAGCACGGCTTCTTGCCAAAGAAATCCACATTTACCAACTTGGTAACTTTTACACAGTATGTGCATGAGGCTTTTAAAAATAAAAAACAAGTAGACGTTATCTATACTGATATGGAAAAAGCCTTTGATAAAGTTAGGCACTGTGTAATCATAAAAGCGTTGTCTGATATGGGGGTAACTCCTAACTTTGTCTATTTGATTAGGTCATATTTGTTCGATAGGGAACAATATGTGGAGATCAAGGTCTGTAAATCCCTAACTTTTAAATCTACGTCTGGGGTGCCTCAAGGATCAAACTTGGGCCCACTACTTTTTTTGGTAGCAATAAATAATATTGTTGGTGTAGTTAGAGACTCAAAAGCTTTACTTTTTGCAGATGATTTCAAATTATTTTTGGATATAAATTCTCAGGACGACTGTAATAAACTGCAAACTGATTTCTGCAATATTGCAAATTGGTGCACAGTTAATGGATTTAATTTAAATGTAAGTAAATGTTCTTGTATGTCCTTTACACTGAACCATTCAGTGGTTGCCAACCAGTATACCATTAATGGTGACCAACTGAAACGTGTTAGTGGTCAACGAGACTTGGGTGTTGTGTTTGATGGTGGTCTGTCATTTGTTGAGCACATTGTAACTAAAATTCAGGAGGCCCAGAGAGCAATGGGTTTTATTGT
>MU182594.1:127555-141014 GCA_016904865.1 Pissodes strobi | reverse complement strand
GTAAACATTATGTGGATTAGTGCTCTACTTCTTAGTCTTTAATTTACGTAGTATTAACCACTAGAAAAACATTTATTTCAGAAACTGAGTTTTTGTTTTGTTTTTCCAATAATTCAAAGTTAATTTAACGCTGCAGTAGTCGCGCTAATATTTAGGATAGAACAGTCGCGCGCGGCCTCACACACCGGACAACTAAAAATATGAATTTTTGGTTTCTATTGTATTTTTTGATAAATAAAAATACTTTCTAAGCAAGCTTTTATTATGTACTAAAAATAAAATTAAATTAGTTTATCAATGTCGATTGATTGACCTAAAAGCTTGTCGCTAGAAGAACGCATTGATATTTAGTTTGGAAAAAATACTGATTATCTGGCGACAAGCTATTACAAAGACTATTTCTCCTGGATCCCGAAAGTTCCCGGATATCAATTTTCAAGCGAATCGAACCATAAATAGAATTATTTGTCCGCAATATTGTATCCGCTATTTTGAATTTCAACAATTTGACAGCAATTTCGTAATTCTTGGCCCTAAATGTAAATTTTCAATTGAATCGGACAATAAATATATAACAAAATTTGTTCGCCATTTTGGAGCTGCCACTTTGGATTTAAAAAAATTGAATATGTTAAATGGTTTTGTCACGCAAACTATGTAAGAATACCAAATTTTTAGTAAATCGCACATTTAGAAGAAGAAATTCAGCTTGAATGATTGGACCTCTGAATAAAAACTAGAACGTAAACAGTCGCGCGCAGACTCACTGTCCGCAATCTAAATTTTCAGACGAGAACTGCACTTGACCAGTTGCAAATCGATGCTAATCGATTCGTCGGGTTGAGCCGAGAAGCTGCTCAGTGGGGCAGTAACATACTGCGGCGGAAATCGAAAATATCGCCAACAACAGACACATGCGGAGTGAGAGTCCGCGCGCAACTACTGCAAGATTAATGATTATTTTTATATACTGATTATAATTTTGTTAAAAGTTGCAACAAAAAAATTAGAAGAAAAACCAATTTCGTGTTCAATAGCGAATGTCATAGTATCACTGCCGTTAGAGAAAAGATAAACCAGATAGATGGCTGGAGTCCAGATGGTGGAAGCTATATTTTTTTTTTTTACAAATTTTCGGCGAAACTTCTTAACCATCGCCCACCCTACCTGACAACCCACGAGCCGCCACTGGGCTGGATCATACTAAAGAGAGTTCGCGTAGTTCAGAAACGCTCACAAAAATGTATTGGAGAACTGAATATTTGAGCACCTTGCTATTTTAAACTATTATGCATAAAATAAAGTGTATGAATCTAGTATAATTCTTTCAATTTGGATTCATAACCTCACCTTTTCATCCTAGGGAAAAATTCATGATATGAATTTTCGTTTAAAATTTAAAGCTTTAACATAAAAATATAATATAGAGTGGTTTTTATTTTAAGAATGGGAATTTTTCTTAAAAACTTGAAAATACGATATTCAATTGTTTTATGGATCCTTCCATCTTACTGAGCGTTAAAAATATTGCTAGTCTGAAACGATTTTGTATCTTTAATAATAACAACGTTTCGAATGATGGACATTTAATTTGTTTCAGCCTGTATTTAAAACGAGTATTCAACTGCATTAAAATTATGTTAATATATTTTATATTTGTTTAATAATACAAAACTAAACATTTTAGATAAAGCAACATCAGGTTTTAAGAATAATTTTGGGCCATATTACATACATAAGTATTACGTTATGGCAACGTTTCCTAATCCCATTTAGCAAACTTACCTATAGATGCGAACTACAGCCAATAATACATTGGTACACTTTAATAGTTGATAGGAGCCACCTAGTAAACTGAACTCAACTAGGAAAAATTTACAATGTTATTAAATCCTGAAATGTAATTTTTAGGGGAGCTTTCCAATAAGATATACTATTTCCCCAAAATAAATTTCCTACTTTGGATGAGATCCCTTGATATAAAAAAAAACAATTATACAGTACAATTTACATCACATTATGCCATGTATAAACAATAAACCAATACAAAAGAACCGCTTACATATTATTGACAATTGTGCCAAATCCCAACTGTTAGGCAAATAACCTGTCATACCAATTAATAGGTTACTAAATTGATATAGTGCACAGCTTTTAAAATTCATGAATTTTAATATGCCGGAAGGATATAAAACAATGCATGTGAAACTAGTCACATAATCTCTAGCAAGTCTAAACTTTGCCAAGAGAGTCTTACAAAAAGGTGAATGATAATACTTACAACTTATGAAGTAGGTATTTCTAATTTTAAATTATTATCCAAATTAATGCCAGTATTACTTAGTATATTTACGGCCCATGCATCTCCAAAGCACTTCCATCAACATGGCCACCCAACATCGAGCCGAAGATAAGCAACAAGGCATAACACGCAAGTGGTGGTCTAACCCAAACTAACCCATGATACGCAAAAATAGAAATCGTAAATAAGGGAAAGCGATATGATGTGTGTGCTAAAGCGGTATCCATAGAGAGAACTGTAAAAACAATTGTTTGTCTCAACAAAAAATAAATATCTAATATTGAAAATATTTTTCATAACATAACAAATTTTTCATCTTACTCACAGAAGTATCTATAGGGTTCTATTGCTCTTTTCCTTCCTGGTAATGGCCAGTCCAACTAACCAGATAGTGCCCAGTCTAGAGATATTTTTTCAAAATCAATAATCGTCAATTTCTAGGAGCGGCCGTATACTCCTCACGTGGAGTTGGGTTTCTCATAACTTAACAACAACTTTTATAGGCAGCCTCCATGAAACTGGCACTGGTTAGGGTCGAAATACATTAACGTAACAAAATTATCATAAAATAATGACCGTAATTATTTCAACCAGTCCATGAGGCACCTCGAAAAGGCTTCACAAAAGATACCGACCTCTCATCGTCTACGGCGTTAAAGGAAAGACCGGATCTCTCACGAATTTCAAATTCCAACACCTTGACTTCTGGGACATTGTTGCCAACTTAACTTATGTGAAATAGCGAGTCTACACGCATGAAGAACCATCTGACGTCATTGCTTGGTTCATCGAACATTTGCTCTAGCCATATTTGTCAATCAACAAGTAAATATGCCTTAAACATCTGCAGGGAAACGTTACTTGGGAACATCAGTTTGATAGAACCTGTCTAACTGTCAAAATCATATGTGCCTGACACTTAATAATAATAAATGAAAAAAACATAAAGAATTACAATATACATTAGATGACTCTTATGTTCTCTATCTTGTTGCAACGAATTGGCTTAAAATAATAAACAGACTAAATGTTACATTTGTGTCGAACAAGCTGTTAAATTTTTATTAACTTTTAGATTAAAGAAGAGCTTGTGAGCATTTTCCTGAGTGATTAAAAAAAAGTTCAAACATTAAAGTCTATGAAGACAACATCTAGAAAATTGAATTAGACAACCAGAGCATTTAAAAGATATTTCCGGAACTAAAGGGACAAAAATCAGACCGGATATTATTATCATATCATAACCTAACCTGTAGCTAAACTCGACGAAGTAATCTGCAATCATCGCGAAAAGTAAAGCAGTGTTTAATTGCTTTTTTATCAGGAGCAACTCTGGAATGGTTAAGCTTTGTTTTGGCATAATTATTTTTATGAAGACCTTCCGTTTTTAGTGCAAAAAAAACATAATACTGACCGTGGGTTTTTTCGGTTGGAGTGAGCCATTGCATTATTGACTCATTCTCGCTGTTTCCCCGAATTTGTCAATGAAAATTGTTCTGGGGTGTTAATGTCATGCTGTGAAGAATCAAAATAAACCAGTATTTTCCGCACATAATCCTGAAATGTCGTGTTCGAAGTGTGATGAGGCCCTTTCGCAGGAGGAAATCAAGTATAAAATGTCCTGTGATTTCTGTAATGGCCTACACTTCTCAACTTGCTCCCAACGCTCTGCTTCTCAGAGTGTCGTGTGACGCAACTCAGTAAGCAGCGAACTCTACTTTTTGCCTGCAGAGACTGCAAATCATTGGTAATGGATAAGAAAATGCAACCGTCACCAGTCCAGAATGAGCTCACCAAAATAAGGGAAGAAATCGAGAAAACGATATCAAGCACCTTCAAACAACTGAACTCAAGCTACATCAAGGAGATGGATAAATTAAAAAATGCCATAGATGGGAAGCTTCTTGCTTTGGATGCCCAACTAAAGCAAAACTCCTCTCTGCTACAATCTTCCATCAACAATACAACTTCTAACTTGCTCGAGACAAAGCTATCCCCAGAGCATGATGTACAAAGCCCATCAGCCAATCTAAAACAACCAACAGGGAAGGTTACCAAACAGCAAGTATCACATGCCATTGAAGTTGCCAAACAGCAATCAGTACTGAATGGTGTTCAAAAGCTTGGCAACGTTAAGAGAATTGTTGGAACTGGAGATTGTGATCTGAATTTGGCAGCTAAGGAAAAAGTATGGTTCTTTGTAACAAAATATCGAACTTCATATACCGCCCAGGATCTCCAAAGATATCTAAGTGGTAAATTTCCGGATCACGATTTCAGTATCGGACAGGTCCCAAACAGAAGAGGATCTCATAATTGTTTTAAAGTGGGTGTAGATAAGGACATATCTGAGACAATATTAAACCCGCAAGTCTGGCCAACTGGAATTGAGATATCTAACTATTTATTTCGCAAACCTACACCCAGGTTTGAAGGTCAGTGTAACAAACCTACATATAAACAAAATCACTATTCCCGCGGCTACAGGAAACCAAATATCACTCAACAGGCTTACAGATTCAACCGGGAACAGACAGGTCCTAACAATGGAGCAACCAGATCAAGAGAGGGCCCTAGGCAGTTTGGGCTGTATAAGCAAACAGGAGACCGCAACTTCTGAGATTGCATTCAAAGAAAGGGATGGCAGGATAAATAAACAAATTAATTTATGCTGCATAAATGTCCAAGGCATCTCAAACAGATTTGACAGTCTTGAAATCTTCACCAGGCACCAAAACCCTAGTATTATCTGCTTAACAGAGTACTGGTGTGATGAGGACACTATTCATGTGGCTGATTTCGGTGACTACAAACTAGCCACCAGCTTCTGCAGGAAATACTCCATACATGGGGGCTCAGCAATATACGTAAGTCAGAACATAACAACAAAAACTATAAATTGTAATATATTTTCCGAAGAACTTCATATTGAAGTTTGTGCATGTGTAGCATTCATTGGTAATATCAAGATAAGCATAATTTGTATTTATAGACCACCAATCGGCAAAATGTCTACCTTTCTTACCAAATGCCAAGGCATTTTAGAAACTCTGCAAAGCTAAGACCCCTATTTTCTTGTGTGGTGACTTTAATGTGAATTACCTTACAAACTCAAAGGACAAGCTTCTTCTCTTGGACCTGATTAATAGTTTTGATCTTCATGTGACTTCTACAGAGCCCACTAGAATTCAGTTAAGCAATACCAAAAACGTATTGTCTGAAACAAAAATTGATTACATAGTCACAAATATTAATGTTGGTTAATTTTCCACTAGAGTCATACAGGGCAATATTGGTGATCACCTTGCCATGTCATGTAGCTTTAACCTAACCCCCTATAATATAAATGAAACACATCCAGAATATTATCAGTACAGAAGTCTGACACCTTTTATTTAACCTCACTATGTTTCAGTCTTTCACCTCAAATGTTGATTTCAGTGACATGTACATTGCAGGAGTGAGTGTCGACCAAGTTTACAGTGAGTTTCTCACTACATTGAGCTGGGTTATTGAAGCTAATGTCCCAATAAAAACAAAAAAACAAAAAAACAAAAAAAACTGATTATAATAGCAAATGGGTCACCCCTGAAATAGTCAAAAGCAGTAAAGACTTAAAAAATATGTTTTGGTTGCTAACGCAAACTAGTAATGTCAATCTTTCTGCTCTTTACAAAATCGAGAAGAACAAACATGGTAACTTGGTTAAACAAACCAAAAGCAATTATTATGGAAGCATAATCTCCAAAATAAGCCAAAATAAACAAAAGGATATCTGGAAGATTGTTAATCGCACTTTGGAAAGGTCAAGGAGACACTATATCACTGTAAAAGTAGATGGTATCCTGCTTGACGATAACAACAAGGTAGCTAATGCATTTAGTAACTATTTCGCATCCATTGCACAGATATCCTTATCTAATAAATTTGGTGAAACATTATCAGACAAATGCACTTTGCCGGCAAAGCAGATTCAAAATAGCTTCTTCTGGAACACGGTGGAGCCCGGTGAAATAATTGACACTATACTGAGCTTAAAGCCCAAAAATAGCACCGGTGCTGGTAACATTCCCCTCAAAATATTAAAGGCCATAAAGAGTGAATTATCGACTCCTTTAGCTTATCTATCAAACTTAATGTACAAGCAAGGGGCCTTCCCCTCCCAGTTAAAAGTAGGTGTAGTTACACCAATATTCAAGAAAAATGATCCTACAAACGTTGACAACTATAGGCCAATTACTGTTTTGAGTGTGATATCTAAGGTTTTGGAAACAATGATTTATTTCAGAGTGATTGATTTCATTAATAAATTCCAGATTCTTAATGAGGTACAACATGGCTTCCGCACGGGTAGATCGACCGAAACTGCTGCTGCCGGCTTCCTGGAGTCAATTCTCCTCAACCTTGACAGGGGGAGGCAGGTTGCTGCGCTTTTCTTCGATCTCTCTCGGGCGTTTGATACCATTGATATACTTTCTTCTCATTAAATTACATGCAAGCGGTATCCGGGGACCAATTCTTGATCTGCTGGCCTCATACCTTACTGATAGGAAATCATATCTGAAGATTGATGAAAGTAGGTCAGATCTGTATGACGTGGATGTGGGGGTGCCTCAGGGGTCGGTGCTGGGGCCTCTACTGTTTCTGTTGTTTGTCAATGAAGTTGCTGATGGTCTGAGCATTGGTGAAGTAACCATGTTTGCCGACGATACCACAGTGATGGTGTCGGCGAATGATCGCTGTGAGCTACAACAGGCAGTCCAAGTTGTGACTGAGGAATTCAGTCATTGGTGCGGGCGCAACAACTTAATTCTCAATATGGAAAAGACTGTCTACATGCACTTTAGAGCTCGTAAAATTGTTCCTATAGTCGAAAATGAATCGATAATTAAACATAGCAGTACAACAAAATTTTTGGGCCTTCACCTGGACGATACATTATCATGGGCATTTCATGTTGATTATGTCGCTAAAAAAATCAACTCTGGATTCTTTGCAATCAGTAGACTTAGAGATGGTCTCAATGGTGGCGATCTTATTAGTGTGTATTACTCTTTAATCTACTGCCATTTGAGTTACAATGTAATTCTCTGGGGGAGCTGTGCAGATAGCGAACGTATTTTTATTTCTCAAAAACGGGTAATTAGACTGTTGTTTAACATCGACTGCAGATCAACATGCAGACCTTATTTTGTCAGGTACAGAATACTGACTTTTCCTTGTATTTACATATTTAAGTTACTGATGTTCATTAAAAAAAAAACAAAGTAACTACCAAAGAGGACACAGTTTTCATGATTATCCCACTCGGTCTAGAGACCTATTTTGTTTGGACACTCATCGATCTAGTAAATTTGAAAAGTTACCCCTGTATGCAGGGAAGAAGCTCTTTAACAGGTTGCCATCTGATGTTAAAAATCTTTAATTTCCTAAATTTAAAAATAAAGTAAAGGACATTTTGCTGGTTGGTTCATATTACACCATATCTGAATATATGTATGTCCGACTTCCCTTAGTTTGTAGAAGTGGTGTAAATATAAACTGTGAACTGGTATACACAGCTCTCCACTCCAGTATTTTATGTTTGTTTTTTGTTATATACAATATTATATTTTTTTTTTGTCTTATTTTGTTTAATTACTGTTTTTATGATCTGATAGTTCTTAGATTAATATTAGTTCTTAGGTTTTAGTGTTCACTTTCTTAAAGTTTTTTTTTCAACTGAATTCTCTATCAAATCGTTTGTTTGCTCTAATGATTTTGTTGCTCTTATGGGCACTCTATGACATGTACATCCATATTGCTATGGCATACGTATGAATAAAGAGTATTTGAGTATTTGAATTATCATATGTAGCTAGTATATCATACTAAGAGACAAATATAAATATAGAAAGCATATTCAATAAGTTCCAAGCTAAACCAAGGTAATGCACTATATACACTGTACGTATATTGGAATAATCCAATCTAAATTATGTTTACAAATAAAAATAAATATAAACTAAGCAAAGCTGTAACATTTGTTTATGCAGGAAGTTAAATTTGCTACAATGTATATGTTAGAATGTACATACATTTATGTTTTGGATGGTATGATAGTGATTTTCAACATAACTGATCGTTTATTTGCACCCTAGTAGTAAAATTGATCTAAATGATCAATTTCTACTAGGGGACAATCATGAGCATGAAACTGGATCTATCTGTTTTTATGTATTATAAGCTAGAACTATGTTCAGTCAAAATATATTATTTCACATCGAACTTGCTACATATAATAATTTCCCACTAGAAATCAGGACTTGTAATTCCATAGATGTATTCAAGAAAAAACGTATTGATATATCCAAAGAAGCCTTATATATTTAGTAAGTAACTATATGTGCAATACTGTAGCTTATACTAATAATTAATTCAATCATTAATTTGTTCTTATATTAAGTATATATTGATACTCCATACAACCAATCTCTCTTGACTATCAGATATTTTATAGGTTCGTAAATTTGCCAAATGGTAACAATTAAATCTCACTTCAAAATCAATTGTCACAGCCTATTCTATGCGGTGATATTACAAATTTGCGTTGCAAGCAACTAGACCCAATTATCGTGGCGGTGTTTCCAATTATATAATATACCCATGTTCTGTTCATGTTCTGAATATATACCAAAATGGTTTAGACTAATAACAATCAATAAACGAACAAATTTGCTACCGAATTTATGATCTAGTTTTATATTTATTATTTAATTTATAAAGCGGTTCGCAATCTCGCGTAAAATAATTAGCAACGTAATATCTGGTAAAAAAGCATCTATCTGCAGCACACGAAATAGTTATTTGCATTGCAAGGACGTTGTAGATATAGTACGTTACGTGTGAGCACGTGAACGTAGCATTAGGACGTTGCAACGTTGCAACGTTGAAAAAGTTACAAAATGTTTGATATCTTATCATCACCATTCTGTTAATTGGGATTTGTTTAAATATTGGCTAAATCACAAAATAAATATACACATACGAATGATATCAACATATTGGTCGCGGTATTATACCATTTATCTAATTAACTACGGTAAAATCCAACGATTTACATTCTCGTCTTGTTATAGTGATTTGGCCAGCTGTTTCGTCAATATTCTTTTACTTTAGTGTCCTTCGAAAAGGGTTAATGCGGACACACGTGCTTGTCATAAATAAAAGTTAATACGTAGTATAAAGTGAATTTGAACTCCAGTTTCGAAAATATGCTTGCCAACAGTGGTAACTTTGCTTGAGATTTTTACTTAAATGGTCTCACGATTCCTTTATTTTATAAACTACGTCCCTAATATAAGTGTAGTGGATTCCCATTCCAAAGCATTCCATATATATTTCTTGGGACAACTGGACTTTCTTGATTGAATTCCTAGACGGTTTTTCCTTAAACTTCTTTGGTTTGAGCGTATCTCAAATGTTCATTTGCCTGCTTCTCCATTTATTTTTCTTGAATTTTGTTCACTTTTCTAGTAGAAATCTGGTTGGTTAGAGCTTTTGTGTAAGTGTAAAGAAGCGATGAAAACAACCATGAAATCAAACTCGCGAAAAGTCATTTTGGGACAATTGACTTTCCTCTATTTTGTAATTGCTACTTCATGGTGGAAGTTATTTTTTGTAGACACTATAAAATGCCGCATTCTTACGTATTTTATTATAACGTTTTTTTTTCTTGAATTTACTTCTTTGTGACTAAAATTTCAGGAATCCTGTCAATTGACTTTTTTAGTAGCTTTGCTGAATGTGTAATTGGTCAGTAGGGGAGTTAATTAGATAGCACGTTTTAGTAAAATAATAGAAAAAAATGTAAGTACCTAGTAGCTTTGTCGCCAGTCCATTTATTTATGCTAAGTAGAATTTGTATTTTCTGCCACTGGTAATATAATGAACGTATAACTATTAAGTCTAGTGCTTAAATATTTAAATTATAAGTCCCATGAGCGCACTGTTCTGAGCAACAGCCATTGTATATATCACTTTTAATTTTATAGCTGTCTTTTCTACTGCATCACTTTGATTTTAAAAATAACAGTTGTTGTTAATTCTCTTTTTCAGGCCTTCAATATCACCATATTGATTTTTATACAATTCCTTTAACGTTCCTAATGAGCTCATTACCATTCCGCCCTGTCAGCTCTATGAAATGTTCTTGTATAGGTCAACACGTCTAGATTATTATTATGGCAAGGAGCCCCTTTTGTTTGATGTGTATTATCAGACCTATCTAATAACAGCCTACTTTCATTCCTTAGCCGGTTAAAATAACACTTACATTTGAGGTTCTAATCTATAAAAAAGGGCCTCGTCTATAGATGCCACACCATACATGAATACGTCGACGACTTTGATATTTGATAGTTTTTAATTGTGTGTGATTTTCTTGGAGCCTGTAATGACTATACCTTCTATTAATATTGCCTGCTGTTGAAGCGGTGTTTTGTCAGTGTAACAAATTCTTTCAAAAAAGTTGGTTAAAAATTGTCTTTTCCTCATAGTCTAATGAAAATCAACACGGCGCTAGGGTCATTGTGTTCTAAATTTTGTAATTTAGCAGATTTATACATTTCATATTTACTAATTCTTAGCGAGTTGTAAACTGTAGATTTAGATATATCTATGTCCCTGTTGACTTTGTGACTAATTTCAGTTATTTACGTTGGCTGAGAATCTATCTCTATTACCATATTTACACCCGGACCGTCCAGAGTTTTCTCACCATTCATAACATTGCTGGTCGCCATTATGTTGGGTTTGGAAAAATGTATTTCCCTTGTGTTATAAGGAACCATTCATTGTAATAGTTACTATATACAGGACTATCCGCAGAGGAGGTATTTGCCATTTTCACAGTATTTCTCTATATTTGTTCACATTTCCGCTGCTCTTCAAATTTCTGATTTCAGCCATTTTTCTATCCTCTTCATTGATATAAATCAAAGAAAGGACAGTCTTAAAAAGTCGTCCATTTTCACTGGCACTGTGTGGTGTCGTGGTAGAAACGTTTCTTTGAAATACCTTTCTAGAAGAGATCTTCTACTGGACCTATTTTTGAGTTTCAGGCTGTAGCTTGTTATTTCCTTTAGTGCTGGTGCCTGGAGTCACTGCATTTATCAAGAAGTGCCGTTTTTTTCATGTCCTGCCATTTCCTAATTCCACGTGGAGAGTTGCTAATGTTTCTTTGATGTTCCTGGCAGACACTTTGAAGCAGCTTAGCTGATTTCAGCGTTAGCAGATTTAAGAAAGAATTTTTTGTGTTTTATTTTCTCTCCTTGTAAATTTTCCTTGCTTAGGTTTTGAGTAAAAACCTAGAAAAAAGTTTTTTTGTGCGCTAAGAGTTCTTTGACCTATACGACGGAAAACCACGAGTGACTGGTGGTTGTCAGTCGTGTAGGCGAAGAAGAGTACTTCTTCCAGCTGAAGTCCATTATGTGGAGTGTTGTCTGAAGTGCTGCCGATGCCTTTCTGTTAATGTTAAGCCGATCCAGCCGTGAAGCCAGTTAAGCAAATGTATTATTCTTAATTATTACAATTTAATTACTGGTTAGTTTATACCGCTATATTGACAATATCTAAACCTTTTCTCTTTTCATATATAATTCTTCACTAAGTAAGACATATTTCGAGGTTTAAGACCTGATTTTCTTTATTTGTCCTTCCTTAATTATATATTAGTGGCAATTTAATTTTACGTTAACTTAGGGCAATTTTGAGGTTTGTTCTTTAGATTTCGCGAGCGATTCTTTTTTAGCGAATTGTAACCACGACCTTGCTAGCTAATAACGTCCTAGTGTGCTCAGAATATGTGAACGGAACATGATCATGCTTAGGCAATTTAGTGACTAATTGCTGAATGTTCACTTTCATTTGTTTTACATAACAGATGGTTACTGGTTATCATATATCGCCTATTTGACTTGTTGCATAACTGGTAAATTATGTTTCGTACTGCCTTTAGTTTACGTTCTGCGTCTTAATTAGGTAGATTCTCTCTGACAGATACGTCATTTTGCATAATAATTAACAAAAAATTTTCACAACAACTAAAGTATCACTTTAACAAAAAAGGTATATCAGAGAAAAAATACACAAAGAAGAATTCTCGATAAAACAATTTTTGGAAGAATTAAATTAAATCTGAAGCATCATGGAGTTGTAAAAATTTATCGCTGATTTAGACCTATGCATGAAAGTTTATATTTGTATCTGGATCAACAGTGTTTAACGTAAAACGGTTTTAACCTGTCGCTAAATAAATGCTTGTTTTAAACCATTGACAATATAATGAACTTATAACTATTAAGTCTAATTCGTCTTAAACATTTAAATGAAAAGTCCTACAAGGCCACCGTTTTGAGCAACACCCGTTGTATATATTATTTAATTAAATTTTATGGCTTTCTTCTATACAGCATAATTTTGATTTTAAAAATTAATTTCGTTCTTAATTCTGTTTTCAGGTCTTCCATATCATCATATCGATTTTTATATAATTCCGTGAACTTTTCTCATAAGTTCATTACCATCCCACCCTGTCAGCTCTGCGAAATGTTCTTGTATGTAGGTCAACACGTCTGGATTATTATGGCAGGCAGCCCTTTCTCTCTTTGATGTATAATTTAATGTGTATTACCACAGGTATCTAATAACAGTTTACTTTCGTTCCTAGCAGGTTAAAGTAACCATGACCTTTGGGACTCGGATCTATAAACATAGGACCTATGATAAGATCTATATAGATGCCACACCAGGCATGAATACGTTGGCGACTTTGATATTTGATAGTTCTGAATTCTTTACGATATTCATGGAGCCAGCAATGAGTATTTTTTCTATTAATAATGCTCGTATCGGTAGTTTTGTTAGTCCAACAAATTCTTTAAACATTGTCTTTTCATCATAATCATATGAAAATCAACACGGCGCTATGGTCATTGTATTACAAATAATCCAGATTTTTAATACGCAAAGAATTATGTTTTAAATTTATTCATAAGATCACGGCTGTATGTTTGAATGTAGAAATAATTAACGGGTATTCAGCCAATAAGGTTTATTAAAAGATGATTTATTTTGCGTCCAAGCTTTCGGTCAGTATATCGTGACCTTCGTCAGGGC
>MU182594.1:104091-122555 GCA_016904865.1 Pissodes strobi | reverse complement strand
GCCCTGACGAAGGTCACGATATACTGACCGAAAGCTTGGACGCAAAACAAATCATCTTTTAATAAACCTTATTGGCTGAATACCCGTTAATTATTTCTACAATTATGTTTTAATTAGGAATTTAAAATTTTACATTCAAATTTAAGACTTTGCAAAAATCCAGCTTTGTTTTTTTCATAACTTTTCGCCATCTCACCCTATGTATATCGGAGAGATGACGCAAACCCCAAAATGACTTGACGCATTCTTTTTTTGAATTACACTTTAAAATTTTAATTTGTGAAATGTGTTTCAATGTTTTTAAAAAACCATCACGTCATTTTATTAACCCATTTACTGCGAAACAAAATTTGTTTTACAGAAAAGCGAACTTACAAAACATAAAAAGTAATTCAAACTTAAAAATACAATACTAAAAGAAACTAATCCTGCAACAAATTAGGAACCAAAGTAGGAACTAAATAAAGTTGTAGGTAACAGAAAGAATATCTTTTTTGGTCTGATCTTTTACCGCTCATGTCGCAAAAATTCAGGTATTTGGTAAAATCTTCTTGCATCCAGCGCTTGCATTTTATGCACTGGATCCAGTCTTGCTGCTTTCTTGTTTTGCTGTACTATTCTTTACATCCTACGCACATATCCGATTCGTCCTCACCATTTGTCGAATCGTCATAGGAAATTTCGATTTCATTCTCATCAGACTCAGAATCAGACAGCACTTTTTCTTAACAACCTTCTTTTTGCCTTCAAAATTGATAAACTGGCTTGTTTTGCTTTTGTTTCTGCCTTATCCCTAATTTATTTCATATTTCCGGAAGACGTTAAAACACTAGCCAGTTGTTTGCTACGTTTTCTTGTTTTCTCTAAGCACGTTCTACCGGTACTGGAGAAATTTGATAAATCATTTTTCCGGGAGTAAGGGTAGTATGTACTTCACACGAATGAGAACAACCTGGTTGTGTCTCTTCCTTCTTTTGGGAATGCTCGTGTTATTATCACATTGATTATTATCTTGTGGAACTTCTTGTGAAACGTCTTGTGGAGCCTTCTCTGTCAGGTAGGCGTAATCGGAAATAAGTGACGGGTCATAAGGAACGATACCTGGTGCTATAAACGATGAAATTGCATTTTTTATGGTAGCAAACTTTTCCCACGCAGAGGCAAGTAGTCGTCCAAACTGGAGCCTGGTAATACGCCTCTGAGGATTTCTCGCAGAAACAGGTTACAAGCATAAAAATAAAATACTTTAAAGGACTTAAAAAATCCTCTGTCCAGTGGCTGCAGAGACTGGGTTGTATGGCTTGGCAGTCAAAATAAAATTAAAACATTTTCAGCTGCATACTCAAGCATTTCCACATTACTGCAGTGAGATAAATGTACGTCAAGCAGCAATAGTACTTTTCCCTGGGGTTTGCAAGTTTTGAACTGGTCTTTGAGCCATTAAAAAAAATCTCACTGTTCATGTATGCTGATTTTTCTGATATCTTTGAAAACACAGATTTTTGGAGGTAGGAGCCCTCAGCGTTGAAGCTAACAATAACTGAAATGGATTCGCCCTTCTCCGTAGATGCGATTGATGCTATATCTTTTGACCTCTTGGCAGCTATAACATGTCTTGTTCGGGTGTTTGATTGCAAGCTTGTGTCGTCCGTATTAAAGATCCTCCCAGATTCATTCAATAAACAAATTTCAATTAATATTTTAAGAAGTTCAAAGTAAGAGGCGACGCGACGTTTGTTTTTGTCATTGCCAATGCATGCACGAGATGCGGAAAACTCTTCAGCTTTGCGTATCGTAAGTCCCCTATTTCGTCTGGGAAAAATAATCAAGTACCGGATATCCAGCCATACGAGTTTCTTTGTTGAACCTGTGGGGTAAATTTAGTTTTTCCGCTCGACTGAATGCCATGAAACGTACAAAACTTCTTGTGGGTGGAAATCCGTGCTTCTGTAGCTTTTTAATGTGAGCTACAAGTTTAGCTTCGTATTCTTCAGCGTAGACGAGGGTCCCAAGTTCTTGGACTGCATGTTCCTTTTTTGCGCCGGGTGGCGTATAGTGGCTTCTGGAACATTGAGTTGCCGCCTGCCCCCCGGACCTCCATTTCATTCGCTTCTATGGCAGCAACTGCAGCAGCTAGTTGTTCTTTGTCCATTTTTTCCTACAAACGTTTGTATTGAAGCTAAGAACACTTAAACACCACTAACCTGTTGTAGGAAAGTCAAAAACTTGATATAAATAGAATCAAACTTATCTTCACACTATCTCTTGCCACACTATAAAAATATTTTTGGGGTATTTTAAAGAAACGTTTCAAAAAATCATCCACTTAAAAAAACCGACTGCACGAGCAAGTATTTGGAAATATAATGAGGACCCTAAAGAGACGCTACCGTGCTGCTAGATTAATTTCATGTTTCACTGTACGTTTAAAACCACTCCGGCGTAATCTCACCTCGAAGAGAGTTGGCACATCAACTCTCTTCGATTTACCCTAGGTTATATAAATTAATTCTTAACGAGTCGTGAACTGCACATTTATCTACGTCTATATCGCTGTGTGACTATTTTCAGTTATTTACGCTGACTGAGAATCTATGTCAAGTACCATATTTGCACCCGGACCATCTAGAGTTTTCTCACCATTCATAACATTGCCATTATATTGTGTTTGGAGAAGTGTATTTCCCTCGTGTTATAAGGACCCATTGAAACAAGTTCATTGTAAAGGTTACTGTATATAGAACTATCCGCAGATGAGGTATTTGCAATATTCACAATATTTCTCCTCATTTGTTCACGTTACCGCTGCTTTTAAAATTTCTGTTTTCAATTTGCCATTACTTTGGAAATTGGAGTATTTGAATGGAGGACGAGTGCAGGACCTCTCAAATCACAACCTAGAACAAGAAAAAGAGGCCACTAGAATTTTGTCCAGTAGTATTTTTAAAATATATAGGCTAATTCCAAAAAATATGAGCTAATATATCTTTGCACTAGCAGCCGACAGTAAATTTGTAGACATACTTTGTGACGGCATCAAATATCTTAGTCTTTTTATGAGAACTCTGTAGCATCTGGACGGTTAGAGTATGACTAAACTATTCTAGATCAACCAGTGCAGGACATTCTGATCGGTGGGTACTCCACATGATCGCCATAAAAATACTACTCTCTAGAACTTCGTCCGAAAAACAAAACTTGCCCAGCTCATAGACACATATCTCTGTCAGAATAAGTATAGCGAGACTACAGATTATAGTTCTGCCAGGAGTCATAGAAAGTAGGCCTAAAATAGCCTTCAATATCCCCTTCTAGACAATGAACACAGCATCAGCTGTCGGCGTTGGTCCTTAGAAACATAGGCTAAATTACGATCTGAAGTCACACAAACAATGTAAACATCCAGCAGTTCTTTAAACATTTTAGCGCTTTTTAAAACACAACTGAATTTATATTTTAAAAGCTGTCTGCTTACTATGCAATTTAAATATTTATATTTTCATTAACAGTCAATCCAAAGAAATTGAGGGAAAATGCACGTATAAGACATATTCTGCTGCTTATTGATATGGTAATGTTTACATTTTGTGGATTCTGATATGGATGAAGTCTGATATGCATACACTATAGTCGTCTTCGATTCACTACTTTGGATCGATTCAGATCGATCTAACTGAACTTTATTGAACAGATTCGTGTTCGATTGTAAAAATATCACTTTGCCCCCACTACCTAAAAAGTGATCCAGCTCACCTGTAAGTGAACCGAAAATGGACCGGGATCACTTAGATCGGTTCAGTAGTTCAGGTAAAAGATGGCATTTAAATGTCAATTGTCAATCGGCTTTTTTTTAAATTGTTTTCATAATTTCAGTTCGTTTTGAACTGATCTCCAGTCTCAATCGAATACGGCTTATGTTGTATTATTAACTAAACCAATGTAAAAATGATGCAAGTTTCGTATTGCATTTCGCCTAAGGCGGGGTGTAATGTTAATTAACCTGAACTTTTCGGCTGCTAAAGCTTCTATTTTATCGAATAATTCATTTCAGTTTTAGTTCACTTTAATTATACTTGGTTACCTTCGGCTATAACTATAGGTGATGATGGTCCATTAAAATTAATTGATTCATGTAGTTATCACCAAACTAAACCAGATCATCAAAGGTTATCTTTATGAACTGCTGGCATTACAGGATAATAAGAACAAGCACAATGGAATGTTGTAATATATACATGAAAATAAAAGCCTACCTGGAATATTTGCCAAATTTAGAGTATTAAATGTAAATTCAAATGTAGTAAGAACCAATAATGTATTTTCTAATGTTAGATTTATCTCTAGATAAAAAGTAAATTCTTCAATTGGCTTATATGCTATCGTGTGTTACTAAAAATTTGTAAAAGAAGTTAATACACTTTTACACCCCAGTTAATGTTATAGATTTTTTATTTGGATCTAACTTGAACTAGAATATACCTCAGATACGCAACAATATGAGTTTTAGGCATAAGTAGCAGGACCGAAATTAAAAATATAGAAGCCTAGTGAAATCAGGTTGAAAACATAATTGTAAACGTTGATAGCTTTAGCACAGTAATTTACAAGAAATTGTCCAAATCCTCTGGTTAATAAAAGAAAGATCAATATGCAAAAAACTGTATACAACGCAGCAGTTGCTCTTGCTCTACAAAGTCCAAATAAGACCGTGCTTAGAGTATTGCTCACATATCTGGGATGCTGCACCTTAGCACACCCTAAAGCTGCTGGATTCCAAGAGGGCTGTGCGACTCGTCGGCGACCCTGAGTTAACCCGGGATCTGGACAGTCTGGAAGACTGCAGACATGTGGCAGAGATATCTCTGTTTTATAGAGATTTTCACGGCAGGTGTTCTCAGGATTTGGCTCGCATCATCCCGCTCCCCAGCAAGGACTATCAGACAATCGCGGTAGACGGCAAGAGCGCACCCCTTCATTGTACAACTGGAAATACCTAGAACGCCGCTTTAGAAGAACTCCTTTGTCTGGTGCACTGCATTACTGTGGAACTCACTCCCAGGACATCTGTTTCCCCCTGTTCAATCAACATCTTCCAGCACACACTGCTCGTCGAGAGCCATAGAATCTCCCTTGAGCAAGTGTTTCGGTGCCGAGCTCCAGAGATGGTCTTGAAATTATTTGATATAATTAATGAAAGCGTTATGACTATCCGATGTTAGGAATTAGAAGTAACCAACTATTAAAAATATACCGAAGAGTGTACAATGAACAATGCTAAATCCTTAACGACGACCTTGTGCAATTATTAGAAGTTGAAGCTCTGAGCTTCAACCATCATTCGCTACCAAAAAAGGTGATAAAACGGATCTTGAAAACTGTAAACTCATTAATCTGCCGTGATTCATCGAAATCATTATAAAATATTTGAAGAGAAAGTTAGACTTCTATCAGCCTCGAGAGCAGGTTGGTTTCATAGATAGATACGTGAGTGATGATTATTAGTGATTGTGGGTTTTAAAAATGATTTTGACATCTCTGAGTTTATGGCATATTATCGGTATTAGAAGAGAGTAAAACAGAGTGTAATACGTCAAATTATTATCAATTGCAGCAGCATGTGTTAACTTCACGAAACTGAAAATAATTATAGAGTAGAACGAGGTGTTACACAAGGCGACACTAGTTTCCCTACATTTACGGCTGTATTGGAATATGCATTTAAACAACTAAACCTGGTGTAGGAAAGTTGTAAAGATAACTATTGCACTATGCCGATGATAATGATAATTTTATAATAAATAAATACAGTATTAAATATCAAACTCTTGATTACAAATACTAATTGGCAGGGACAATCTGACATGCCTGCAGCTTTATCGCCATAAGTTTGAGATATGGGTTAGTTTGGGGTGTACCACTGGCATATATATTGATCTGAAATTCTCACACTAACAAAGAATCAGCAAATACGCCTAAGGTGCTAAATAGCAATGGAAAAAGCCATGTTGAGATTGCAAGGAAACGCAATATACCAAATCAGATTATCGGACATAGACTGAAGATAACTGCCATTGTACAACATATTACTTAGTTCAAATGGAGATGGATAGTCCATGACACATAATAGCTGGAATAGCAGATTAACGGAATGGAGGCTAAGGGAAGAGAAACAGAATCGAGGCACACCGGCAATTAGATAAAGTGACTGAATGATATTGATCAGCTGTAAGAGACTAATCTAAATAATAAAGCTGTTTTATTGTAATCATATATCAAAATTAATAAAAATTGGACTAATATTAATTTTAATCGCAATTTAAACTGACCGCATGATCATTATCGAGTTTCAGTGCTTGTCATAGGCTTTCTTTTACCTAGATACGTCACTGATACATTAGTCGCTGCATGCCGTGACCTCTTTCCGGCAAAGCTTCAACATAGTCCTAAAAATATTCGCTTATGTAGTTATAACTCCAGCATGATAAGACATTAATCCATTTTATTCCAAACGTTAAATAAATCTTTAAATCGGGTCAGTAGTTTTGAAGTCATTCCAGATCTAATAACCGCCTGGCATGTAGGCCAAAATTTATACAAACATTTAACTTTTATTATAATAGCATAGATGCTGAACCTTATGTTACGATTTGTTTTATTCGATTACGTACGGAGGGTAGCGAAATATGCCTTTGCTTTCCTCTGTAAATGGATCCTTGATGGCTGTAATAGTCATTAGTGCTCAGTCCTTTTCCCCGCTGAAACCGTTGAATAAAATTAAACTTTCAGTTAAATCGACGTACAACGAAAAGGGTACTGGATCTTTGGAAAACATATCCTCGCAATATTATCTTATAAATACTTGCGCTGTAAATTAAAACAGATATAGAAAACAAGAAAACGTTTGCTTTTGAATCGTTATGCCAAATTGCAGAAAATCATTTCCAATATTGAAAAAGCTTATGACTAGAATTAGTTCACCGAGCGCAAATAAAAGTTTCCATAGTTTTCAATGCTGAATTACTTCATATACCGTCAGAGAAATCCATTACAAATTCATGCACAGGTAAATAAAAAAATTGAAATGTGGAACTCTGGTCCTACGCGATTTAACGTTTTAACTTTTTATTAACATAAATGATTATGTTATTGGTGAATGCTTTGGAATGTAGACACTAAATGACAGAGTCGATCCTGCTGGAAGCGTATCCTACGGAAAAAAAAATCAGGATAAATGAAGAAGAGCAATTATCGATAATCATCTTGGTGGTGGGAGAACACTAAATGACTGGTTAATAGTAATAAAAAAAATTACCAGTTAGCGTTAGTTAAACAACCTAATCCAGACTTATCTTTCTAATTTTAAGACATGAAAAGTAATAAAAATTGTAAGAAAATAATAATGTATGAAGAAAACCAGATCTTGTTGTGGTTCAAAACGCTTCACATCAAATTTAAAGGTTCTCTCACACAAAAAGATCCATTATGGTTAAGTCTGGAGATATAGGTGACCAAGGAATGAGATCTGATAGTTAAAAATGTTTTAAAACAAACAAAGGCCAGGTATTTTTAAGTAACGCAAACCTTGCTTCCAATCCATCTCTCTGGAAAATGTTCTGAGATATGTTTTTTCCCTGAAGTTTGTGCTGAAGTGAGCTCATGCATCATTCAGATGAAGCCACATCTGCTGGTACGCAAAGCTGGGAAGATGTTCGGTTCTCTTCTCTTTTCCAGTTATACGATTTTCAAACAAATAAGGACCAATCACAAAATCATGCACTACTTCACTCCAAACATTGATACTTCATTTCTGTCGATAACTACTAGTGTGTACTTTATGGGGATTTTTGGTGTAAAAATTAAAATTATGCCTGCTTACAAAACCATTTTTATGAAATGTACACTCGTCTGTAAATAGCGCTTGTTGTGCCCACCGACAAAATGTTATTCGTTTTTCAATATCGTTTTCAGTAGGTTCTTGATCCAGTTGAACATGGTAAGAATTAAAATTCTTTTGCTGAAGAGATTTTCCCACGAAATAATTCTAGATACATCCTACGCAAATTTCTCTGGATGCAGATTGCCAATGAATTTTTTCCATTTAAGACCCTTTTTGTTCTAGTTTTCTTTTCATAAGTTACGCTTCCAGTATGATCTAATCTTTGTATTTGCAGCATTCTTTCGTCAGAATGTGTATTGTTTGGATATTTTTACACTTATACACTTGAAGCCAAAATACAGTTTCCAAAACATTCACCAATAACGTAAATCGTTTACTAATTCTTGCCGAGGGTAATTCATTTTGTTTCACAGCTTGAAATGTTATACCTTTTACTAATATGGAGCAACTTAGTAACTACTTCGCAAACGTCAAAATTGGCACCCACCTACGTATTTATTATTATTCTTTTAATGTTCGGCACACAAATAAAAGGAAAATCCTATAATACTCAACGAGCGGTGCCTGTGCAGAGAAGATGGGGACATTGGACTTGAAGCGCTGTAGGTTGTAAATTTTCGGGAAAGGCGCTTCTCGCAAGTCAATTCCAAAGCGATGCAGTCATCCAGACAAAGGAATCCCGCAACAGCGACGTCCTAGGAGTTCGCAGCTGAATCGTGTGTTGATGAGCAGCTTGTGTCTGACGGCTCTTTCTGTTTGGCACATCTCTGGGCGAAATCATAAGTGCCAGCTCGTTCGAACACCTTCTGTAGTAGTGTCGATAGTAAAGAGAGAGGGCCGTCACTTTTCTTCGATGCTCAAGGTTATCAAGGTTTTTAGTCATCTCTGGGTCATCCACAAGACGGACTGCTCTCCTTTGTATGAAATCTAATATCTTGAGCAAGTGCTTGAGGGCCGAGTTCCACATGACTTCGCATGGCAACAGACGGAACAAAATTCGACCACGATACACATATAACGGTCCCAGATAACCCAACTACAGATCCGAAAGCGCATGAAATATCGAATCTCGTTTTATGACGCGTCTATCCGCGGAGTTGAATTGCCCGCACAAAGTAGTTTTAAACCTGCGACTGGCAATTAGTAAAAGACTGGCCGCACCAATAACCAATTTTATTTGTGTATATGTTAGTACCATTATGGTATATTGTGCAACAAGTGCTGAAAATGAGACTTTATGACACTCGCCTACGGCTCGTGTCACCAAACTGTCTCATTCGTGTGAAAAGTCTTTTCAGCACGTGTAGCACACTATACTTTTTCTACTGCTACATACAGGGTGCCCCACTGGGAGTGTGGTAGAATAGTATATTGTGAAATAAGTGTTGAAAATAACACTTTTCACACGAGTGTGAAGTTTGATGGCACGAGCCGTAGGCGAGCGACATAAATCACAGTGTGAAAAATGATTTTCACACGCGTTGCATACTATACTTTTCCTACGACTGCAAATAAAATTGATATTATATAATATTTATTATAATATAATACATCAAGCATTTTGTCTTTAAATTAAAATTTATAGTTTACAAATACCATACAAACACTTCTACAGCAATTTGTGTAACTAGTTGATGAGTAGGTATTGAGATGCCAGGGTTGGGACAACGCCCTACCCGGGGCGCCCTTTTAGGCTTTCGTCCCTCATTCTAGGGTTTCGCCCTTAATTTTTGGAGTTATTCTTATCATATCTTTGGAAAAAGGCGCCATTCACTGGCGGTCTCCTCTTATGGCTTTGCCTTACCTCTGGGGACCCATTTTTTACATATTTGGAAAAGGAAGCATACAGGGATGAAGCCCTAAATTGGGACTGCTTGAGGCACATAGCCCTGAAATAGGGCGTCTGGTATGGGGCCCATTTTTCACAGATTTTAAAATGGTGCCCTCGGGGGGCGCCCCCGGTGTGGGAGCCTCATATTTGACACATTTGGAAAAGGGGCACCTTGGGGCGAAGCCCTAAAATGAGACCCCAGGGGGGCAAAACCCTAGAATGGGGCCTATCGTACGGGAGTCCCATTTTACAGATTTAGGAATGGAGCCTCCGGGAACGAAGCTCTAAAATTGGGCCCCAAGTCTTAAAAGGGGGCTCCTGGTATGAAAGTCCCATTTTCTACAGTTATGCAAAAAGGGGCTCCTGGGGATGAAGTCCTAAAATTGGACCCCCTTTTTTAGAAATCTGGGAATGGGACCTCTGAGGGCGAAGCTCTAAAACGAAGACGAAGCCCTTTAATCTAAATACCCGAAGAAGCGTGTGAAATGTCCACTTTTCAAGAGCAGTTGTTAGTGTGTTTTTGTCTATTTTCTGGGCAGAAAAATATATAAAAAAATTTGGTGTGTGTTGCTTAAGACCGCACGACAGAAGTGAAAACTTTAATAAGTGGGGTTGTCGTTTGTCAGAATTTCGATCCGAGCCTTCGTTGCAGAGATACGGGCGAAAAACGGTTTTCCCCCAAAATCCCCCCTTAAATTACAGCCCCGGTCTCCCCGTATGGCCCAAGGCGGCCCCTCATATCATAAAAATTTCGACCCTGTACCTCTTCCCGTTCTTCCGAAATTAATTATTTAAGTTTTTCTTCCTCACCCCTCTCCTGGCCAAACGGGGGGAGGTACGGGGTCCCGTTTTCGTCCAGGATCTTCTTCTTACCCCGGTTACATCCCCTAAAAATTTCAGCCCTCTACCTATACGGGAACATACCAGTAGAAGGAGCGTTACGTTACATATCCGAGCATGACGCGTGACGGCTCGGACTCATTCAACCCCCGCAAAAAAAACGCAAAACGCGCCTAAAGAAGTTTTCACTTCAATAACTTGCCTTGACATGTAAAAATCACAAGACATACCTTTCTTGGTCTTTACGGCACCTGAAAAAAGATTTATCGCCAGTGCTTCTGTTTGAACAACAGGAATACAGGCACGTATAACCAGGCATGTCACTAACACATATACATATTTTATAATTTAATTTAAAAAATAAGATTGAATGTGGCTCCGTACTATTCGGCTTGTGGTTGTGTTGCGACTTAGAACGCTTTTTCCATACGAGCCCGCACTAAACTGTAGATAGCCAAAACCTGTTCTACGACCATGAGTCATTCGCTACGAAGTTTGTTGCACGCATTTAAATAGCCGCTTACGCATCTGTTTTGGGTTATCAGGGTAACGGTATGCTCTTGCGCAGGCAGAACCTCCCACACAGAAACGTGTGACGTCACCTGGGAACGACGCTTTCGATTCTGCTATGTAAGCGTGTATGTTTGAAATACAATATTCGCAGTTTTGGGGGATTTTAAAGGACATTTTGGATAATAGGTACGTTCCTAATTATACGTATACGTGTGTTAACTAAAGAATAAAAGCATTTTCATTCCATATTATATTACTAATTATAATTGATATATTATACATAGTTTTAATCTAGAAAATAATTTAAATGTATAAATGGTTATTTAAGTATTATTTCAACACTTGAGAACTAAATAATTTTAGGATTGCCTCAACAGAGTACCTATATTAAATTACTATTTAATATTGTAAATTTTTATACCTTAAGTTGTTTATTTTTTAATTACGTCTAGAGGAGTAAAAGAACATAAATACCTATTTCTACATTTTTGAGTTTACATTTTACA
Organism: Pissodes strobi; assembly: GCA_016904865.1. Lineage (NCBI taxonomy): Eukaryota > Metazoa > Arthropoda > Insecta > Coleoptera > Curculionidae > Pissodes > Pissodes strobi. The sequence goes on along the minus strand of MU182594.1, from coordinate 110,968 downwards.
TTAAGTATCTACATATTATAGTTATTTTCAGATATTGGGAAACTTTCTGACCGTAGGTATACTGTATATAACTAGATTTTTCTGGGCAATGCCACTTAAATACCTAAAATACCAAGCAGTACGCAGTGGTGTATTCATGGGGATGACAATAGTAGCTATACATATATAACTTTCTTTTTTTGAAGTGAAAACTTCTTTAAGCGCGATTTGCGTTTTTTGTTGGTGGGGGTTGAATGAGACCGAGCCGTCACGCTCCTACTACTGGCATGTTCCCGTATAGGTAGAGGGCCGAAATTTTCAGGGGATGTAGCCGGGGTAAAAAAGAAGATCCTGGACGAAAACGGGACCCCGTACCCCCGTCCGTTTGGCCAAGGGAAGGGAGAGAAAGAAAAATTTAAATAATTAATTTTAGATCATACGGAAGGGACCGGGGCTCTAATTTAATGGGGGATTTTGGGGGAAAAACCGTTCCCGTATAGGTAGGGGTGCCGAAATTTTCAGAGGATGTGGCCGGGGTTAAAAAAAGATCCTGGACGAAAACGGGATCATGTACCCCCCCTCTGCTTGGCCAAGGGAAGGGAGAAAAGGAAAAACTTAAATAATTAATTTCGGGAGAACGGGAAGAGGTACAGGGTTGAAATATTTATGATAGGTGCGCCCCATGGGGGGGGGGGGGTATCTCTGCAACGAAGGCTCGGATCGAAATTCTGACAAACGATGACCCTGCTGGTTGAAGGTTTCACTTCTATCGTGTGGTCTTAAGCACAAACAATTTTTATTTTAATAGTAAAAAAAGTATTTTTTAAACGTTATTAAAAAAGACCGTTTTAACCACGTTAAAATAGCCTATGTATATTTTTGGTGCAAATTGTTTTAGTTTAATTCCTAAAATACGTGCAAGTGAAAGGTTACAAAAACGTTAATTTTTATTAAAGTTAACTTAGTCTGTGAAGAACAAATGTTAAACTGACGTTTAAATGCAACGTTTCTGCATGCCATTCATTTTAAGATTTGTTAACGTTAAACTTTTTGTATCTTATGAAAAATAAAACAATATGTTTTGTATTACTAAATTTTTTAGACTTATATTAATTTGGGTTGGTACATTTTTTTAAAATCGTTTATTCAAATACAATATCGAGACAGAAATTATAACTAATTTTAACAATAATTCTCTAATCAGTGCTCGTAAACCCTGGCCCCGAGAATAACAAAAAAGAAATAATATACACTGCAATGCTGCTTATAATTACCTAATTAGCATTTTTAAAGTTTTTTAATTTTTTTACAAAACGCCTATAGTTATTTAAATCTTTTATACAATGAGGTAAATTATTAAATTTTTGAATTGCATCTGTAATTTGATTTCTCAACTCTATTTTAGTTCTTGTAGAAACCTGATAAACATTATGATCTCGTTTGGTAATCATGCACAATATGGTAAAACATCATATTTATGTTGCATTTTTGTAGATTATTAATGATTTTATAAACAAATTTGCACTGTTCTATTTCTAAGATTTCTCTTAGCCTATTTAAATTTAATTTCTCTTAGGCTGAATAAATTGTGTTAGAACTAGTAAGCCAATCAAAATTAAATAATACTTTTAAAAATTTATTTTGTAATATTTGAGCTTTATTAAAATCAACTTCACCACACGGACAAAAGGTATCTAAAATGTGTAAGGAAAAGGCATTGAAAACTTGAAACTTGCTTTCTTTAGATAAATAATCTCTGCTTTTATAGAAAGCAGAAAGGCCCAAATGAAAAAAATATTCTACATAAAACTGTTTAGAAACTTAACCTTAAAAAAATAATCTAAAAAAGCAACGGGGTTTGAACTTGAGCCGCGCCGCTCCGCCGATAGCCGCCGAATCGAGACTAAACCACCTAGACCACTCGACCACGAAGGCTCTTGGGACAAAACGATTGAATCGCGAAGACATGGCGCGATTAGATGCCCAAATCAATTAGCTTTTGTAGCGCTACAGACCCTAACCGATTTCAGCATCCTGGTACCATCGTATGTGAGCATGTGTAGTAAATATGCCTCCCGGCGCGCGTTAAGAAGTTTCACTTCAATCACACTTCAATAATACATGTTGCTTTGTTTTTTTACTTATTTAAATTTTGGCAAATATTTTTTAACCACATAGTGTTTGGCTGGACCGTGAACCGTGACTTGATCGTGGTATATGTAAAAAGAACGTTTAAAAACGGGCCTAAGGCAGAGCAGCACTCGAATGTCGTCGAATTAGCGGAGCGTTTAAATATAACGCCACGGTCACGCCGCGCCGCCTATAGTTCGCCAATTCGCAGTCGCGGTTATCTCTTTATACACGCCGACAGACTCCTTAGATTCCTTAGTGTACGAACGGGGTGAACCGTGATAAGTTTTCACGGTGGCCAACCGTTCCGAGTGCAGGCGCCGTGATAAATCACGGTACGTGAAATTAGGATCCCTCTCTAGCCATAGGATCTACTTTTAGAGTGTGTGCCACTGCCATAAAAAAATCATGTAAATCGTGGAAATATGTAATAAAAATAATAAATAATAAAGTAAAGCCTTAATAATTAAAGATACTCACCATCTTTTATGTTAATTCTATCTTCTCTTCGACAAGCACGAATCCACTGCCTTGCTAAGTCATGTTTTGGAAACCGAAAATACTTAATATCACTCCCTTTGGTGGTCCTATTATTGTTTTTACATGTAGCCACAGCACAGTTCGGCATAATTATACTATAAACGCAAAACAAATCTAAAAATTCACTTAATTAAATAAAACTATGACAGCGTCAAAAGGAGACATTTTTCCCAGATGACGTAGATACGCGGGTGGGTCAAAAACAAGTCTAGAAATCAGCATACCGTTATATGTGTATCGTGAATTCGACGCATATTGGAATAGCTGTCTCACTCCCACCCATTGTTGGAGAAGTAGAAGCATGACGCATGTCGCATGTAATATTTAAACTAAAGAGGGTTCTCAGAACCAACCATATAATACTGGAAATAACCGTCCGTGATTGGCCCATATGGTACTGCAAGTAGTAACAAGCATAGAATCCTGTTGGTCAAAATTACAAGTTATGAAATACAATGTGTTCTGTTCTAGTATTGGTCAGGTTTTAATTAATATCAAAATTGCCAAGCGTTGATTGTTATTAATGCAATGTTCTTTCATTGTTGAAACACTTGTTTAAAAAAAGTGTTACAGTCGATGGTTTCACTAGCGGTTGTTCACTGACTGATTTAATTGGAAATGATTCACAAGATGGCGTAGATGGATCCAGTTGACGTTTAACTTCTGCAGTGGTATCAAATGAATATCTTGTTTTTCCAAGTTTACTTTGTTTCTTTTTATTTCAAAATCCAAACATTCTCGAATTCTTCGTTGTACTTATCCTCATCGATTTTATCTAGAAAATAATCTTTATTAGCTATACTGTCATCGCATCAAAATCGGGTTCATTTTGTTCACTACTATTCCCTGGAATATTTATTTCAATAAAATCACTTGCATTGATGATTTTCTCTAAATTGTCGTCAGTAAATGTCTTTTTAAAAGATTTAGAAGGTATTTTAGAAAATTTTTTAATATTTCTAGAAATATTCGAGATATTAAAATGCTTTGCTAGATTCTCGATAGAAATAAAACTTCATATTTTTGCAAAGGTTTTGTTTCGCACCCTGTATAATATCCTTATGACTGTGTTGTGACAATATGGTAATGGCATGTCCATTACCATGTCCATGCTGAAAATCCTAAAGATATGGTGTAACTGCATCTTAATACGTCGATTTGTTTTGAAATTATACGTGTTCAAATTTGCCATGCTAATTCGCATGGTGCAAACTTATTGTCCAACAGGGTAGTTGTTTGCTTCATTTGGGTGTCTATACTAGACCGCTGATTGTAAGCATTGAGTTATGGGCTATAATTTATGTTTATTTAAATTACTTGATGCATAACAATGTACAATGGATGAAGCATAATTAAAACGTTTATTAGGACGCTTGTGAGAATATAACAGTTCAGTAATTTGAGCAGTATAAGCTCTTATTAGTGAGCAAAGTTGGTAAAAATGTTTCAATTGTGTAATTACACATAATACACCTTCACGTTTTTGATTCTAGTTAACAAGTTTTACGGTTCGGTACAGAGTCCAGAAAAAAATATTACTGGATTAGGCCAGTGATGTTTCTTTTCCAAAATAACTTGGTCTTTTATTTTATTCTGACGTTTTAACTTACTAGTGTCAATCAAGCAAAATAAATATGTCAACAAGGAACTGGTCTCTATGGACTAACAGTCACCAACTTCAATTCAACGAGCACATGATTTACTCAATTATCTTATAAAGACTAATAGCCAGTACGTGAGAATAGAATATTATACTTTTTTTACGTATTAGGTGATATGATCCAATCACGTTAATGTTCAATGTACTTTAAACAATACAATTATTAATAACGAAATAAAGAAACGATTTAGAAACTGAAATAATTAAAATGTCCTTTGTTAAAAATCCGGGAAACTAAAAATCGAGCCTTTCTATTTGCTTAATACCCGTCGATGACTGCCCGTCTTCCAAGTGGAACCCGTCCGTAGCCTTTGTTTATCTTAGAACTAGAATAAACAGTAGAGGTATCGAATTACCTGTAGATAGTCCGACCTCGGACTCGGCCTCTGTAAATAAGGTTCATAATCAAAATCTAGAAACAAATTACATGGTAAGCGTGGTGTCTAACCACGTGCATTTTATCACATTCTCTAACATCCTTATGCTTGTTATTCGTACACTCATACAACCAAGATATTTAGTAACTTACACATTCGAAATGAAGCAACTTATCTTCGTTACATTCTTAACTTGATATGTCTTAAATTGATATGACTCATAGAATGGGTGCGGCTTATGCACCCAATTTGCAAATACATCATTTGGTTTGACATGGACAACAGTTTATTAGAATTCTTAATAGCTACTTATTGGACCAACCAGCCCTTTGCTGGTTTTATCTTGTGGTCGACCTTTTTCCCGTTATTGGCTTCCAGCCTTTTGCTTTTCGGCCAATAACTATTATCTTCCAGCCCTTGGCCTTTCAGTTAACTTGCATGAGCTCCAATCTTACACCTTTCACTTAGGCTTCATGATCTCCAGCCTTTAGTCTTTCGATCACACTTATAATGACCTTCAGCCTTTAGCATTTTAGTCAACTTGAATAACTTTAACTTTTAACTTTACTTTAAATATGATTACCATGAGTTTTACGGTTATATGAGCATTTTAAAATCCTTTACACAAATAGTGTACTATGTAAAAATCGACCTCTCCTATTGGTCGATCCATCTCGTATTACAGTAGGTCTTCGTGATGCAATCATTTTCTATCAAGGTCTCTCGTGGTGTAGAGGTTTAGATCGTTGGGTCTCACCTGGACGGCCCGGGTTCAAACCCCGTTACTTTTTTTTATTTTTTTTTAAGATTATGTTTCTAAACAGTTTTTTTCTTGATTTTGGGTATGTCTTGGGTTAGTTTGGGTTAGCACCTGGTTAGTGTCCTTTTCTTGAGCCCCCGTAGCGAGCGAAGCGAGCGAAGGGCCATGCGGATCGACCAATAGGAGAGGCCGATTTTTATATAGCGCACTATTTGTGTAAAGGATCTTATAATGCGTTGTATGAGTGTACATCAACCTTGCACGCAATGTTACCTTTTAACGTTACCCAAGGTTTGATCTTATCAGCTGCAATTACTGTAACTTGTCGCTTGTATCCATCTCGTAGATCTTGCATCATATACCGATCATTAAATAGTACCTGGGTTATGCGAAATGGCCGGCGGCCCCTTAAACTTCGGTAGCATCTTCCTCGAATGGCCATTGGTTGGACTGTCGGTTTTGCTAACCATGATGAGATCGTCCACTTCGTACCTTTTCGCAGCAGTTCGAGTAAGATCATATCTAAGCTTTTGTTCAACCTGTGTGGAATCAATATTTTCTTTAATGTTCTTTCGTAGCTCCTTCATATCTATTCGACTTAGGTTATCTTCGACTTTCTTCAGTAGTTTTGACTCTGCGATATGCCTTGCTTTATAACCTGCAAGCGCTTCCATCGGGGAAACTCCCGTTGAGCTTTGCACTTTCGACTTGCTTAACATATGTGTCCCATTTCTCTTCATTGTCATCTGCTGCTGTGGTTGACAAAGACGCCCATATCGTTCTGTTGTATCGCTCGCATTGGCCGTTGGCTCTTGGGGTGGCCACGGAATTTAAGATATGCTTGATGTTGTAATTTAGGCAAAGCAATTTAAATGACTCGGACGAAAACGCCGTGCCTCTATCGCTTATAATTCTTCTAGGTGTACCAAACAAATGAATCACATTCATCAATACTTTGATACAATTCTTCGACTTTGTAGATTTAACGGGCTCGACGATGCAAAACTTTGTGAAACCTTCTACCACTAGAAATATACTTGTTTTTCTTCTTACTCATCACAAAAGGTCCCAGATGGTCGATATGCAAGGTGTCCATTGGAATTGGAACTTTCTCTATCGGGTTTAAATATTCTTCTGCTTTTGCAAATTTTGCTTTATAGTGCATGCCGTTTAGGCAAGCAGCGGCATATTTTTAAAAAAACTGTCGCATTCTGGGAAACCAGTAGTTCTCCTTAATCTTCTTCAAAGTCTTTTCTAACCCAAAGTGGCCCATGTTGTCATGATAAAGTTTGCACATTAGCCACCTTACGTTTTGAGGAACTACCCATGCCACTTTATTATCTTCTAACTTTCTATAAACTCTCTCGTTTTGTAACATATAGTTTTGAAAATACTGTTTTTCATCTCTGTTTATTGATTTTTCTTTCAGTA
>MU182594.1:75560-104081 GCA_016904865.1 Pissodes strobi | reverse complement strand
GAGCGTACCTCCAAATCCAATAATGCTCGCATCAGTGTGCAACTCGGTGTATAGGGTCGGGTCAAAATTTGCTTAAATTGGTCTTGTCGTTAAAAATTCGTTTTAATTTCTGAAAAGGCATTTTCTTGTTGTTCTCCCCAATTCCATTGTGTATTCAGTTTTGTTAAACGTGTCAATGGCTCAACAATGGTGGCATAATGTTTAACATATTTTCGGAAATATCCACAAAGTCCTAAAAATTGGCGAGTTTGTTTGACATTAGTTGGTGGTGACAGACGCTTTACAGCCTCTATTTTAATTTCCCCAGGTTTAACTCCATTAGAGCTGATTTCCTGCCCAAAATAAGCTATTTTTTGTTTAAGAAATGAGCATTTACTATGTTTCAGGGTAAGTTTATTTTCTTGTAATGCTTGAAGTACTAATTTCAATCTTTCTAAGCCCTCTTCGAATGTAATGGAAGGAATTATAATGTCGTCATTGTAGGGAAAAGCAATGGTGTTCTTTAAATTTTCAAGTACATTATTCATTAATTTTTGAAACACTGCTGGAGAAGTGGCTAACCCGAATGGCATGCGCAAAAACTCGTAGTGTGAGTCATGTAACAAATGCAGTTTTTTCTATTGATTCTGGGGCCATTGGAACTTGGTAAAACCCTTATGCTAGATCGAGTCCAATGAAAAATAGGTTTCTCTCCAGATGACCAATTTGGTCTTCTATTCGCGGAAGCGGGTATTTGTCTTTATTTGTTATCGCATTTAACTTGCGATAATCTACATACATACGGTAATCGTTAGTTTTTTTTTCACTAACAGAATCGGGCTTAAAAATATACACCACCAATAAATGGCTACGAAAAGAATCCCACAACATCTACAGCCTACCTTGTTCCAGGTTACCCCGGTCGATGGTACAATATAATATTTATGCTTTGGCTTTAAAAGGTACAGCAGAGGAAATAAATAAAATCTGAATTTTCAAACTTTCGTTTCTAAATGAAATATTTGAGGTTATACACATAATAGTATATTATGATATAAGTGTATAAGAGGGCCTTTAGAGCACGCGCGACATATTTCAAAACACGACGCGCAGCGGAGTGTTTTGTAAGTCGCAAGGGATTTACAGGCTTCTTATACACGTATATCATACGCTATTTTTTATTAAGAATGCATCATATTCTCAAAAATGTTTTACTTTTTTGAGTTACGTAGTTACTACCTAGAATAAAGCAATGTTGTTTTTAAGTGTGTTCCTTCATTTTGACATATAGTAATTTAAACGGCAGGTAAATATCTAGGTAAAAAAGGTAGATCAAATGTTTCTATAGCAACCTTTAAAAAAGTAGGCGCATCATAAACATCATTTTAAGCACGCTGCAGTGTGCGATAATCGTTGATTTTGATGCATGCGTAATAAAAAAACAACTGACAATCCCCTTTCCTGTTTGCAATTTGTGTTTAGGTATTTTAACATAAGAACTGAATCGGAACTATTCCATAACTATTTACGTATGCGTAATGTGTCCTGCGCAGCAGTTCGCGAATCATTCAAAACTGTTCCCCATTTTGGTACCAAAACAGAAATAATCTGGAGATAAAAATAATATTCCCAAGGAGTAAAAGTGGCCGAAGAAATTGGATATTTACGTGTGAAGAATGTTATAAATAATTATATAATAAAGAAAAGTAACAATTTGTTACATATTATATTCCGCGTTTGTTAATTGTAATTTAATTTACAAAAAGCAAACTTTATACGATACTCAGTGTCTAGAGGTTCGGAGCATGCTATTTATATTTATTAAATAGATGACTACAAATTTCAACAAACAATGGCTTTATTTTAATCTTCTTCTGGCAAAGTTTAGATGAGAAATAAAATTATGGAAGAATTCTTGATGATGTCTGTCCTATGTTTCACGACTTTGATGTTTCTCCGTGCTTCCTTGATGGTGATGCCGGTGATATCTGTGGCACTGGAACCTGTCCTATGATATCACTGGAAAATGTCCTAGTTATGCAGTCGAATGTTGTGCTATAGGCATTAAAACATGAAAAAAACAGAACCCGGCTATTAAGGAGTTTACCATGAATGTTAACCGACCTGTCCCAATTTTTCGAGGAATGTCAGTTAATTTAGTTTTTGACCCAAACTAAATAAATAAAGAGAGTAGATATGTCTTCTAATCTATTCCGCTGCAGACTGATAAAACATTCAAAAGAGGATTCTTTAATTTAAAATTAGTTAATCCTCTTCAGTTTGAGGAGAGTTCTATTTAAAATTAATTGTCGAATGGTTATATTTTAAAGATTTAATTAGTTAGTTTAAGAGAGATCAAATAAAAAGTAATAAAAATAACCGCTAGGCTATTACTCTGGAAAATGGGAAAACTCTCAGAAGATAATTCAATAATGATTAATCAATTAACGTGTTCCTTCACCAATTTGAACAGAACTTCTATTCAAAATTTGATTAATTGAAAGTTATTGAAATAAAATTCAGGCAATGAATTAAAGCTATTTCAATTAATCTAAAAATCAATAAGAGACATATTTTAATTAATCCAAAAATAAATATGACACAAAAATATTTTAATTAATCTAAAACATTTAAGACCAAGATAAAGATAAATTCGGCAAAAATACAAAGATAAATACTAAATACTCGACCTTGTTTCTGCCAAGACCTAAAGTTATCTTGTGAAGACCTTACCCTTTAAATATTAAAAGAAAAATAAATCAAATACTTGCAGGTTTAAGAATAATCAATTAAGATCACTTTTAGCCAGATCAGATAACAAGAAGCGAAACTGGAGCAAGTTAAATAGGATCTCTTACACTTATCGCGCACTTTAATTATTAAATTCCCTTAAGTACTTTCCTTAACGAGAACGTAAGTATTCCATATTTGTAAAAGCCTTTGATTTCATTAGATGTATTGCAAAAAAGATATAAAACAAATAACCGTCATTTCTTTGTAGGAATAAGGCACACTCTTCCCCTTCATGAAGCGTCAGGTCTCACTTAATGACAATTCTATGTAACCCATAGGCAAAATGGACCCCATAGAAATTAGAACGTAATAAGTAAATGATAAAACTGTGGATGGCTCTAATTTAACAGACAACTTCCCATAATGCCACGCGTAAATCATAAGCATATTTGAATTATCCCTCCCTTTAATATTTTACGTTTAAATAATAAAAATATAACAAAATTCGAAAAAATAGACATTACCTTCTTAAAACACCTTTCTCTGACACCACAGAAAACATTTTCATAATTCCTCTATCAAAATGAAGTGTTTTAAAACATACATTCGCAGACAAATCATATAAGTTTTGTTTTAGTTTTAGTCTTGTTTTGTTTTGTATTTGCTCTACTATGGTTAGTTTATTTATTTTAATTCGCTTTGTCCATAAAATTTATTTGAATTTTTCTGTGGCAATAAAGCATACTTGACTTTGACTTTGACTTTGAGTTGTGTCACGAAAGAGTGTTTATTCGAATTAAATCATGCAAACTCGCTTATTGAAATTAATTGGCATATTAAATCAAAATAACTTTCCATTCTGCTGTGTTCTTATAAGAATAATCATAATTTTAATATTTGCTTTAAAATAATGTAATCGGCATCAAATAGTATATTTAAAAGGAAAATTAGTTTCAAACGAACCTGATGGGTACTGGTGTCTGCTATTTGTGTGCAAAACTGATTAGATTAGACTCCATTCCAAGATATCAACACTTTAGAATTGAAGTCAACAGTGTGACTCATTTTCCCATCACCATATTTGGGGTTATAATGACAACAATGAGGATGGAGAAAGAGTGGTTGACTGGGCGGAAAGAAACAACCTTAATCTCCTGTATGATGCAAAGCAGAAATCAAGTTTCCATTCGGGAAGGTGGAACAGGGGGTGTAACCCTGACCTAACATTTATATCCTCTGATCTCACCAATAATGACAATGCTTGCAGAGACGTTCTTGACCATTTCCCAAAATCACAACATAGACCTATAATCACAACACTTGGTACAAACATTCCTATAACTAACTCACTACCCCCTCCCTAGATGGAATTTTCGAAGGGCAAAATGGAATCGATTCAATCAACAGCTAGAAGAGGATATAAGACAGATTCAACCAAAAGTCGAAAACTACGAAAGGTTCGTGGCTTTGATGATTAGTGCAGCCAAAAAACACATCCCACGAGGTGTTACAAAATCGTATGTTCCTTCCTGGAACGAAGAATGCCAAAAACTGTATGATGAATTCAAACAGACAGGCGACCCAGATTTAGGCGAACAACTCCTAGTATCGCTAAACAACAAGAGAACACCTAGATGGAAAGAAACGTTAGAGAACCTGAATTTCACATACAGCAGCCGAACTGCCTGGATCTTGCTGAGAAGATTCGACAGCGGGCTGAAAGTATCAGTGACACAGAGGGAAATCCCAGCTCCAGACTTCATAAGCAAACGAATAAAACAACTGTCAAAACATACAATTACTAAAGAGCATAAAAGAAAAATGTGTTACCAACGTAATGAAATCCGCAATAGTCAACAACAGCCCTGGCCGATCATGAGCCCGGTAACTGCGGAAGAACTAAATGCTGCACCCCAACAGGTAAAGTACCGAAAAGCAGCAGGGATTGATAACATATTCCCAGAGTTCATGAAGAACACTGGTCCGAGAGTTCGTGCTTGGCTTCTGGAATTCTATAGTGACATAATGTATAAGCGCAAGGTCCCAAACATGTTCAAGGAATGTAAAATTATAGCTATTGCTAAACAGGGAAAGATCCCGCCCTTTCCAGCAGCTACAGACCAGTTGCTTTTCTAAGTGTCTGTTATAAGATTTTTTTTTATGGCAGTGGCACCCACACTAAAGGGAGATCCTATGGCGCTCGACGAGCGGTGTGTGTGCGAAGATGTTGATTGACACGGTTCTTGAATAGTTGTAGGTTGTAATTAGTGGGAAACAGATGTCCTGGGAGTGAGTTCCACAGTGATGCAGTGCGCCAGACAAAGGAGTTCTTGTGAAGCGATGTTCTAGGTGTTTCCAGTTGTACGACGAACCGGTGCGCTCTTGCCGTCTGTCCTGACCGTCTGACAGGAGTTGCCAGGGGCGGGATGAGGCGGGCCAAATCCTGGGAACATCTGCCGTGACAGTATCTGTAAAACAGAGACATCTCGGCCACATGTCTGCGGTGTTCCAGACTATCCAGATTTCGGGTCAACTCCGGGTCGCCGACGAGACGCACAGCTTTCTTTTGAATGGAATCCAGCAGCTTTAGGGTGTGCTTTGGTGCGGCACCCCAGATATGTGAGCAATATTCTAAGCACGGTCTTATTTGCGCTTTATAGAGCAAGAGCAACTGCTGCGGTGTATAGAGTTTTTTGTTGCGAAATAGCGCACCAAGCTTCTGGGAGGCTGATTTTGCGATGCTAGCAACGTGGTCATGCCAGGACATATTGCTGTTGACCGAGACACCCAGCAGTCCGATTGACGAGGATGAAGGAATGGTCGATCATGCCATAACGATGTCAGGGCCCGCTGTATTGGCCCTCTTGGTAAACGTTGCTGCTTGGGTCTTTGCTACATTGAACTGGACCAAATTTTGGTCGCCCCAAGTTTGAACTTTCTCCAGGTCTTGATTTATTGCCGTAATCTGCTCCTGTCTACGGTGATGAGTCTCAGTCGCTGGTAAGGGTTTTTCTGATCTAAAGTGGGAGACAAGGGTACTGTCATCTGCAAAACTGTAAACAGGATTATTCGTTTCGATCAGCAGGTCATTAATATAGATGAGAAACAGAGTTGGTGAAAGTATTGCGCCCTGAGGCACGCATGCGTTGATGGTGAATGTGTCTGAGATGTCTCCATCAACTGCAACGTGCAGAGATCGGTTCTTAAGGAAACTGGCAAGCCAGCTGCAGAGAGAGGATGGCAGTCCGAAGGACGGCAGTTTGTTGAGCAGTCCGTCATGTCAAACTCTGTCGAATGCCTTTGAAATATCCAACGCAATCGCGCGAGACTCTCCGTAGTTCTCAGTTGCCCTACTCCATATGTGAGTGACATAATTGCGATTTTCAGCGGTCTGATTTTGCTGCCAGTACTTGTAGGCTTGCTGTTTCCTACCTACAGCTCTTTCGGATCTTCTGTCGAACCAGGGCTTTCCTTTTGATGGTAACTTGATGGAATTTGGGATGTATGCTTCCATTCCTGAGGAGATTACTTGTGTGATCTCTTCGCAGCAGACTGACGGGTCGTTAGTGCCAAAGCCTACGTCGGGCCAAGGAAAATGTAGGTAGAACTCCCTTAGATCGTCCCAGTTTGCAGAATTGTAATGCCAGATTTTGCGAGGCAATGATGGATCCTTCTGTATGAGTGGTAATTCACAAATCGTTGTAATAAGTTTGTGGTAGGAAGTACCTAATGGCGGACCAACTGTAATTGTGTACTGGTCAGGATTAGTGGTTAGAAAAAGATCCAGGAGGGCGGCGAATTCGCCCCTGTCTGAAATTCGAGTTGGTTCGTCTACAAGTTGAGTAAGCCCGCAGCTGATGGCAAATGCTTCAGCTTCTCTACCTTCGTTGTCGGTCTTGTTGTGATGTTTGAGCCAGTTGGTGTTGTGGGCATTGAAGTCTCCCAGAACGATTATTTCTGAAATGGGTTGATCGACCTGAATTGAGTCAAAAGTGGTAGCTAGTGTTGAAAAAAAGCTTGGTAGGCTCTATCGCTCGGAGGGCCATAGAGACAACATATAAACTTGGTCAATCCCTTGGCGGTGAGCTTGACCTACATGACGTCAAGGTTGTCCGGTTCGAGTGTTTCCTCGCGGTTCGAGTGTTGTTCGGTTCGAGAAAACTAGAAATTGAAAGAATGCGTGGTAGTATGTACCAACTGGACTTAATCCTGCCATTGTCGCTGGCCGAGGATGTTCCCTCTCTGAGCTTTTAAACCACTTCTTATGATGAGCTTCTCGTAATTTTGTGCCACAGCCTGAAATAGAGTGGTGTTCTGCTTCTCCAGACGTCAACATATCACCCAAAGCCGATATGAAACAGAGAAAAACGCATATTATCCATATTTGAACTGAATAAATCCTCCCTCGACTTGATGTCTAGGCATCGGAAAATTCAATGTATACCTTTCGGTTTACGACTAATTACAATCGAGAGAAGAAATAAGCTGTAGTGATCTTTCTCTCCATAAAGGTTCTAAACCAACATGATCAATAAAAGTAATTTCTTCAACGACTGCCTTGAAACTGGCTAAACACACTAATAACTACCAATGAAAATTATTCTTTGCACACATAATATGATTTACCAAAACTTTTCATGTACCATGTGAGAGTATACTTTTTACACAGCAGCGTGTGAAAAATTTAATGCTTATTGCAGATTTTAATATCAAATGAATAAATGTTAAAATGTGCGTAAAATATTGTGGTTGCAGTTGTAGATAAAGTATAGTGCCTAACATGTGGAAACTAAAGTGTTCAGCACTTGGTTCACACAATGGATTATATGCTATGTTGAACTTTTTTAAAGACATTTCATTTTAGAGGAATTAATTTTAGCGGCAACATTCCTATCACTCTCAAGAAATATAAATGTGCAAAATTGGCCAGTTAGTATCTTCATTTGGAATTGGTTTCTAATTTTCCTATGAACGCTTTCTCAATGGTACTGAGACGTTTTGCCTCTCGTAGGTTCTGATAAAGCTATAAATCGCCAAACTAATGAAAGAATGTTAAAATATGCCCAAAAATGTTACTAATCAGAATCAATTACTTGCAATTTGTTTCCCTCTCAGTACCGCACTTTGGAAATCAGGAATTAAGTTTGTAAAAAATCATTTACTTAATCTATGAAGAGTTATATATTATACACTCTTTTATGTCCAAATCCAGACTATTCTAAATTCGCGTCCGCTTATGCCGCGCCGCATAGTTCTGACCCCAATGACAATGGCTCCATTAGTGTCTGGTGCAACGCATTTAAAGTGATTTCCGACGTGAATGAAAAGTAGAATATTTAAATACTTTACAAACGCTAGGGTAAAGTGTCGAGGACGTATGAAATTTCAACACCAAAAAGGTATATAATTTAATTCATGGAGTACATTCAGGTACATATCGATATTGAACCCAAGTCTACGTATTGGAGCTTTTCACCAGCGTATCTCACGGTAGAAAAGGAACTGCACAAGGGCAGTAGAAGTATTGAATCTTAACCACGTGACCTAATTCTGAAAATCAAAAAGCCTGGTCTTCATTCAAGAACCAGTCACAACTCAATACTCTAAAACGTGCATCTTTCGACCGATAGAGATTCAAGAATTGCGAATTGCGTTTCCTGTAAACGTAACTAAAACAAAATCTCAATTACGCAGGAAAATCTGTGTAATAATTTCACAAAGTAAGAAAAGAAAACAAGCCACAGCCTTCAATCAGCTGTTTAATGGATTGCAGAATTGCAGATCGGGGAAATTTTAAAATAATATACTCATGAAAAAAGCTAGATTGAGATGAAATAATAATGTACAGGAGCTGACTATTGTTCTACTTGAACATTGACCAATTTGGTCGATGACTTGAATAAACAATAATTCAGATTATAGCAGATACACGGAGCGATATTAAAACGTTTCTGAGATACAGAAAAGTTAAGGTATGAAATGGGTTAAATTCTGTTCTTACTAATAGCAGTTAACTACTCAGGCCTAGGAAGAAGGTATGAACCTAAAGAAAAGTTAGTTCATAGATTAATGATAGAAATATGAACACGAGGGTAAGATTTGTGGCCAGACATGAATGCGGTTGTTATGTCACTGATCAACAACATACTTAGGGAAATTAAATGAACATATTAAGTAAGAAAATAGTTATTTAAGTTTCATTTGACTACAGATCCAGATAAAAACAATAGGGCTTGGTTATATGAACTCTAAATCGCATAATACACTGTAAGGCTTAAATAGAGACCTTACCCTGACATTAAACCAAGCATACAATTATTGTTTTACATTAACAGTGGCTAACTATCTATAATAAAAAGGTACTGAGTTTACCAAAAGTGTAATTAAAGATATTAACCCGTCGTTGCACGCACTATGAGCGAATCGCTTACAATGTTGGTTTTTAAGCAATAAAATTGTCGTTGATAATATGATAACCTTGAGCGTCAAGGAATGCCTTTAGCATCGTTCATAAGAAGAGATAACAATATTGCAGAATCTTTGAGGTGGTATTTGGACGAAATGACAGTAATCTTGATGTGAGCGTTTTACTTACTGCGCGTACAATCACGTTTTTGCAATTGCGCGGTGGTTTATTATAATATTATTATTATTGTTGCGTATCAATCTATTGTTTATAATTTAAATTTTTATAGTAAAATGGATCCACGACAAAAACAACAATTACTTCAATGGCTTGCTGAAATTGAAGATAATAAAAGAAACGCACCTTCGGAAAACATAGATGATAGTGAAGGAACTGAAATTGATGAGGTACAAATACCTAATTATACACACGAATAGTGAAATATCGATGAAGATGAGGAGGAATATATTCCTGTTCCCCTGCTATTGTATCACGTAGGCCTACATATCTAGGTAAGAAGCTATTCAAATACTTGGGCATGAGCACGCGTTGGAGTTTATATATTCCAGATGATATAGTCGGACACATTGTTATATATGCAAACAAATATATTTCCAAAATTCGACAAAACACATCTCGCCCAAGAGATGCTGCATACACAAACTTGGATGAAATTAAAACACTTTTCGGACTGCGCTATTTGGCTGCAACCTGGAAAAGTGCTCATGTAAATGTGGATGACTTAGAAACTGTGGATGGGCCAGTAATATTCAGAATAACAATGGGGAACTAGTTATTTATATTATAAAGGATGTAAGTGACATTTACTAGTCGAGGACGATTTTGTGCCCGAGCGATAGCAAGGGCTGACAATATAGTTCGAGACTATTAAATGTACTTACATCCCGTGGAGTATATAAGATTTTTTCTCCTCCCTGCAGGATTTATTCTTCGATTTTTATTAATTATTTAATTCGATACTTTTCGCATGAAATTATGAAGACAGCTCTGGGCCGTTTCTATAGCGTCATAAACATTCTTATTTTATCGATAACGTCAAGCTGACAGTTTATTATTAAAAAATGTGAAAAATTGAAATTATTGATTTGTATAATAGCCAAATTGATATAGAAGAATCAGCAAATATCGCTTGTCTGTCGCTGCTGCCCGAAAAATCGAGGAAGAGGTATGAAGCAACGTATCAATACTTCAGGAAATGGTGCCAAACAAAGACTGCTACTGTAGTTTCAGAAACCGTGCTTTTGGCGTACTTTCACGAAAAATCTGCTGTATTAAAGTCTCGATCAAGCTTATGGTGTGAATATTCCATGTTGAAGTCCATCCTTTTCATAGAGGAAAACATAGATATTTCCAAGTATCCTAAACTTCGAGCATTTTTAAAAAGAAGAAATGTCGGTTATAAACCTAAAAAATTCAATGTGTTTGACACGCAAAATGTGAATAAGTTCCTGTTTGAAGCCCCCGATGATATTTATTTAATGATGAAGGTTGTAATGATAATGGGAATTGCTGGAGCGTGCGGTGCTAATGAACTTAACCCGTAATGAAAATGGACAATGTTGAATTAAGGCATAAAGTTATAATTGTTACTATTCCTGATTCCAAAAATGTAATGGCTCGTAAATTTACAGTGACTAAAAGTGGCGATGAGAAAGTTTTTTATTTCAAAATTACATTGATATAAGATCTCACATGACGAATTTTAATCCTCGCTTCTTCATGCGATATCAAAATGGAAAGTGCTTAAATCAGCCTGTCGGGATAAACACGATTTCTTCAATTCCAAGTAAAATTGCTAAATTTCTGAACTTTGAGAATTTTAAGCAGTATACTGGACACTCCCTTAGAAGAACGTCGGCCACTTTATTAGCAAATACTGGCGTTGATGTCTTAGCCCCCAAGCGACATGGGGGATGGGAATCTGCAACTATTGCGGAAAGTTATGTAGCCGAGAGCGTCAACAATAAAAGTTTCAAATAAAATTTTGTACAATGTAACGAAGCCAGAAGTCTCCTGCAGTACTTCAAGAGTAAAAGAAAACTTGGTTAGAGATGGAGAATTTATGGAGTCAGAACATTCCATACAAATTGAGAAAAAACGAGAAATAATTTATCCAAATTTTGTAAATAATGTTCATAATTGTAATAATTGTACTATTAATATTCATTTCACTTAATATTACTCCATTTTTATAAATCATTGTTAGCTTGACGTTGTTGATGAAATAAAAAATTTAAGGTATCTCCTATGTTTGTAGTTTAAACTTAATGCATACAGGGTGGCATAAATTATTACCACCCAAGGGTGGTAAGTTGACTTACAACTCGTCATCAAGGGCAATCGATACCTTTTTGGTAATTCTCACTTACGTCCTTCAAAACAGTGTCAAAATGGGTTGTTTACAATACAGGGAGGGGAAAAAAATCAGTTTCGTCTTCTGCTAAGAGCACTCCGATTTGGTAATATTACGGACAGAGAAGGGCGTAAAAAACGAGACAAACTAGCGCCCATAACAAAAGTGTTTGACAGCTTTGTGGAAAATGTAAGTCTAATTATGAATTGCTCACCGGGCGGGAGGTCGAGGCTAGACTGGGAGGTGAGGCGGTTAGGGTTGAGTCATCGCTGGGATGTCCTCAGGAAGGGCGTTTTGTCCCCCTTCCTGTGGTGTCTAGTGGCGGATGAGATCCAACGCATCCGGAGAATAGAGCATGAAATCTATGTACAGGTCTATGCAGACGACGTGATTATGGTACAAGGTACTGAGGTGAGGATATTGCAGATGCTTCTGGAGGAAGCACTGACAAGGTTTTCGCAGTGGTGTAGGGATAATGAACTTAGGGCGAATCCCAACAGGGTAGAGATGGTTATCTTTACCAGGAAAAGGAAGCTGGAGGCCTCTCCCAATATCACGTTGAAATGGACCCCTCTTGTGGCTAAGAAATGCGATAAGTATCTGGGTGTCTGGTTGGACTTCAATCTGACCTTTCAGGAACATATTCGGCTTAAGAACGCTGCGGCGCTCAGTGCTCTGTGGGCTTGCCGCATGGCGCTGGGGAGGATCTGCGGACTTGAGTCGAGAACTATGTTGTTGATCAATTGCTCTGATGATCCTGCACGGAGCGGTCGTTTGGTGGCCAGGATCCATGAAAACGGCGTCCAGACTAGTGATTGACAAAATACAGCAACTTGCATACCTTTGCATCACCGGGGCCATGAGGTCGGCGCCCCATAAGGGGCGCTGGTGGGTTTGCCTCCGTCGGTGGACTGGGTGAGGCACGAAGCAGCTAGAGCGGCTATGAGATTGGCTGATGCGGGATGTGAAATAACAATGGCTCCTATCATGGCCATTGCGATCTATGGCGGGACTTGTCTAGGAACCTAACCATTCTGGGTATGCCAGATGATGTTATGGTCCCTGAGGTAGGCTTTCACCAGGGGTTAAACTTCCTTGGATGGAGAGAAGGATGGGATCCTGGGATGTACTAGTCTGGTTCATAGACGGGGCCAGAATGGGAAACCTGTCTGGAGCTGGTGCGTGCTGTGAGTTTCTGGGGCGGGAATTATCCACCCCACTGGGCGTGCACACTACGGTTTTCCAAGCGGAAATCTTTGCGATCATGATGGGGGTCTGAGAGTAATTAAGGCTCATTGTTGGTGGCAGAAGGATTATCTTGTGCTCCGACAGCACGCCGGCACTCATGGCTCTGAAGTCGTTCCGCAGGCGCTGCCTGTTGGTAAGGGAGTGTAGGAGTTGGCTGATTCAACTTGCAAAACAAAAAAGGTTACGCTGGTCTGGGTACAGGGACACTCGGGTGTACCGGGAAACGAGGCCTCTGATGCCTTAGCCAGAGAAGGCTCCGCACGTAGATACTTAGGGCCTGATCCCTGTGTGTGGACCGCCCAAAGTATTCGCGAGAGAGCTTTGTAGGCCTGGACCGAGGGTCGAACCGAAGAGGTATGATGGACGGCTCTGGGGATGATACAGACAAGGCTCGTGATACATGGTCCCGCGAAGATTCTCACCAGGGCGTTGTTGGGCCGACCTAGGAAGGAGTGCAGGGCCCTGGTAGGATTCTACACATGCACTGTAAGCTTAGATGGCACCTGACTCTGCTGAGAATTGCAGAGGAAGGGAGTTTAGATGGTGCATGGAGGACGATGAAACTCCATACCTTCTACCTACGCCTTTGCGTGAACAAAGTTTAAAATCTTTGGCGCGACGCCGATTGAGCGTCGTATTAGGCTGAATAAAATGCGGGCTTTTTTAAGGAAGATCGGCATCCTGGAGGTTCTCTGATGCCGGTTGGAGCCACAAAGGGCTTGATTGGTGGCCTAAGTGCAAGGTCCGCTAGGAGCCGCTTCTGATACTGATACTTACTGGGTCAATATGTAACAATTGATGAAATGCTGGAAGCATTTCGTGGGAAATGTGTATTTAGGCAATATATCCCCATCAAGCCAGCGAAGCATGGTGTTAAAATATATTCGCTGGCTGATGCTGAAAAATAGTACACAAGTAACATGGAAGTGTATGTAGATAAGCAGCCGAATGGTCCATTTCAGCAAGATAACAGATTTGCCTGACTTGTAAAACGTTTAGTAGAACCTATTGCTAATAGAGGTTGTAATGTTACATGCGACAATTTTTTTACTTCAATAGATCTATTGAAAAATATGCAAACTACATTAGTGGCAATTCAAGGAAAAACAAGCGTGAAATACTGCCAATTTTTATCGCTACTAGAGAAAGAAAAGAAAATACGTCTATGTTCTGTTTTGGCAAAGAATGCCAACTTACTCCCTACATACCAAAGGAAAATAAAAATGTATTTTCTTCAAACGTCAGTAAATCCGTCATTACTCGACTATGTAGGCGGCCGTGAAGTTTCATTTTTCCTCCACCGGAGCTTTACTTTTCACTTTTCCGCCGGCGGAGGTAAAAGTGTTACCATAGCAACATAGATACAAACAAACAACAAAGCAAGCGTCAACAACTCAAGAATTATTAAACTAAAATTTGTATTTATCACTCAATTTGTGCACTGCATTTCTAAAAATCACTAATTTAGGAACAAATTGGTTATTATTTAATCGACATTACTCAATTACTGCTTATCAATACGGAATTAAAACGCAATCGGAGACGCAATTTAAAAAAAAAAAATTTGTTGACAGTGTCCACTGACAGCTTTATGTTACATTACTATAGCAACGACCTGTGCCTATTCACCGACACCGGTCTAAGCCGCCTTGCAAACCAACTTATCTTTGATAATAATTATAATTATTACTATTAAAAAGAGATATTTTTGCATTAATTTGTCGACATTTGAAGAAAAAACAGCATATTTTATGTGGAGGAAAAGTTACTTTTCCTCCATATAAAATAATATACTATTAGTGTTGTCAACTATGCACGATAAAAAAATTATTGTCTTTAGGCATTCGAGATGAAGCAAAGCCTCTAGCAATAGGCTCATTTCAAAAAAAAAAACAAGCAAATTTCTATTACCTATCCAAAATACTTCATAAAAATAAGCCATATTCAAAATTTTAAATCAATCCGTTACGTGGTTCTTGAAATATAGAGTTTAAACATGCAGAGTTCGAAGGGCGTCTCGATCGGGGATGTGACGTAATGAGATAGGATCACGTTCTGTTGCTAGGCCGCGACCCGCGCCACCCGCCGCGAGAATGCTGACGTTTCTGTCACTGTCATAGATAAATATATATCCCAACGCGATCTTCATATCCAATGACGTCATGCCTTTACAATGCTCCAGCAGCACTTTCTTATTTATTTTCACCGATTTAGACTTCTCAGAAAAATCTGATTTTTAGTATATCAACTTTATAATTCAAGCTCTTTTCAATAAAATTATTTTTGAAAAATTGAAAATAAGCCTATTGAACGAGAATCTAATAAATGTGCCTACTGTCCTAAAAAGAAAAACTGAGAGAAAGTGCTACAAGCCAAATTGTAGAAAGCTGATTTGCAAGGAACAGATAAAAACCTTGTGTACTTGGGAAATAGAGGAGGAAGAATTTGAGTAGATATATTCGTTATCTTTAAAACTTTCGATATATTATAAATTAATATTGAGATATTTCTTTATTTTGTTTTGCTAAATGAATGAAAATATTTTGGTTTATAAAACTTTCTTTTATGTTGAAAAATAAACATAACTAATTTTATGTATGCTGATGTTCATTATTTATCGATAATTCTGAAATTGATACACCTGGGCTAGATGCTCACATGCGCGTAACTGCCTTTTATATAGAAGGCGCGTGTAAAGGCGGAGGCGCGGCGACGGGGGTTAATAATTACATCAGATTACGGTAATTAGCTGTGAATATTAAGATATTAAGCTACTAAATTTATAATAAAAAATTAAAAGCTCAAAAAGCATTGGTATTTTGTTTATTTCTTGTTATAATACTAATCATGGATCTCGGCGCTTTTCTATAGCTTAATTATTAAGTTTTGAGATATTTACACGAGTTTTGGGACGTTTAAATGGCATACCAGTAATTGCTAATTCTTTCGATAAAGTAGGATAATTAATTATATGTACTATTTGTAGTTTATATCGTAGTAAGTGTTTTAAAAGGTTTTTTTTCTTTTTTTTTATATCAGTGGCACACACAGATCCAATGGGGCTTGACGAGCGGTGTGTGTGCGAAGATGATGATTGACGTGGTTCTTGAATAGTTGTAGGTTGTAATTAGGGGGAAACACATGTCCTGGGAGTGAGTTCCACAGTGATGCAGTGCGCCAGACAAAGGAGTTCTTGTATAACGATGTTATATGCCGTATGTCGTGACTGTGGATGAGGCTGGCCAAATCCTGGGAACATCTGCCGTGAAAGAAAGAAGAAAGATCTCGGCCACATGTCTGCGGTGTTCCAGACTATCCAGCTTCCGGGTCAACTCCGGGTTGCCGACGAATGTAATCGAGCAGCTATAGGGTGTTCTTTGGTGCGGCACCCCAGATGTGTGAGCAATATTCTAAGCACGGTCTTATTTG
This sequence comes from Pissodes strobi, assembly GCA_016904865.1. NCBI lineage: Eukaryota > Metazoa > Arthropoda > Insecta > Coleoptera > Curculionidae > Pissodes > Pissodes strobi. Next base: position 87,912 of record MU182594.1, on the reverse strand, counting down.
CGCTTTGTAGAGCAAGAGCAACTGCTGCGGTGTATACAGTTTTTTGTTGCGAAATAGAGCACCACGCTTCTGGGAGGCGGATTTTGCGATGTTAGCAACGTGGTCATGCCAGGACATATTGCTGTTGACCGAGACAGCCAGCAGTCCGACTGACGAGGATGAAGGAAAGGTTGATCTTACCATAATGATGTCAGGGCCCGCCGTATTGGCTCTCTTGGTAAACGTAGCTACTTGGGTCTTTGTTGCATTGAACTGGACCAAATTTCTGTCGCCCCAAGTTTGAACTTTCTCCAGGTCTTGATTAATTGCTGTAATCTGCTCCTGTCTGCGGTGGTAATTCTCAGTCGCTGGTAAAGGTTTTCCTGATCTAAAGTGGGAGACAAGGGTACTGTCATCTGCCAAACTGTAAACAGGATTATTCGTTTCGGTCAGCAGGTTTTAATATAGATGAGGAACAGAGTTGGTGAAAGTATTGTACCCTAAGACACGCCCGCGTTAATGGAGAATATGTCTGAGATGTGTCCATCAAGTGCAGCGTGCAGAGATCGGTTCTTAAGGAAACTGGCAAGCCAGCTGCAGAGAGAGGCTGGCAGTCCGAAGGACGGCAGTTTGTTGAACAGTCCCTCATGCCAGACTCTGTCGAATGCCTTCGAAATATCCAACGATATCGCTCGAGACTCTCCGTAGATCTCAATTGCCCTACTCCATATATAAGTGACATAGGCCAATATATCTCCTGTTGATCTCTCTTTGCGAAAGTCATATTGATTAACGCTGATTATTCTGTTATTCTCGAGGTACTTGAGTAGTTGCTGATTGACTAGACGTTCCATGACTTTGGAGATTATTGGAAGCAAGGCAATTGGGCGATAGTTTGAGGACGTGGTTTTCTTGAATTTTTTTGGAACAGGTTGCACTCGAGCGACTTTACAAGAAGATGGGTAAATCCCTTTTCCGTAAGACAGTGAAAAAAGTCTGGAAAAAAGGGCGTTAGCTCGTTGGCGTATTTCTTCAACACGATGGCAGGTATTCCGTCCGGTCCTGATGCCTTTTGCGTATCTAGTTCTTTAACGATTTTACGAATATCACGGTGATGAAACTTGACTTCTGCCATGGTAGTGTTGATGTTCGATATGGTGGGGAGAGCCTTGCCTTGGAAGACGTCTAAGGTAGAGTGCGATGAAAACATTTTGACGAGCATGTTTGCTTTTTCCTTGGCTGTAGTGGCCGTGATGCCACGTTCGTCTGTCAAAGGTGGGAGGGGCGTTTTTTGTAAAGTTATTACTTAGTGCCTTTGCTACCGACCAGAAATTCCTGGAGCAACTGGGGCATTGCAAAAGTTAATTCCTGATCCTTTGATTATATTTGTCCATAGTTTCGTCGATCACACATTTGTATTCGTTTCTCGCTTCGACAAAATAATTGCGGTTTTCAGCGGTCTGATTTTGCTGCCATTACTTGAAGGTTTGCTGTTTTAGGCTTGCTGTTTCCTACCTACTCTTTCGCATCTTCTGTTGAACCAGGGCTCTCCTTTTGACGGTAACTTGCTGGAATTTGGAATGTAAGCTTCCAATCCTGAGCTCTCCTTTTGACGGTACCTAACTTGATGGGATTTGGGATGTATGCTTCCATTCCTGAGGAGATTACTTGCCTGATCTCTTCGCAGGAGACTGACGAGTCGTCAGTGCCAAAGCACACGTCGAGCTAGGAAAATCTAGTTTCCCAGTTTGCGGAATTGTAATGCCAGATTTTGCGAGGCAATGGTGTATCCTTCTGTAGAAGTGGCAATTCACGAACCGTTTTAATAAATAATATAAATAAGTAAATACCCTTAAATTCAGATTTATTTAAAAGCTATATAAAAATAATATCCTCACAGATTTTATTAAAAATGTACACATTCATAACACTGTCCTATAAAGGTATAATGAAATATTTCTCCATCGAATTCAGATACTATGGGCAGCTTTAGTAGCGAATATGTGAAATCTTTATTACTGAAATAAATTGCCATACAGTGATATATTCAAAATGGAATCTGTCAAAAATGGTATAACTAACACTTCAAATAACATTTTCACAAATAATTGTTATAATTTTCTTAGCGGAAACCTATTAGTCCCTTCAAAAGCTCAATTATTTGTGATAGGTTTCGATTATTCGATATAGCCTCGCATTTAATTTGGCGTCTCAATGCTCAATCAACTCGATAGATTACTTCAAATTATTTCATTGGAAGGCGTTCTCTTAATGTAAGACGTTTGCGACAATGGGATTTAACAAGATAAAAGCTTTTTAAATGTGTAATTTGGAGTTTGTCTCAACTGTATTTGTAATTAATTGCTTAATTCACAATTTTTATTTGAACAAAAAATAAGGGTTTCTATTAGGGATCAAAAATTAATATGTTTAATCTCCTCACCATATTTCAATAAGCATTTTTATTGCGTTTTTAAAAAACTATTGGAACCTCTAACATTTATTCATGAAATTTATTTATCAAACACCTCCCGTAGCCTTATGTGTTGGAGGAGCAAAGGAGATATACATACAAAAGGTAGTTCCGAGGATAGGCTGAAATGCAAATAAATTTATTTTAGCAATTTTGATGTTCATTTGATGGAATATTTTTATTGTTTTTTTTTTTATGGTTTTGTGTTAATTTGGATTATGGTAGTCATCTTCTCATATATGTATAATGTTTTATGTTTTTTACTATATAAATTACAAATAAAAATGTTTTGTTTATTATTTGTTGCTTGATTTTTAGAACCATTTATTTTATTTAATCAGTAATGTTTTACAATTTAGTCTGAATTCTCGTGTTTAATTAAAATCAATCTTTTTTCTCCCTCCCTAAACATGCATTTTAAGAAGTTCATGTAAGGAATGTGACGACAAACGTTGTGTATAGAAACTGGCAACACCACCTTGTGGAGAAGGAACAGTGGCAATGAAAAAGTGGGAGCTAGAAAAGATAAAAATCATTTTGCAATATTTCGGGTTTTCACGGGTATATCCGGAAGCAATAGCGTTTTTAAAAATTCACAGCCCTTTACAAAGATGCAACCGGGCGGGGGAGACACTGAAAATGCCGAAGCAGAATGCAACGCTTGTTAAACTTCAGATCTGAGAAAATTCATAATTGTGTTGAAAGTAATAGTTGATGTATAAGTTTGGGTTAGATCAGATTAGATTACGTAAGTTTAGTTTACCAAAATATACCACATACATGCATATTACTTCAAGGTTCGTTCTTTTTTACTGTTTATAACGTTAAGTGTGGTTGTAAAAAGCAAAATAATATTTGCATATTGACTTCGAACATTTGATTCGAATCTCGAGCACAGGAATAGATTTGTCTTTACAAATTTACAACCGCCATTTTACCTTCTTCGATGTTCATCAACAGCAACTGGAGAGACGACGCGCTATGCTATGGCGTTCCTGTCTTCGAGAAAATACGTAAAAACGCCCAAAAGAGTTCTTCGTCCAAGCTTGGATAAGGAGAAAAGAGTACAGCAGATAATTTCTAAATATCTGTGCAAACAAAATGAGAAAATGGCCCAATATGTTGGCACCAACAGAGCTATGACGTTTTAGTTGCTTTACGAGTGAACGGTTGTACCGCACTAAACTGAATTTTTCCTACCGGCAGGCGGCAGACTGAAATAGAGCGGGAATTGCGCGGGATGCATTTGAGAGGGTAGAAAAATGTTGTTCCATTATTTGAGATATTGTTGTTTACACAACATTGACGGAGACAAATATATATTAAATTTAAACGTTTAAAACCGTTTTCCTTGACGGAGAGTGACAACTTGCTTTCCAGCGATTGTTTCGTATAGTGGAATATATTATACCGACAATCCATGTTCGGACTAAGGACTAACTGAAATACAACGCTTTAAATGCACAAATTGTTGTTTACCTAGGGTGAAATAAATATATTCGGAGTTTAATTATGGCTCATTCATACTACGGACATACAGAATGTTATCACCAAACTCTGCGGTGAAAAAAGATAAGTTACTACACATGTTGGGGTGTTTCTTCAATAATCATTATAGGGTAAATTGTGACTAAATGATCAAAGCATATTAACTGTAGATTGTAGTCTGTAGAACTCATTATAGGAAAATTTATATTTATTATTTTGCAACCCCTATTGCAATGTTTCCACACAATATTTTAATTAATCAATTAATTAAAGGTCGATATTTAAATAATTTATGATTTTAACCACTGCATTAAGAACATTTTTAAGATTGCGGTAATTTTTTGAGTCAAATGCCTGCCTTACATTTTTTCTGCCACTTTTTAATAAGCGGAACGGCTCCAGTAATTATGCCAAATCATGATCTTTGCGCCATCAAGAGATATAAATACAATTCTTTAGAAAGTATGTGTTTGCTCTTCAAGTAAATAATTGAAAGTAACAAATATTTCGACTTGAGTTGTATATTCTGGCAGTGGCCAGGTAGTTAGTCATCTGACAGTTCGGAAATCGTAAGTTTCTCTATTTTTCCTGAAGCGTCCGGCTGATTGTCGTCTCAATTCAGCTTGTAACAGTCAGAAAGTGATAACATATTTGATTCTTAATTGAAGTTAATTTGTATCTTGTAACATAATTAATTAATTGCTTAACACCTATCCATATGCCAGGTTTACTCAGCGGTTACAACAATAATAATTAAAGACGTGGATCTTTAAGTTGACAGTTAGGCGAAGGCGCCACTAAATTTTTAACTAGAAATATATGATTTTTGAACATTGAAATCAGGGCAGTAAAATTTAGACATACCCTAGATGATGTGATATTCGAAAATATATTATTTTACCTTCCACTTTAGCTTACCAAAAGAAAAATCTGCTTTCATAAACACTCCAAAGATAATTAATTATATCTCAAATTTAGTTTAGTTTATGGTATCGCCCATTAACTAATGAGAAGATTCTCTAAAATGTATATCATCTAGATTATCAGACTAATAAATCAAATCAAAATAAGGTACTATGTTCTATAACTTTAAGACTGTCTAATTCCTATTTAAAAATAGTCCTAGCTAAACCTTGAATCCTTGTGGTTCAGTCAGTTAGTCACAAAATATCAAAAATTAGCAGTATTTACTAAACAAAAACTAATCTGTATTAATCCCATGGCAGCGCTAATATCACCAGACCATTAAATAGTTAATAAAGAAGATATACACAATAAATAGATTCACATGTGAAGTAAATATAATTATATAACCGGTAAATATCTACAGATGAAAAAAGTGAGCTCATTTTGGGACCTGTATTAAGGCGACAAGATAAATTTGCAAGTTGCGATTAAGTAAAACAGTCTACGGCCATCAGGCTTACAGCCAATCACAGTAAAAGCGTATCGTTCAAGTAGATAGACGCTATACAAGCATATAAATAATTTTCATAACAAATAAATTCTCTATTCGAGATAACATCCGATATGATAATGAAGAAAAGAATCTAAGGCAAATCTGATAAGAAGAAACAGGAATAGATATGATACACGATAATAGATGAGCTAAAGCTGTTTACCGGTAAGTTCAATAAGCAAAAACGATACGTTTAACGGTAAGTTAATTCAACAAAACGGTAAGTAACAGTAATAGGTACGATATTAGAAAATAGACGACCTACACTCGTTTAACGGTAAGTTCATTAGACAAAACTAACAGCAACGGTAATAGGTACGATTTCAGAAAATAGACGACCTACAGTCCTTTAACGGTAAGTTAATTAAACAAAACCGGTAAGTAACGGTAATTGAGCCAAAAAAGGTAATTTTTTATCTAAAGTCCTTGACGGTAGGTGTAAAAGAAAATTAAAACAGGAAGAGCCTACTTGCATCTAGTAGATTTTTCAAACGTGGAATCCACCGGCGCGGCGCGGCGTTTCCTGCGAAACTACGTTTCCACCATATGGTCGTATCACCTCGACAAAAGGCCTCTATCAGGCGAAATGTAACCGGAGAGCTCTCTAGGTGAGCATATAACAGGCCACTGAAGGACGCTAAGCCTCAATGGAGGAAATTCTGTCTCACGGAAGGAATTCGGTCTCGCAGAAGGTCCCACGGAAGGTCCCTAGTTAAATTATAAATACATTCAACTATTCAATGCAGACACACTAACATGTAACCAACTCTTTCTATAGCCACAGTATTAGTAAATTCCTGCTCGGTGGGTCTCTTAAAACGAGGGCACACTACGCGACAAAAAAAACTAAGTATCACAATGGCGACCGATATTGGACAAGCAAATTCGCAAAAACCTCGCCCCGCGAGTTATTCCTGCATTTACGGCACCAACATTAACGAAAGCACAACGTAATGGCCGATGCGGAAATTCCTACGTTGTCAGTCGACAAAATCCAACTAAAGTATCTGGGATTAAAACCAGATTTTTAAATGAATCGACTTAACAACTGAATAGCTTGACTCAAAAAGGCCCCGTATCCGGCGGAGAACCAAGGGATCGTCTCGCGCCAGAAAATTGAGAACGATGCGCAGATTACACACATCAGGCAACCAACAAAACATGAAGCTGTTGTTAACCTGGTACTGTGTGCTATAGAGTGTGACGAAGGCGCCAGATAGATATGAGGTTGTATTAAATCGCGGATCTAAATGTCGAACTGCAACGTAAGCCCGAAATAATACCAGGGGCGTACTAGAAATTCACTTCTAGTTAGCGACCAAAACCAAATGTCACACACCGAGTACCGTGGGTACCGCAGTATAACTAATGCTTTTATTTTAATTGACTTGAAGTCAAATTCTGTTTTAACTATGTAATTAAACAAACCAAACAAACAACCTCATGGTAGTAAACCAATTTTCTGGTCACTTATCTATCTATTTCATTTACTATCTGTGGATCTAGTGTTCCAAAAGGCAAGTAATCAGTAAGCAGCCCGGTTGCCCTGAAGCCTGACACTAAATTTTTACTGACACTATCACTAATTCCCACCCAAAGTATGTCTAGCAAGGAAGGGAATTGCTCTTTCGGAGACACCCGGTGTAGCTGCTTTCCCTTCTCCACTTGTCTAAAATTTCTCTCCATCTCTTCTTCCCTAACTGCGTCTATGGTTTTTTTGCATATTCTCACTAGTAAAGTTTGCATAGGGTTTTGACCTCGAGGTTCTTCGATACGTTCTGACCATTTTTCACGTTAGTTTATAACCTGTAACAAAGGAAATCACAATGGAGAACATTTATACGTATATGAATATACAATGTAAGTCACGAAACAAATTTGCCATCCCATTTTGAAGTATCCACGCGGTGTTTAAGTAGTCCTGTTTTATGGTACCTTAACTTTATTACTTGTCAATTTCTTCTAATCTGAGGTGAAATTCAGAAAATAAAATTAAAAGATAAAGAGTGTGGCAAGCTGTATATATGAACAACAAACCGCATTCTGTTCGTAAATGAAATTTGCATCAACATCACCTTGCGTGCTACGATATGCAATTTATAATCAAGCGTATTTTTATATATTAAAGATAAACAAATGTCACTTAACCTGGAACACAAAAGTATGAAAGAGATTAAGGCTGTCGAGTTTTCGCTTAACCGACAAAGTTGCAAAATATAAAACCTATTATTCAAGCAAGCGCCGGGATATTTTCTATTTAAATTAATGTAGCCTTCACGGGAAATTTCTCTAGAGCATAAAGGAATAAATTTTATAAAATTTATTTTCAATGTCAGGTAATTCTAGTACCTGATAACTAGTCAATGTCGTTGTAAGTATATAGAATACTGTATATTATATATTCGAAGTGGAAGTAACTTTTTACAGCTTGCCTCTAGCCTTTATGCCTCATTTTTAGAAGAAACATTTAGCTTCTAACTAACCAATATATCAGCTATAATCAACCAAAAACGCTTTTTACAATGTTTATAGTTACAATTTGCTACTTTTAAAATAATGCGCCAACAAAATTCTTGGTATTATTGATTTGCATTTAAACTTTGAATATCGTGAACAATGTATATCCCACTGGAAAACTACTCAAATGCTATACTATGTTGGGGTTTGGAACTTTCGGCAAAATGCAGTAAAACGGAGTTTTATCCACAATACCGAAACAGAATTATTGCACTCGACGCGCGTTTCGCTAACCATATTAGCATCATCAGGAGATGATTAAAACTGAGCTTAATCAGCCCCTGATGATGCTAACATGGTTAGCGAAACGTGCGTCGAGTGCAATAATTCTGTTTCGGTATTGTGGATAAAACTCCGTGTTAGTCAAATGCTATAGTTTATAGAAACACTCATAATATAGAGCGATTAATATGTTTAATTATGTATGTTTCAATAATTAGAGAATTACCCCCAAGTAAAATGTTTTAATTTCGCATTTGTCCCGGTTGTGGTTAATCGAAATACAGAGCAAAGGTTTTTCTGAAGAAAATATTTCGAATGCTTTAAGCATTAGTAAAGGGTCACTAGTGTTTAAGAAGAACAATACGGGCATTATCGATAATTACAGGTCAATGTCAATTATGCCTTCCTTTGGAAAGGTTTTGGACGCAATTTTAAAAAGTAGACTTATGACTTATTTGGTTAAATTCACAGTTTAAGTTAAAAAGACAACTTCCAACACGATTATCTTATTAATTAAAGCGAACCTAACACCGGAGAGTCGTGTATGCAAATTTCCTCGTTCCTGGTGTGGAGTTCGTGAGGCGCCACCAGTTCTGCCAGCTAAACTGGAAAAGCTCTGCTGGTGTTATGCGGGGTGGTTAGGCACGTTTGTTGAACAAGAAAACACAATCATTTATGGTTCGATCTATTGGCTTCTAGGTTTTTTTTTTAAACTTCTCGGCCCGAAGGCGTAATGGCTTCTTGCCTCGGTAGTAAAATCGGTTGTAAAACCCCTGTAATGGCTTCTGGCCCCGGTAGTGAAACCCTGTAATAACCCAATACTAATTACAGTAAGCCCCTTACTTCAATGAAGAAGTTATGAGGGTGGCCTGGAAGATCAACTGCTATCTAGAAATAATGGAAAATCACCTTTAGCGTCATGTCGACCATGTGCCGACAGGAAGTAAAAAAATAAATTCCAGATAAAAAGCGCTATTTAGGGACTCAATCCCAGATCGCCTAGAATGGTAGTATCAAACACAATACAAACATTTTGAGTCAACTAGAACTGCACTTCGGTAAAACGCCACCTCTCTTCCTAGTAGGTATTTCTAGAAGAGCGAGATCATCGGTTTCAATCAATTTGCCTTTGCAACTTCCATGGAATTAGAGAACAAACGTCAGTTCAGAAAAAATGGTAGTGCCGAGAGCACTGTCGAATTGAAGCAATAGTCGATACGAGGAATACTTCTAAGATAATAAACGAGAACTAAGCGTTGTAAAACGACCGCGGAAGCAAGAACTAACGAGTTAAAATTAAATGTTTCAATACATAATAGGAAATATTCCTAAACAAAATAATAAACCTGTAAAAATCCCAATCGACATCAACAATCAAGCGAAAAGAGCCCGTTACTAATATTCAAGGCTACCAATCGAATTTTACAAAACTTATATCATGCCACTTGAAAAGATAAATATAGTGTAGAAATCCCAAATATCGAAGGCCACAACTGTCAGTAAGAATGTGGAACTACAAAATAACCTCAAAATCCACTAAAACATAAGGAATAAAACAAATATTGACATTTGGGAGAAAATTAAATAAAAATAAGGGAAAATTACGGGGAAATACGTGAGGGATACGCCCTAAATCCCTAGAGCACCATGAGGAGGAACAACAGCAAGCAATCTATGTAGAAATCAACAAGTCTCAGATGAAAATAAGCAAACGGTCTAGCTTTTTACTATAAAAGTGAAAGAAAAATGTAATAACTAACAATTAACTCGAATTAATCGGTAAATAAAAAAAGCAGCAGCAGTATCTCAGTGCAAAACAGTGACCCCAACAAGTTAAAGCCATATCAGCCTGAGATTAGAAGTGAAATAGTCAAACCGAAAATAATATATGAATTTGACCGATCTAACGAGGATCAAAGGTAGGGGATTAACTCAGTCCCTAAATACAGATCTGCAAGAAAACATAATTATTGTAACATAACTAGGCAAAGTTAAATTAATATCACAATATCTTATTTTAGTCGTTTGATAAGCCTAAGCGAGTCACTATATTATCCACTAAAATAAATACAGTCACAAAGTGCTGGAGGACAACATAAGAAAAATTATGATCAGAATAGCCACTGACGGTCACAACAGTATTATAAAAGCTAATAATAGTATGCAATACTAATAGCATGTATATTAAAAATAATTAATATTAATAAATGCTGCAACGGGAATTCTGCCAAATTTATTAACAACAAATCAAATAAATGATTTAATTAATTAACCCAAGAGGTTAATACTCAATAATTCTTATCACAAAATATAGAATCTTTAGTTGCTAAATGAAGCATATAAACTAAAATTTATAATCTTTTATAGTGGCAAAATCACACTGTTACAAAATTGTTATATATCAGCCATCCAGGCTGTCCTTAAAGTAGTGACGTGTCCGAGGTTCTTGAGTGCGTGATCTCACCAAGGCTTTTGGTTGCGTCTCTATTCTCTTGAGCCAGTTGGAGTTCTTGGGCATTAATGGTTTGACATTTTTCCATCTTGATTCCTATCCGCAAAGTCGCAAAAAAGCTGTTGTTGAAGAAAATCAGGTAAGCAGGCAGAACTGTGTGAATGCCTCGGCCCATTACTTTTCATGGCTTAAGTTATCATTTTAGAACCAACATGCTTCCCTGTCGTTGGGTGCTTCGCCCTGACGATGATACACTTTTAATGTCAGCCATAGATTACAGTGAATTTAGTTTAAGTTTTACCCTTGCTATGACAGCAGTCGAAGACTGGTTCATTGATAATTTTTGGCTGAAACTTATTATCATTTTAAGCTCTAATAACTTGCTAAGTGTAACAATAGATGATGGTTTTAAATGACATCACCATACTGACGATCTGTTTAAAAGATTGAGTGGCCAGACCTATTTATGACGACAATTCAAAATATCGTTAGAGAAGTACTACTGACAATATACTTGCCAATGTTTAATCACTCCTGGGTTATGGGGCCATAGTCTGGGGTGGGTCATCCTATGTTATTAAACCATTCAAATTCATGGCGTCCTAGTACCATGTAGACCCATATCCATATATATTTATATTTCAAGTTTTGCTCGAGTTTCCTCAAAATTCCTTTAATTTTCCCCAACTTTCTTGTAATCTTGAGTACAATGCTCGTTCTTCGTGTTTCTTCTTGTTTTATAGATATCGCCATGCCAACTCAGCACGTAACACTTTTAATATGAAACTTGGGAACTGTATTAACACGTTTACTCTCCCGTAACCCACGCCACGGATTCTGACTTCACACAGACCATGGACCGTATGTGCGTCACGCGTCACGTATTTTACATACGTTGGAAATAACATAGACCAAAATTATACGGCAAAAAATTAGCCATCAACTTTTGTCATTTCAACGTGCAATTTGATTTTACTGGTTTTAGATATAAGCAAATCATGACAATATGATATTCTGCATTGGATTGATTAATTGCTATATTATGTATTACGATTAGTAAGGCGTCACCCTATTTAAATTGCTATAGCAATTAAAACCTTACAATTAAATACCTATTGTAATGTACCTGCATAGCATTTTTCATAGCAGGAGGGCAAACATTATTACTTGCTCAATTTTCTTTTGTTGCATGGATTTGAATGGAGCGTGGCATTGAAACCGCACTGGTTGCATGTCCAAGCCTTATAGGCAATAATCAATCATGTATTCGCGACTGAATTAAATTAGTAAGTCCTTCTTATACGCCACGTCTTTTGGATCATATCACAATTTCCAGTTTGGTTTAAAAGAAGTGTAATTTCTGCCGGGCAGAAGCACTGTCATAGTTATCCGATCTTAACTTTTTAAATGCTAGGATATTAGAAGATCTCCTTGAAATATTTACGTTTCTATTGTGCTGTTCCTATTATTACAAACGTGAGAAAAAAATTTGTTTCTTGCATGATTGCATGAAATTAAAATATATTTTTTGGAGATCCACATGTTATCTCATCTCACCAGAATGTAACAAAGTCACATGTTTATCCTTAGTTTCTTTAAAGTGAATCATGAAAATAGCATGCTATTAGGCGTACTATCTACACTTGATACCCACAGGAAAAATCTGTTTTACCGATATGAAATAGCTCATTCTCGGAATGAAAGTGACGGCTCCTACCGTAGCCGACCGATAGATCTAGCCCTGACACTCATCTCCGCTATG
>MU182594.1:41561-70463 GCA_016904865.1 Pissodes strobi | reverse complement strand
CAAGCAATATAATTGCCCAAACATAATAAACAAAAATATGTCAGCAATACGCTAACACGGTTATCAAATCAAGTAAAACATTTACCTCGTGATCATCATTGTCTGAAATATACGTCTCTAGAACGTCTGAGCAGTCTTCAGGGTACCATTCTTTGGGCCAAAGGCGCATTTGGTAAGCCGCTGCTGCAGTAACTTTAGTGGATTCGGCAACATCACCAACTTTTCTTAGCTCATAACGACCAGGGGATGCTACATTCGTCACCTTGTATGGTCCAATCCAACCAGACTCTAACTTTTTTGGTTTTAGGGCTTCCCTAGTGATCAGTACATAATCACCAACCTTGAATTTTCTTTGTGATCTTGCATTCCTCTTTTTAAATAACGCATCTTGTTGAACGGCATTTTCATCAAGGCGTTTTTTAACAAATTCCCTCCATTTGTCGTGCTGCAGAGTAGAAACTGGAAGCTTATCGTCAGACGCATTTTCGATAATTCTTTGAATTTCTGGGATTCTGTTATCGCAGCCAAAAAGAGTCTGAAGAGGCGTTCTCTTGGTCGTTTTGTGAACGGTCGTATTTATAATTAATTGAATGCGTGATACTAGCTTACTCCACTCAGAGGTAACCTCAGCTTGAACACGTAACAAATTTGCGATAAAAGACATGTATCGTTCCACTTGTCCATTAGCTTTATGTACATAGGGTGTAATAAAGTGCCACTGAATGTCCCATTCCGAAATAAGTTCATTATTTTGAAGACTTCGTAGTGAAGTTCCGTTATCACATACTATACGAGCCGGGGTGCCAACGAGATAAATAATGTCCATCACACAGTCTGCTACTTCAGTAGTTTTAAGACTTCGCAACGCGTACAGGAAGCAGTATTTTGAATATGCATCGACAGCGACAAATACATGAGTAAAGTCATCCTCTGTTTTTGGTAATGGTCCAAAACAGTCAATATGCAGCGTATTAAATGGAATTGCGATTTTCGGTATGGAGTGTATGTCATTTTCAGTAGTTCGGGGTAGCCGTTTTCGGGTGAGGCAGGTCAAGCATGAATCAATATATTTCTTGACAAATTGGCGCATTCTCGGGAACCAGAAATGAGAATTTATGCTAAGAATAGTTTTATCTATGCCAATGTGTGCCTCTCCGTCATGGTACTCTTTTAACAACGAATAGCGAGCATTTTTTGGTACAAAATATTGCGTAATTCTTTCAGAATTTATTTCAGTTAGATGACAAAAAGTACTGCCTATTATACAGAACTGATTTTTATCTATTTCGTTATTCATTAATTTTTCTTTTAATTCCTGCGTTTCGCTGTCATTACTCTGTTGTAAGGACAGCCAACCGCTAGGCATTAAACTGTAAGATTCTGCTTCATTATCATCGGCTAATACTAAATTTTGATTTACTGTCAATAATTTTGGTGGGTTACGGCTTAAATAATCAACGTACGCCATTTGATTGCCAGGCCTGTGCTCAATTATGAAATCAAAGTCCTGTAGGTAAACCCACCAGCGACTTATACGAGGTATCAAGTCGCGTTTGTATTGGGAACTTTTCAGAGAATTACAGTCTGTTACGAGCTTAAACGTGATGCCCACAAAGTAATGCCTAAATTTCTTTAGCGCGTAAACTACAGCCAACGTTTCCAATTCATAGGAATGATAACGCGATTCAGCATCGGAAGTAGCTTTACTGAAATAGGCAACAACACGCTTATTTCCGTCATGATTTTGTAGAATTATAGCACCAAAACCATGACTACTTGCATCAGTATGCAATTCAGTTGGAAGGTTTGGGTTAAAAATAGCCAATACAGGTTCATTTGATAAAGTATTTAAGATATATTGAAAGGATTCATTGTGTTTATTTGTCCAATTCCAAGGTTCATCTTTTCGCAACAGGTTTGAAATAATACGAGTTTTAACTGAAAATTCTGGTACAAATTTCCGAGAAGTATCCGGCCAAACCAAGAAACTGACGTACTTCTTTGACATTGGTGGGTGGCGAAAGGGACTTTAAAGCTAATGCTTTTTCTGGGCTTGGTTTTACATTTCCGTTAGAAATTAAACGGCCTAGATATTCAACTTCTGATTGTAAGAATTTACACTTATTAATATTGATTGAAAAGCCATGTGTTCTTAGAGTTGTAAAAACTGCTGCTAGATTAGCAAGTCCTTCCTCAATTGTAATGGAGGGGATGAGGACATCATCCAAATATACGAGGGCTAATCCATTTTTTATTTCGGTGTGTAAAGCAATATTTATGGCCCGTTGAAAGATGGAAGGGGCGTTAGCAAGACCAAAAGGCATGCGCAAGTACTCATACTGACCATCTGGTGTTACGAAGGCCAGTTTTTCAACTGAATCAGGGTGGACCTTGATTTGGTGAAAACCCGCAGCCATATCACGGATAGTGTAATATTTGCTTTGACTTAATCGGTCAATTTGATCGTCGATTCTTGGAAGAGGAAAACAATCTTTAACAGTGATACGGTTCAAAGCTCTAAAGTCACAAACTAGGCGTGGCTCGCCGTTCTTTTTACGAACTAGCAGAATGGGACTTGCATATGGCGACTGCGAGGGTCTTATGATGCCATTGTCCAATAAATCTTGTACAATTTTACAGACAATTTCCCTTTCTGCTAGTGATAGCCGATATGGGCGGTATTAAATTTCTTTATCGGATGTAAGGCGTATTTTAAACTCACCAGTAGTAATTAATGAAGGAACTTTATTTCCACTAGTGGCGATATCCGAAAAATCATTTAAAATTAGTTTAAGCTGCTCATCTACCGGCAGACTGACGGAAGTATTAATTTGCTGATGAGTTTTAAATGCCAATTTGGGACCAAACTGATTATACGTAAGCAAAACTTCAGGAATATTTAAGAAATCTAAACCAATTATTATCTCACAACAAATTGTTTCACTAGGTACAACATGCAATTTAAGTGGAAGTTTAATATTATCTAAAAGTATATCAACACAAAGTAACTGAGATGAATAAAACAGACTATTACCCACGCCACTGATAGACTTTTCTTCAGCAATAAACGTCTGCGACACTTCTTTAGAAATATTCTCCCGAATTAGTGACACTTGAGCTCCGGTGTCTAAGAGTACCTGATAAAGCACACCATTAATATTCAAAGGATATAAACAAAGATTGGCATTGACTCTATTTGAATTATGGGGGCCGCAGATATTTATATTCTGAGATTTATTATCTTTCTTCTCAAACCGTAATCGCTTAAAACACTTATCAAACGAATGCCCTGACTTTTTGCAAAAATTACATGTTATTGAGTTATTAAATGAACTACTAGACGAGCCAGTGCTATCATGTCGTTCTCTTTTTACACCTCGTGCAGTACATGCTGATTGACGGTGTCCTATCTTACCGCAATTAAAACATTTAATATCATTAGTTTTTACGCGTATATTATTGTGTACATTCGTATTTAAATTTTTTTGTTGATTTTCACGGCGAACTATATTTGGTTTACTTTGTATACGCGATAAATGAGCAATAAGTGAGCTGGTTGTTTCATGACCAGCTTGAGTTACTTGTGCTTGTAAAGCAGCATCTTTAATACCAAAACATATTAAACTAATAATTTGTTCTTGTGTGAAAGAGACACGCAACAAATTTATTTTCTGCAACTTTATACGGCCATAAGAACCAAAAGACGAACAGCCGTCAGAATTATACATTATAGCCTCATTCATTAATTTACCAAAGTCAGCACTACCAGCAAAACTTTCGCATAAATCTCTTTTCAAGCTATCCCAAGAACGGCGATCAACAGGGCTCCAATTACTAAACCACTCACCTGCCTCCCCTTCAAAACAGTTCGCGATTCTAGCCATAAGGACACCATCATTCCAGCCTAAATCCGTAGCCAAGCCAGACACTTCAATTGCCCATTGTTGTGGATCATCACGCCCAGGCGAAAATACCGGCAAGATCACAGAATCACCCGACGACACAGAAGGCACATTGTTTGATACACTAGCACGCGAATCAGCCCGCTCCAAAAATCCACGAAGTAAAGTCTCTAAAGTAGAGGCTACTGTGGCACTTTCTTCTCCCATTTTTACAGTAAAAACACTATAAAGTCAAAACGGCACGCAACGCAAAACACGGGGATATCCCACTTCTGATATTAGAAATTAATAGAAATAATAATAATATACTATATTCACAATTTTAACCAAATACTAGTAAATATATTAACAGAAATTATATAATTAAAAGTAAAAGAGAACCGATCAATACAAGGCTCGTGATGATTCTACCGCTTGCATTTATTTCTTATCAATCCTTTTTTAGTTATGCTTACGCAAGTTATGCTTATGCAGCAAATCACCACTTGGACTTGTTTATTCTAAGACATTGGCGCTACATTTTACGTTGAATTCATTTCAACGCTAACAACATCTTTGTAAAGAGTGTTCAATAAATAAAAATTAAACTCTTAAACTAGTTTCTCTTGTGAAACCCACAAAGAGAGCAGTGGAAGTCAACAAGTGTATTTCAGGTATCTCCGCTGATGTATTTAACGAATATTTTGCCCGTATTGCCCATACTCTAGTGAGTGGTATCTACGAAACAGAATGGGCTTGTCTTGAATATCTTAAGACTGTTGACTTTGACCATGATGGATTCACTTTTAGGGAAGCAACCTTTAAGCAGGTTAGGGACATAACAAATAATCGAAAGAACAAAAATAGCGCTAATATAATTATATTAAATTGCTATTAGACTATTAAAGTATAAAAAAAATATTAATTGGGTCCATAGCTAAGTTAATTAGCATGTGTCTAATCACAAGGTTTTTCCCCCAGTTCTAAATAATTACTTCCATACATAAAAAAGGTGATAAAACCAATGCATCAAACTACTGCTAATACCTCGAACGTTTCAACGAGGTGAACGACAAACAGTAACGAGTAAGGTTACCTATAGTTGATACAAAATATTATTGAAATTATACAAACAATAAAAAAATCAAACGAGTTCAAGACCAGTAAACAGAAATTAGTTATATGAGAAGAGGCAGTTGAGGAGAGTGCTGCACAGTGAGAGATTCGGTTCGGTTAAGGGCACCAGCAGCTCTCTACCAGTCGAACTGCAAACTGCCCATGATGTGCTAGGTACCACTCCTCAATAACTAAATAAATTTATGAATAAGTTTGCAAGTAAGTATTGAGGTATTAGCAGAGAATATTTTGCGTAGCATATAATATTCTTTGGTATTAGACAACAAAAAAAACTAAAATTTTAAAATAATGTCCACGTTTATTGATATTGTTGTTAATGTGTGAAACAGCAGAACGCCTGTTGTTTGCTATTGAGATTCTTAGGCTAGGTTATTACAATAAATGATTATACCACAATAAATCTATAAAATCGAAAAACCACTCACTGACAACTAGAAGCTAACATCAGTTTTCCAACGTAATACTGAATTACATTAAAGTTATCCAGTATCCAATGTTCAATTAAGTATTTCAATCAAAATTAAGAATCACTGAAGTTAATAATTAAGGAATTAATTTAGTGAAATCAAATAACAAATTAGTTAATGAAGTGAAAGCAGGAAAAAACCCTAAAAAGATAAAACGTCTAAAACACTAGACATAATTCATTGACCGCACCTGTGGCCAGCTCAGCAATTCAATCCAAAATCACCAGTTAATTATTAATTACTTAATTACTTAAGTGAAAGAAAAGTTCACTGACACGATCCCCATTCAGCGAGATAAAAATGTATTAAGCCACTAACCCCTTAATTTAATCTTGCAATAATATCAAAAATAAATAATATAATAATATGACATTGATAACCATCAAAATGAGAATATCATTTTATAAAGAGTAATCCCTCTAATACTTTACAATTAAATTTGTTGGAGTGGCCCAAAATGTGACTACACAGGCAATCCGAACAATATAACGAAGCCCAGTACAGTACGAATAGCAAAATTACTATAAATTGTGAAAATAACTAGTAGGTTAATTCTAAAGGATATTTATAGTTAAACTAAAGCTTTAAAAACTATGTTTTAGATAGAAGTTTGATTAAAGTGGTCAAATCAGAGAGCTATCTAATAGAAAAAATTCTAATTTACAAAGTGTTAGATTAGAGATAACATAATTTAACGGTATTTAACCATATAGACTATTTTAAGAGAAAATATATTTTTTTTTCATTGGGGATATAAAATTCATGAATACATTCTTTAAATACTGTTTAATATTTACTTCAATTCAAGATTTCTAACGAGGGTTTTATAGATGTGTGGAACCTCTATTCCATGTGACTTTCCCAGTCTGGCAGGTAAAAATCCTACAATGAAGAAATTAGGTTCCTTGTAACTAATTCACCAAAGATACAAATAAATAACTTAAGATGAGGTATACAAGGACCTATTTTTGTGAGTTTTTGCTCAAAATCCCATAAAGATAATCTGTAAAATTACAGGTATGGTGCTATCAACTACTCCTACCAAATGACCGTCGAAAAGTGGCATGGCCGTGGCCCATCCACCTTGACCTAGTGTTCCTTCAAAAAAAAAACTTCAAAAGCGTACTAAACTCACTAGTATTGATCCCGCGCTATGTGCTGTGAAATTTTGCACATTTAAATATGTATTTCGAGACCAAACAGGAAAAGACGCAATAGATGATCCTACCCAATCCGCCTAACATCTGTGCTAACCATAATCAAGAATAATTAATTAAATTAATAAATTAATATAACAATGATTCTAGTAAAATTAGGTCAGTGAAATAGTACCAACGTCATTTTGGACAACGGTGGCTCACTGCATCCTACAGATGCCGCAAGAATCACTGTTTCTTGTCGAAAACATTAAAGCAGGTATCAAGCTAGAAAGCTACTGCATTTAACAGTCATAATAGATAGCGCAGTGATGGCCAAATTCGATAAAATATTCGGTAACATCATTAATTTGGCGATGAAAATATATCAAAAGTGCCTAATATAAAACAAATTTAAGTTAATTTTATATGTACGAATTTTAAAATGTTACAACCCTCCTAGTTGACAAGCTGCATTTCTACAGGTTTGATCCTGGTATTTTTAAGCTGTCGCTTCTTACCTCGAATCCTAAGTCAGCTCAGTCAGCTGATTAGGGCTGGAGAGGTGTTGCCATTGGAGAAATTCATAAATATAGGTGTGCCTCAGATGAATATTTTGGACTCACTATTGTTCCTAATTTTTATAAATAACCTACCTTTGGGGAGGCCAGATACTCATTTCACTCCCTTTGCTGACGACGCCACATTCACTGAATTTCAAGTACAGGGGGTTGAGAGAGGAGTGTGGGGCGCTTTTTCATTCCATCACTACTTGCGCTTTTTACTCCATTATTTTATGTGGAATTTTGGTGTGAGGTGGTGTTGCATAGTTTGGGAGGATTTTTGGACTGCAACGAAAGGCAGTTAGGATTTTGCCTCGGTTGAATTTTAGGGAGGATTGCAGGAAGGCCCATATACTGAACTTTTCCTGTTAGTGATTTTTTTGAGAAAAACCAAGATTTGCGTTGTCATAATCCTAGGGTAGTGGGTCCATTGCAGGTATAGAAGTTACCAAAGCCGCCCATGGTGCATTACCATAGTATTGTTTAATGAACCATCATTTGGATTACTTCAACTGACATTTGAAAATTTTAAGAAAGCGGTCAGGCTTTTGTTGATTAACGCTGCATCTTATAGGGCCGAAAACAACATTATATAGTGCGGGTGCTAATTGTGTATGTTTGTGATCTGGTTTATTTTAATGATATATGCTGTATATTTATTTTATATGTGTTCATATTGACTAGTCCTTGTAACCTTCAAAGT
Source organism: Pissodes strobi (assembly GCA_016904865.1). NCBI lineage: Eukaryota > Metazoa > Arthropoda > Insecta > Coleoptera > Curculionidae > Pissodes > Pissodes strobi. The sequence goes on along the minus strand of MU182594.1, from coordinate 62,576 downwards.
ATACTTTATTTGCTTTTTTAATGACGTATATAAACATATTGACAATATGTGCGTACCAAATAAATTCCAGTTTATTTTAAAGAAATAGGGATAAATGACACCATGATTAAATTTAAATTATGCTAAATGCCTTTCAAGTTATCGGTATCAGAATTATAGCAAGGGCCCTAGAAAAGCACAGTCTATTTCAAGTTCGATCGATCAAATGAAATAATGTAGACACGTAAAGGTTTGAATAGCAGCCACATTTGCTTTTGAGGTAATGGTACTTATCTGAATAGGAAATGAGTGATTACAATTAAATATAATCCCTAGAGCTTTGAGTAGGTTCATTTGCAAATCAGTAATTTGATAAACAGTTTGTAGTAGCTTAGTAGTAAAAGGCAAATTGTTGCATTTCCCATGGGTTATGGGTATTGTTACTTCCGTTATAGCTAAACGTGCCTAATAATTGTTCGATCATTCTTTATCCATTTCGCTTCTATTATAATTCAATTTAATTTAAATTTATGTCGGTATGTATACGCAACTGATCTAGTTCTATATTTAGAAGCAATAGGTTATTACTTGTTTTCAATTAAGCTCTTTTACCTTCGTATTATATATTTACATCATTTTGTTTATTGAAAGAGATATGACAACACATTAACGTCAAACCTAACGAACGCTAATAAATTTAAACCTGCACGAACGTTACCGTCTTTTATTTACTCTGAAATACCTCAACCAAACAACAGTAGTTAATAGTCGTTTAGATTTGAATCGCCCTTGTGTAGCTGATAGTCGTTTGATTTTGGATCGCCCTTATGGATTCTTAAGACCGAGGATCTTCTAGTTTGGGTCTGCGGATTTAGTTATTTCAAACTGGTGGCGCCCTGGTCAAGAGTAAATAATTGACACACTCCCACGCCGACGAGCAAGTCGGAGCACACATGTTGCGCTGGCCGCATCCTCAAGGGTAGGTACCATCTTATTCATTATATCTTGCTAACACATTTAAAAGGGTTTTACGCGCAACACTATATATTAACATTAAAAATTTGTTTTAGTTCATCTCTGTGTTTGCTAATAAAGCTGAATTTTTATTAAAAATTAATATTTGGTTTATTTTTTTATTGACTAGTTTTCTTTCATTTCTGGCCATTTGAAATTTCGGCACTTAGATCACTTAGCTCGGCCACTCTTCATTAACGCTGCTCTTTAGTCTCCTGATTTAGCATCGTGCATAATATTTCTGATAGTTACTGACATTTGTAGGCTGTTTTATCACATACGCTATACGATTATTTCTGTCAGAGTTTTTTCTGACTTTGCTACTAGTTGTATTATGTCCTCTCTATTTACAGCAAAGGCAGTAAGTAATAACTTTACAAAATTCTCTCTCTTACCTTTGACATACGAACGCGGCATCACGGCGACTAAAGCAAAGGAAAAATGTAAAATGTTTTCATCGTACTCTACTCTAAACGTCCCCCAAGGCAAGGCTTTCCCCACAATATCTAATATCAAGACTACTATGAGGATGTTAAGTTTCATCATTATGATATTTGTAACATCCTCAAAAACGTAGATACGCAAAAAGCATCAGGACCAGACAGAATACCTGCCATCGTGCTAAAGAACTGCGTCAACGAACTAACACCCAGTTTTTCCAGACTTTTTTCTCTGTCTTACCGAAAACGGATTTACCCATCTTCTTGGAAAGTGGCTCGAGTGCAACCTGTTCCAAAAAAGCAAACCATCCCCTCAAACTATCGCCTAACTGCCTTGGAACGTGCAGTCAATCAGCAAAGTTATGGCACCCATAACCTCTCAGTGGCGATTGAGGTAATGCCCATACCTCTATGGCTACAGTCGGTACCAATGAAACACAACCAACTGTACTGACGGGTAGCTACTTGGTTAGCTACTTAATCTCTCTCCAAGTAAAGCTTGCTCCAAACAACAATAGCTCCAAATAAAAATAACTTTCTTCATATAAAACTCCAGCCAAAAATAGCTCCGTCCAAAAAAAAAAAGCTCCCATGAAAATAGCTCCCAGGAAAAACCCTGAAAGAGAACAAGCCCTAAGTAGGCATTCTCTTACTGCAATTTCAGGCAGCTTCCTTTTTTAGAACACACTTCACACAAATAGTATTTAAAACTAATAATGAGTTTTTTATAATGAGAGCCGTCTTGCCAAAATGGCGAAGGTCATAATAAATTTCCAAAAGTAACGAATTCTATATAGCAGTATTGTGCAGTATTTCAATCCTCTCTGACACCCGTTAGAAAACTATAATACAGTAACTTACACCATGATAAAAATAAATGAGTATGTACAAAATGTAAGATATATATAATATATTTATTCACCTAGCTACGTAGGGTTTTTCGATGGTGATGACGAATTGGGAGCAATGCTCTCCCCTATAGGTATTCCTCGAGGAAGGAAGCGGCGTATTTTGTTTCGGAACACACCGCACGTGGCAAGTTACCAAAAAATCGCAAAATCCAACCAATCCACAGTCAAGCAATTTACTACAGCAACCCAGCAACTATGCCACTTTTTAGCCCGAAATAAGTATAATCCCCCTTAGGGTGAATTAGAAATTCTTAAACTTTTTATCAGGCATACGCACTACCTCTCTTTCGGAGGGTTTACCAGAAAAGAGAACGAGGTCAGGTCAAGATCGTCCACCTAGATCGTCAAGTTTAATGTTATGAAGCCAGAATTAGACCCACAGGCCAGCTTTACACTGTCCTGCGACATACGCAAAATACCACAAGCTGGTTGCCACCAAATTTACTAACAGCTTCAATATGCAATAAAACGTACCTATGGCTATATGATATTATGTATTGCTGGCAGGACAAAGAAATCCAACGATAAAACCATTATTGACAATGACCAAACAAACAGAAACCACTTCATTCCGGCCGGCGGCCATTTAAAACTCCTGATATCAAATCTGTACAACGCATGAACCCACGACAAATCAGATCTAAACGTACCTTAAGCCGAGCCGGTGTGCCTTGTTGAAACGCCTGCGACGCAACTCGAGCGGTGTTGCCAAAATTAGGGAATACACGTAACCACTAAAACATCTTGCCAACGTATATTTCAAGCGAAAGCGAAAGACTGTCGTTTAACATCAAACTGATGATAGCATATCAATCAATTATGTACTTTCTTGTTGGCTTGAACCGCAAACACATAAAAATCGCATGAAGATCGCTAGAGAACATACGCGGTTATTCATTATATTTTGACACCCACCTGCAGCCGTAATTAATGGTAATACAAAAAAAACTTAAATTCAAAAGTTGTGTGGTTTTTTATATATTATCTTTTAGAAATGTCAAAAGAAAAAAATTGCCTGTCAAATGTCAAAAAACCCGCATAACCTTAATTTTTTTAAATGGAACACCCTGTATATTATTGCATATTTGGATTGTGCGAAAAAGTCTAGACATATTTCATGAATAATGTCCTATACCTATCTCTAACGGTTTTTGAAATATTGACAGTTGAAAATCGACCATTTCCCAAGTTTGATAGCTTGTAAAATCTAAACGGCTAAAGATAGAGCAAAACGGTTTGCACTTTCCTATATTGGTTTTTCATAAGCTATCGTATGACACTAACTTTAGATTTAACCAGAGGTTAAAAAATCACGGATAAATTTAATCTCTGGTTAAATAAAAAGTTAGTGTCATACGATAGCTTATAAAAAACCAGTATAGGAAAGTGCAAACTGTTTTGTTCTATCTTTAGCCGTTTAGATTTTACAAGCTGTCAAACTTGGCAAATGGTCGATTTTCAACTGTCAATATTTCAAAAACCGTTAGAGATAGGTATAGGACATTATTCATGAAATATGTCTAGACTTTTTCGCACAATCCAAATATGTAATAATATACAGGGTGTTTCATTTAAAAAAATTAAGGTTATCTAAAAGATAATATTATAAAAAACCACACAACTTTTGAATTTAGGTTTTTTTTGTATTACCATTAATTACGGCTGCAGGTGGGTGTCAAAATATAATGAATAACCCTGTACATCTGGCAACGTTCCAAGAGTATCTCCTTCATTTATTATATCACTCGATAGGCAACCAACAATTATTTTTCATCTGACGTTTGAAGTTTGAAGGTTATATTAGAAATAAACATTGATTGAATTTAACTTTTCCTATTAAATATTGAAACAAACCCAGGAAAATATCCGACAAATTCCAATACCAATGTTTCTGACATCCCTGAAACTGTTTTTAATGTATATTATCACCGAAAAGGCAATTATTCGCAAAGGTAAGAGATTTAATTGAACGTTTTGAAGTGTATTGCTATACATGCCTATAACTTGAATGTTTTCTCGGTAGCAAGGGGCAGAATACGATACGATTTCTTGATTGATTATGTGCTAAGCCAGTGATAAAGGTTCACAAAGCCCGATCGATCCTATCGAACAGAGAAAATCAAGTTACTTATACAACTATCGTGCTTTCAATTTATTCCTCTAACAGCTCTATAAAAGGCTCTGGTCGTTCGACATTAATGCTGGATCTAAGCAAGTAAGTAATATTATAGTCAGCTTGACAGACTATCATATTAGATGTAGGATTAAAGGTGGAATAACTGAATTTATTTTACCTCTATCTGTTACATGTATTCTTGCTTAATTGACATGTAACAATAGAAGAAATAAAAATGATTTAAGTCCTCAGAAATAATATATTATCAAAAATCTAAAATAGAGTTGAAAAATTAATGAATTCTAGCATTGCTTTCGTTTATTTGCTGAACACCAGGCAAGGCAAAGAGCTCTGCCGACTTTAAATTTTGGACAGTCACTCTCTTTTTTAATACACGACAATACTCCCATCTTATTAGGTCACTAAAGTTTTTCTTGTACAATACTATTCCTGGGTCGTCTTTAGACACACGTACCCACGATGCTTGAGTAATGCCCGGTTTAGATGTATCTATATATTTTGATGATATTTTATCAAAATCAAAAAAAGTAAATGGACAAATAAAACAATAGTTATATGAATAATAAAAACGCTATCTAAAGAAAATTTGAAAGTTTATTAATAAACTGTATAGGTACCTGTTGGTTGAGTTCTATAGGTAGAGTTTAGGAAGTAATTGAAAACAAGGTTATTAAAACTAGAATGGGAAGAGAGAAAAACGGTTAGGGCTTTGTTAAACCCCTAACATAAATAACTAGATACAAGCAGAATCCATCTTGTCGTGCGGGTCCAAATGTCATTAATCATGTGAATCAAAACAGAAAACATAGGGACGTTTATAATGTTGTGTTAGTATCTAAAAATACACCGAGGGAAAGAATGAATAGGTTTATTATTTAACGTAATATTGTGAAGGTAACTACATAATATTATTTTTACAAAAATTATTAAGGTGTGATTTTGAAAAGTTACAAAACAAGATAAATTATGATCATTATTTCGGTAACTTAAGTAAAATATGCTAAATCAATTTATTAATATTAACCAGAATAAACAGTTGAATTTATTCAAAAATTATTTAAAAATGCAGCCTTTTTATTGTGATAAACTGTTTCAAACATGAAAGAGAACTTGAAAGCAAGTTTTCGAGATGTTGTTTTTGAAGGCTATATAGGGATAAATCATGAGACTATTAAAAAGTATAAGTGAACCGTTTACATCAATAGACCAAAAATTTTAAAACTCTCATCATTACTTATAAAACTAGAAATGCTTTCATGTTATGAGTCGTCATCATAGGCCGTCATCGGTGAGAGTTAGAGTCACCTTGATAAACTGCTTATACATACATGCTCGAATTACGATTATTTTAAGCTGGCAATGATATTGTGGCAATCGTAGAGCCTCTAGACCTTCTCCGCTCTTTACCTTCTAATTTTATTTATTTAGATTCTCCTCAGATTAGAAGGAACGAAGTGTAAATAAAGTTAAATTAAGGTAATTTACAATTAAAGATGCGTAGGTTAAAACAAATTGCTTTCTAAGCGTGCAAATTAGGCCCTAACTTAAATGTCAGAGAGTATAGGGGAAAGGTTATTTATTTAAAAAATACTACCGATTTGTAGATGCCCCAAGTCAGAAAATCCCCATGTTGTAATATGGAACTCGTTTTAATTCAAATTTACCATAAATCATGGACCGATGTGGCCTGTAGGCAATAGTCGCCAATATTGGGTTTAAAAAATACCGATTGGAAAGTTTGCTAGAGACTAATATTTTAAGCTTTCAAATGACTGAATTTTTAAATTATGCAGTCCAAGCTTATGATAAATTGGATAGATTAGCAGTCCAGCCTTTGTATGTAAAGATAAAAACAGGACCAAGTATTTTTTGGAACATTTATTTGCAAAATATTTCATAAATGCCGTGGAAAATAAAAATTAAAAGTTTTTAGTTATGGTATGTAGCAAAACAATCTAAACGGCTTTCCTTCGCATTCTTCGCTAAAAGTAGTGACTTTCAGAACCTTATTTTTTTCGATTTATCCCTTTTTTTCATAACAGCCGTGACAATATTTGCGAACACTGTGAGAAGGCCCTTCCTTCTTTCTGAATTGGTGATTATTTATTTTCCTATTCTTGCTAGGCCCAGGTGTGTGAGTGTTCTGCTCCTCTTTGGTAGGGAAAACAAGGCTCTGTACAATATGTTCTCGAAATTCAGTGATAGGCATTGTGCTACCGTTGATTTCTTTATAAAGAGAGTGGGCATTTACAACAGCAGTACCCGTAATGAGCTCAATGGCGATTTTTCTGTACCACTTTATAGTTTTCCTTAAAGCCGAATAGTAGCTGAACATTTGGTCAGCAAGATCTATTGAGCTTTTTGCAGAATTATTCTCCACAACTGCTACTGGTTTTTGTACAGATCCACTTCTGCGATTTACATTTACAGTTTTCGTATTGTGTCTGGTTGTTAACATAACCACATCCCTCTTATCCTTCCATTTCGTTATATACTCCTTTTGAATTTTCTTTGCCAATAATTTCATCAACTTTCAACTTTTTTTGGGTAACTTCTTTCAGATTCCCCTTTCTGTTACAACGAAGCTTACCCAGTAAATGAGGTTCGCTGTCTAAAAGTTTGTGAAGTGCACTATAATTTTGATGGAAACGGTACAACTAGATTCCCTTTCTGTATCTGCATACATTTTCATATTCCACGTATACTCGTTCTGAAAACGCAGCAAGTTCTGGCTTATCCCCAAACTGCGCATGAAAATTGAAGGGCATATTGTTGCCTACAGGATCTCTCCAGTCCACATTATAGACGGCAGAAATAAATTCTTCATCACCGGATGACTCAGATGCAACCCCCTGATTTTCAGGTGCGAGTAGTTCACCTTGATACGAATTTTCCATATGTTGTTCCGGCAAACACTGTAAGAAACACTTGAATGACTTACTGCAACCTTCTGATCTTCAGGTAGAAATGGTTTAATTGGTTTAATATTCTATTTGAAAAATTATAGTTGTAGGTTGGGTCCATCAAGAAATCCGATGAATAAGGCTCTGAATCGGCATCTGCAACAAAACGTATGTAAATAAAAATAATTTGCCTACTTTTAGTAAATAAACAGCAAAACAAAACAAAAAATATATTTACCTCCATAATTATTTGATTGTACCATAGCAACCATTCGCTTGCCGCAAGACGCCATGTTTTTCCGTTGAAAATATCGAAATAACACGTGTACGAAATAACTTAAAGAGAAGACAAAATTTTAAATTTCTTACAGAAAACAAGATTTTCTAAACGAAACAATTTTTCAATTATTTTGGAACAATACTCAATTTCTCAGAGACTAATAGCAATTTGACAACAGGTTAACGTATCTTACGCGATACTTATTTTTTCTCTTAATTAATCGATGTCGTAGTTCTCGCCTTTATCACGCTCTTGGTCAGATTCTAATTATAATTATTTCTCTTCATCTCAGATTAGAAACAACTGAGAATGAGTGAGGGAAGTTAAGAAATTGTACAAAACATGCATAGGACAGAACAAGCTTCTTTCTAAGAGTGCAAGTGAGGCCCTAATCCAAATGCCGAAAAGTTAAATTTATTTAAAAGGAGCCACCAACTTGTAGGCGGCACAAGTAAGAAAATCCCTAAATTGTAATTTGGAACTCGTTTTCGCTTAGGCTTCGCAACATAAAAATATACAAGTAATGAAACCAAAAGTGAAATCATTCAAAATAAAAAAGCAAAAAATTTTATTATTGAGCCCATTTAATTCAAATCAATACACTTATTAATTACTTTTCTTCTGGAACAATAGTAAAAGATAATAAAGATAGGTGAATAGAAAGATCGGCTTATTAACATAAGATGTTCGATTTGTTTTGTTATAAAATTCAATTTCAAATCAGTTGAAATAAAAAAAATACCCTAATTAATTATGCCATTATGTTTTGTCTATAGCATTTACGTTTAGAATATAGATGGTGAACAATTGAATTAATTGAATCGGTGGGTGGAAGAAGGGTCCAAGTGACCATTTTTGTCACTAACCCAAACTAACCCAAGCTAGCCCAAGAACGGTCCAAAATTCAATACCGTTTGCCTACAATCACCCACCTGCGTAACAGACTAAGCGGAAGAACGGTCCATGAATGTCGCTTGGACCGTTCTTCCAGTCAGTACAGTATGCAGCACGCGTTTGACTACGTGGGCTAATTGGCTGATTTTTGTTGTGTTTAGAGGTCACTTTGTATTAGTTATCGTGCCAGTTAGTCAGAGTGAAAAACGAGCACAAGAATACTTTATAATTTGTTAAAATTAAAGCGGAAAGTTCAGAGAGTGAAGATGAAAATGATAGAGGTGACAAGAGTAACCAAACGCAAGCCCGAAAAAGGTCTAGGAACGTAGAAAATGTGAAAGGCCACAAAAGAGAAACAACCACGTCTGGCAGGTGAACCTTACACCAAGCCAATTTAAAAGGGTATTATTGATTACAAAAACTGGTGGCCCCATTAATGCAAAAAAAACTGCACGCCTGTCGAAAAAGGGAACAACAATATTTTTAGTGTTTCAAAATATCGCGAGTTTGTTTTTGATGCTACAACTCCAGGCCATGTCAAAGTTGCCGAGTTTATTGGCGGTATGGCTTCCTTCACATTTAAACTTATTAAACCGAGCGTGAGGCCAGAATAATTCCAAAGTGACAAAGCCTATTCCGATGTAGTACCTATCAACTATAAGAAAATCTAGAACCTAACAAAGATTATATAATACGTGAGTGGTAAAAAGTTAGAATTCTATTCATGGATTGTTACCACTGATAAAACTTTTTGATTACACCTTGTGTATACTCTTTTATTGTCTCTTATATTTTATAAAATGGAAATAAAACAAAATAAAAGAATAAACAGTAGAAAAACGTTGAAATAATCAACTGAGTGAAAGAAGGGCCCAAAATCAGCAAATATTTTTGGCAAAAAGTCCTATTTCCGATATGGTAAAGAATGTTATTTTTCCATAAAACAACTCCAAGTAGCATAAGGAACAAGTTACATGTGCACGCCAATACGAAATTCTCCTTCCTTTTTGAAATAATTAGTTTTTTTTTTGTTTACTGTGGAATGTGTACTTAAACCCTTCTTCCGCTTACCGCACCGTTTCAATTATAAATTCCTAAAATAATTTATTTCACTTGAAGTAAACGCTGAGATACAATAAGTCAGCCCACCACTGACGAACAGCAAATCAACTTGCTTAAAAAGTAAAGTTACAAAAACTATTTACTCAATTAGTCAGAAGAAATCTTTAGCTAGCTGCTTGGAAAACCAAGTAGCTCAAATAGACAATATATAATTGCCAATAATTACCTGTTATAACACAAGTAAACCGAGTGAGAATAAACGTTAGATATTCATTTGATAAATTACCAACACCTGATCATGTTCCGTTTACACCTCTTGAGTTCACTAGGACATAATATGAACTAGTACGATTGTAATTACAATACGATAAAAACACCAGTGAAAACTAAAAGAGTATGATCTAAAAAGCTTTTCAAATAGACAGCCAAATTTGATATATAGTTAATTTATTTAATTAATTTTGTATGCATGAGCCTTGTTTTAATTTGCGTTGTTCGATGTTCTCTTACTAACAATTTTTATATTTTGGGCGCCAGAGTTCCTAGAGATGATGCGAACTGAATATAAATACTTAGATATCAATAACAATAAAGATAAGAATATCAGAAATTTACCCTTATAATTCGTGTCTCACAGACCTCAATCTTGCCATAAATTAAACAAACAATATATTAATTTTATAATTAATTTACAAATATTGAAATCTGTATAATCAGATGTAAATATAACTTATGAAATTGTTTGAAATATAGTTTTTTGAATAAATTGACTAGCAATGAGAATGAAAATTAAAAGATTAGAAAAAAAATTAATAATATCAGATCGTTGGTCTTTACAATCGATTTATCTTCTGACTGACTGATACTTAACTTCGTTCAGTTATTCTGTAACCATGCGATCGTGTTGGGACCTCCACTGGAACCGCTTCTGCCTGTACCTAAGTTCAATTGAGTTAGGGTTATCTAGGACTTATAGGTGACGATTCCCACCAATTTGCATGGTACAGCTGTCGTCGACGTCTCCAATCAGTCGTAACATGAAAGAAATAGACAAGTCTTAGACCAACGTATACTGCTAATTAACTAATGTTCAGGGAAATATCCAATACCTCCTAGCACTAGGCCAACTAGCTATTATTAAAATTAGCAGTGACGTCATCAAAAGTGGTCCATACTTTTTTGCCATAAGAAAAGCATTAAGAGAAGCCAAGAGGAGGCCAGTAAAAGTATAAATTATTTTATCCCGCCTACTTCTGTATTTAACGTTGATTGTCACGCTGGGCGACTGGAATGTCAATTCCCATCTCGACGTCATGAATGATGAACAATGCTGCCAGATTAGGCGCTTTATCACAATTTGAGCTACTTCACACTCTAGTTTGCAACAAATTATTTTTCAAGGAATCTTAAAATATTCGTCTTGGATTCCAAGATTACAATTACCAATATATTAGATACTTAATGTAAAAGTTTGCTTTGGTATATTATAGTATAGTTATATTAAATATAGATAAATATTTAAAATCCGAAAAGTAAATATATAAAAACCGGAAAGTGAAGCAATAACGGAATCAAAACCTTTAAGAAAATAAACGTTGCTAACCAATAACCTAATTATTTTGTATAAATATTTAGTTCCATTTAAAAACATAATTTCAAATGTCATTCAACAAATGCTGTAAAAATTAAAGTCCAACTAAATATACGTTAAATAGTTTACATCCCAAATAATGTATGAAACTAACTCTATCAACCCAGACGAACCAAATCGTGATGGTCAGAACGAGGCAATTCTACAAATTCGTAACAATATTTATTTTTTACCATTGCGCAAGGACCAACACAAACGATTTAATTTGTTCCAGGATGACGAGACGGTTCTTAAAAATCTGGCAACGCTGCCTACGGTCAGTTGGCGTCCTTTAAAATCGACCGGTTTCTTACTTTCGTAATTTCTCTTCGATTTCTATTGGATTTTTTTGTTAATTTCTTTGTAATACCGGTACTTTATTGTGTTTAAATTTATGTGAACAATGCCGTCTAGATGTTGTGCCCCAGGCTGTCGTGGAAACTACTCCAGCGGACCTAAAGTTCATGTTTTTAGCTTTCCAAAAAGTGATGTGTTGCAAAAGAAATGGCTTCAAGCTATTCCGCGGGACAATTTAGTGCTCAATAAAAACACCAAAGTGTGTGAGTTACATTTTTCTGCAGGTAATATAATTTGGATTAATTCACAACAGGGTTCAAAGTCAGGTAAACTCATTACAGTACATTTAAAATACTCTCGATTGAAGGAAAATGCATTACCATCTATTTTTCCAAACTGCCCCAATTACTTTTCAAAAAATGTGTTTCTTCGTAAAAGCAAAGACGAAAAAAATAAGGAACTTGAGGAATTACAATTGTTTCAAGCAATACAACAAAGTAAAGAGGAGTTTAATATCCATAGAGAAGCTACATGCTTTAAAAATTTTGAGGAGTTTTTAAAACTATTTTCAAATTTTATTGTTAAGGAAGGGTGGTTTCCAGTAAGAGCTTTAGATAAAATAACTTTATTTAAGCTTGAGTATAATCCTGGTCCTATAATAACCTGGGCGATTGTAATAAATAATAATTTAAAATTGGAAACATTTTTATATGGCCAGTCTATTTCTGTTTCAATAATAAATTTAAAATCCCCATTTATAACCGGCAGTTTGGATGAATTAGAATGTTTAATCGATATAATTGATAATATGATATCAATTCCTCTTAACAATGACCTCCCCATTACTAATGAAACTTCCAATAACGAGAGCGAGATGAATTCATATCAACCTGATTCTGACCAAGTCGAGAAAACAACAAAAAATTTTAAATTTGTAACGGATATTGTTTTAAACCTAAAAGGCTCCGATGAATTTACACAAAATCTAATATTTATTTCAGAACAGCTAACTTTGTTGAATATCTCAAAAGAGAGATATCGGTATTCACCGAGCACTATTGTTTTATGTTCAATTTTGTTTACTATACGCCCTCATTCCTATAAATAGTTACGTAATCATGCTCCTATTATTTTACCTCATCCTAAAACAGTAAAATCTATTTGTAATAGATTTTTGAACGATCATTGATGAAAGACATTTTTGACATATTTGAGTGATGAAGATAAAAATGTTATACTACTTTTTGATGAAATTCATATTGACCCCTATTTGGATTATAAGGCAGGAAACACTGTAGGAACATCAGTAAATAACAGCAATACTTTAGCATCATCTGCAGTTGCATTTATGATCACAAGTCCTTGCTCAAGCCTTAAAGAAGTAATTCATATATGTCCTGTAGCTAAACTTGACTCAGAAATCTTATATACTTTTATCAAGACCATAATAGAAAATTTGGAAGAAATTGGCTACATAGTATTTTGTACAGTTAGTGACAATAATGCAATAAATAGCAAGGCAATGAGTAATTTTTCACCACGGAATGAACTCAGTATTGTTTTCCCCCATCCTATTGCCCGAGAAAGGCCATTATTTTACCTTTTTGACACTGTTCATCTACTAAAATGTATTTTTAACAACTGGCTAAATTCTAAACCTGAGCAGGCATTTTTCTATCCCGATTTTGAGACAGGCCAAAAAAAATGTGCTTCGTTTTCAGTGGTCAAAAAACTTCATGAACTAGAACGAGACAAAATATTAAAACATGGGTATTCCCTTAGTTTAGAGGCTCTCTCTCCATCATCTTTAGAAAGGCAAAATGTTAAATTACCTCTCAAAATATTTAATCCTTTTATTATAGAGGCTCTGAAAGGTTTTGTTAATAATTTGCCACATTCACCAGACACAGCAGATTGTATTAATATTATATGGACCTGGTGGAGAATAGTTAATGTTAAAACCCCTCTTAAGGGAAAACATTTACTAGATAAATTTCAAGAACCCTTCACCAGAGAAATACTATCGGCCTCCAACGATGATCCAAAATTTAATTTTCTGCTAAAAATGCAAAATTGGCTAGATTCTTGGCATTCACCTAATTTTCCAAATAGACTGACTCGACAAACCCACACTGCATTAAGCCATATCATTCATGGGCTACTGGAAGTGACGGAATATTGTTTAACTAAACTTAATATGACGTATGTCTTACTGGGCAAATTTCAAATGGACCCATTGGAAGGGCGGTTTGGAAAATATAGACAATTAGCTGGTGGCCATTATGGAGATATTAATGTAAATAAATTTTTTGAACTTCCTGAATATGAACCACCGTCATTAGATAACTCATTAAATTCTGACTATGTTATCAATTTATTGCCCAAAATTACAATTACACAGTTTGATACAGAAGCTATAACATCTGAAATGCCCGTAATCACTTATTTAAGTGGATATTGCTGTCATATTGTTTTAAAAAAATTAAGTTGTGAATTTTGCAAAGAAAATTTAACTTTAAATGAACCTTGTGTTGTAGAAGATTCTTACAATTTAATTAATTCCTTAAGTCGTGGGACTCTTTTATATCCTCGTGAACAAGTAGTGGATGTAATTTCAACAGCCTATATTATATTTAAAAAACTGATTAATGAGTTCGAAGACACATTTTTAGATATTTACAATAAAAAGTATCTTCTTTGTAAGCTGTTGTTAAACTATCTAAATCAAAACAGCCTTTTGACTCCTTTTGAAAATTGTAAATATCACCTAAAAATTGATGTTTCAAAAATATTTCTTAGCAGCATTTCAAATACACTTCTTAATAATTATTGTTCTAAACATAATCATGATCTTTTGGGTAAAAAGAAAAAAAGGAAATTGGATACTTTTAATAAATAAATATTAGACCCCAATTATATAACGAATAATATACCGAATCTAACACAAAAACGTAAAATCTGAAGCCTGTATAAAGCTTTCATGTTTTATCATAAATATTTGAGTATTGCAAGGTTCTTTGGATGGAGAAAACCGAGGAGAAACACTACCAAATTTGACATTAATATATACTCATATATTTTATGTAGTAGGGCAATTGAGAACTACGGAGAGTCTCGAGCGATTGCGTTGGATATTTCGAAGGCATTCGACAGAGTTTGGCATGACGGATTGCTCAACAAACTGCCGTCCTTTGAACTGCAAACCTCTCTCTGCAGCTGGCTTGCCACTTCCATTAAGAACCGATCTCTGCACGTTCCAGTTGATGGACACATCTCAGACACATTCAACATTAAGGCGGGCGTGCCTCAGGGTGCAATACTTTCACCAACTCTGTTCCTCATCTATATTAATGACCTGCTAACCGAAACGAATAATCCTGTTTACAGTTTTGCAGATGACAGTACCCTTGTCTTCCAATTCAAATCAGAAAAACCTTTACCAGCGACTGAGACTTATCACTGCAGACAGGAGCAGATTACAGCAATCAAGACCTGGAGAAAATTCAAACTGGAAACACCTAAAACATCGCTTTACAAGAACTCCTTTGTCTGGCGCACTGCATCACTCTGGAACTCACTCCCAGGACATCTGTTTTCCTCTAATTACAACCTACTATTCAAGAACCGTGTCAATAAACATCTTCGCACACACACACACACCGCACGTCGAGCACCATAGGGTCTCCCTTTAGTGCGTGTGCCACTGCCATAAAAACAAATAACGCCACTCACTAACTAACTGCGCGTCGATGATCCGCCGGATGTAGCAGGCACATTAAATAGACCTATCAAAACATATCGTGTAGCGTTCTCTCAACAACCTGGCACTTTCAAATATGACACCAGTAGGCATGCTCTATAACGTACTTGTGATTTTTAATATTAGTCAACAACCAGTAGTGCCAGAAATTAATATTTTGATAGTAAACGAGTAGTTAAATTAAAACGCGGCTTACTACGACAGGCGCAACGTAAAATATCAATTCAAGACGATATTTGGGACGATTCCCTAGGCATCACAGGCATGGAAATAATTTAATAAAATAAAGGCTACATTACAGAAAATCAAATTAATATCGAAATAATATGAAATTTTATGATGATAGATTCGGCAATTATCTTTCACCATGAACAATTACAAGATTGGGTAAGGCTGGTTGTCTCAAATTGATATATAGTGAGTTTGTTTTCATAGTTGCTTTCTTTTCCATTTATATTTTAACCTAAAAAAAACCTCAATTAATCTAAATAGAGAATGTTTTGAACCACCAAGTAAATATCACAGCCGCTCTCAAAAGCTAATATAAGCAAGGGGGTGCAAAGATATACTACCTAGGAATTAAATGAATAATGTCCACTTGCTCCTGGAAATAGCTATAGAATCCACTAAACCCATACAAGGTACGTAATTTAAATAATTTAAAACAATGAGAACCTTTAAGTGAATATCATAAGGTAATATTGTTGACATGCATGTTCTGAAAACTAAATTGGAATTCAAGCTCCTTAAACTCACTTAATATTATATATTTACTTTTATTTAAGGCAACTACATGTGTGAGTGACACATTTAACTTTTTCCGAAAAACACTGAAATATAAGGATATTGTCAAAACTGATGATCAAATCACCACAACAAAATTAATGTGGATGCACATTACTGGACTTTATCGTAATTAATAGGAGAAGTATTGGTATACCGTTGTAATGTGACCAATATATAATAATACCATTCTATTATGTGCCTAATTATGGAATTTACTCAATAATTAAACAATTCTATATGACCAAGAATCTGTTCCATTCTTAACACAATGGTGAATGAAAAATTTTTTTGAAAAGTAATCGAGGATATGGTCGTTTTCGGACCGTTACACTATTCTAGATATAACAACAGCCGTATCACCTAAATTGTACGGTATTTGCCAATAAAACGTTTAGTTCTTCAATTTTAGAGTCAATCAAGATTGTACAAATTTATTGACCGTGCATTGGCAGCTTGCGACTTGCAAACGATTAGTATTCAATATGATTGTAATGCATTATGCCTTAAATAATGCGGAAATCAAATTCTGTGTCATCAGTCACTTAATGCTGCCTATTGCAATCCTCTATAATAATTAAAGTATTGTTATGTCCTATTAAACAAATTTTTTCATATTCGCATTCACGGTTCCACGTCCATATAATGAATGCGTAGCACGTGACGCTATTTGACGGGATATTAATTTACGATTAAGGACCATTTAAACGCGTACAGAATTTCCAACCCAGATATTAGCGAAGGAAGGTAATTGCTGTTTTGGATCGTTGTGACTAAAACGGTTAGGAACGGAATGTTTTAGTCGTTATTATTTTTCATGTGTAGATTGAAACCTTACTGGCATAATATACGTACATTATTTGACGGAGCACAACCGACTCTGTCAAATTAATCATTAGGAAGATTTAACGTAGCTGATCATAGTCAATAATTTAACGTCGAGATAAATAAGGCAGCATAATATTATGAGCTTTAGATCTTATACCGTACTTTACAACCAGAACATATATCATTCTTCTGGAGAGCTAGTTTTGTTAATAATTGGAGCCCATTGTACCACCTATATTTTTCAGGATAAAATTAGGAGAAACTGAGATGTTTCTAACAGTTGTCTCAATAAAACGCAAAGTTAGTGGTTTTAGGTATGCATCGGTTTCTGCTCTAATCGAATGTTTTCTTTAATAAACCGTTAAAAGCCTAAAAAATAATCTATTCAAATCTAAGGGTCTTCATGACAATATTAAGATTCCATACTCCTTTCATTCAGAAACTCTTAGTTTCCAAGATATAACAGAGCTTCCGTCAGTTAGAACAACATTCCTTTTAGCAAACTAACTTATATACATATAGGATGTTTATGTATGCTTGGATAAGTATCAATCAACCTTTAGCACAGAAAAACCTACCCCTAATTAAATTTTCAAATATTAATATTTTTTTAACCATACGTTTGCTCAAAAAATGCCAACCATACTGAAGATGAACGTCAAGGTATCAACCAAACGATATTCAACAAAAAGTCAGAAGAGGAAGTGCTGACACATCGGAAGATGAAGTTATACCGGGTGGTGCATCGAGGTTGGAAACATAGGAAATCCCATGCAAATTTTAAACTGGTTAAATATTTGCTCCCCTGTTGGCTTTAGAGCAAAGTTGTAAGGAGACTTTTTCAAGGTCTCTGTATGGTAAATACAGATGCGAAATTTGAACAATTTTGGACAAGCCGAACTTAACTTATTTAAATAAAATTGCCCCTAATTTTTTGTTAAAATTCAACAGGTAATACTGCAGACACCAGCATTAATTAAACTTGTCAACCTATGATTTGTCACTGTCAAAGGTAATTTGAAAGTAAACTACCGTTTGCAAATTTTATTTAAATAAGTTAAGATCGACTTGACCAAAATTGTTCAAATTCTGCATGTGTATTTACTATACAGACACCTTGAAAAAGCCTCCTTACAACTTTGCTCTAAAGTCAACAGGAGAGCAAATATTTGGGCAGTTTAAAATTTGCATGGGATTTTCTATGTTTCCAATCACGATGCACCACCCTAGATGAAATCCATCATCATAGTGAGTCAGAAGAGAACCAAATTGCTTCAGATATGGATCTCAGTTCCGATGACGGCGAACACGATAGAAATAAAACATAATATTTTATAGGCAAATAAAAAAACAACAGTTTGTTTTAAAAGACCGCTCATGAACTTGCAAAGCGAAAAAAGGTTACGCTGGTCTGGTTACCGGGACACTCGGGTGTACCGGGAAACGAGTCTGCGATGCCTTAGCCAGAGAAGGCTCCGCACGCAGATACTTGGGGCCTGACCCCTGTGTGGGGACTGCCCAGTGTGTCCGCGAAAGAGCTTTGGAGGCCTGGATGGAGGGTCGGGCGGAGGAGGTATGGCGGACGGGGATGAGACAGACGAGGCTCATGATACATGGGGCCGCGAAGAGTCTCGCCAAGGGGCTGTTGGGCCTACCTAGGAAGGAGTGCGGGGCCCTTGTAGGATTCTACACAGGGCACTGTAGGCTCAGACGGCACCTGACCCTGCTGAGAAATCTTTGGCGAGACGTCGATCGAGCTAGATTCAGTGCGGCGTGTTAGTCTGAAGGAGATGCGGGCTTTCTTAAGGAGGACCGGCATCCTGGAAGTTCTCTAATGCGGGCTGGGGGCACAACGGGTCCAAATGGTGGCCTAAGTGCAAGGCCCCCTAGGGGCCACCCCTTCCATACTGATACTGAAGACCTCTTATTAGTATAGTCCGTCTAGAAAGTATCCGGAATTTTATATTTTTCCTAATTTTTTTATATTTCTTTTTCGTAATATTCCAAGACAAAAGTGATGCATCAAGTACGTTCTCCGGATAGTAGGCTACGGTTAAAATAGCATGGCAACACTATCTGCCAAACATTGTTGATTGTAAGCAGGCTTAAGATCTATGAAATAATGTCGAAAGTAGAAAAAAGAAGATAGGTAGAATTTTTGTATAGAAAAGGTGTTCGAACGTTATAAAATTAGTGTAATTGAGTGGACTCGAAAAAAGCTGAGTATATGAGACAATAAAGATGATAAAAAACGCACAGATATGAGTCCTAGACCTGCTTCGAAAAGACCGCGTAGGATTTGCGGAAACGTTTATAACGCTCTAGCGACTTGGGACTACAAAATCCGCCCCTAAGGTTTCAAAAATTTAGCATGCTACATATCATGGAAATCAAAAAAATCCTTGCAATTATACTGATTTTGTGAACGTTTTCAAGAAGATAATTTCAGCAATGTTCTTATCTCTGACGAGAGTTGTTTCCAGCTTGGTGTAACTCACCTAAAAATCTTACTAAGAGAACATGTTACAGTTCAAATTCCCTGATTTTTGCATAGAAATAATGGTTTGGAGAGTAATATCACAGCGTGGTACTACACCTCCTGTATAGTTGATGGTACCGTTAACAGTGCAAAGTATTGTGCCATTATAGAAGGTTTTCCAAAAGGAAACAGTTTATGTGTCCAGAGGGGTGGCATATTCAGCAGTATAATGCACGATGCCATACTTCTGTCTATATTTAAGCTTGAATGCAAGAACACCAATTGGCAACAAATTTATAGCAGCAGCTTCATCCGATCTGAATCTCAGTGAAAACACATTATGGGAACTAACAAACATTGAAGTGGAACGAGTAATGTCACAAAGTAACACAGATTTGATTCGGTCAGTTTTACACCTGAACCACCATCACCGAACATTATGACGGTCACCTAGTTTCGGGTGTGTCTTCACTATACGTGAAGCGTTTAGAGATAAATGGAAGTTGTATATGTAAATGAGATGAATTCTTTGTTGTAATTTTATAATTCAAGTAATGAAAATTTAATCCCAAAATGTTTTAATTGTATTTTCTTTTTTCCGGATACTTTCTTGACGGACTATACATTTCGCTAGATAAACAAGAAAATATTGCCAACTATTTCCTGGTCAAAAGACACCTCCACGAAATATCTCTGATCATAAGCATTATTTTGAGAAGTTTTTCACCGAAGATTGATTCATCATATTGTGGAGTGTACAAATTTAAAAATTCAGAAACTTAGACCAAACTATGGTCACCGTCTATAGATATTCTAATAAGTCCGCTCACTCAAGCGTGCCGCGGAAAATTTCCCTCCTGCCTGCGCAAATCCCTCGCCCATCGGCTACACGTCAATGTCGAGATCGGACGGTATGAATTTATTTTTACGGAATAGTTTTCGCACGCTTTACGCTATACGCTATTTTTAAGATGGATAAGCGTAGTTTTTCTTCTTGTACTGTTGATGACTGTTATGTAACTACATGTGATTTCTCCCTCTTTCTCTCTTATGGAATTGTGAAAGAATTATTCAATTATTATGAGACGAAGTGGAATTAACCGAAATTTGATTGGACTACTAACCCAAACTAACCAAATCTATTCAAATTGGTTATAACGTATCGGAACCGTCAAATGACTAAAATAAGTTGAGACTAAGTGAAACTAACCGAAAGTTGATTAGACGACTAACCAAATTTAACCAAATGTATTAAAATTGATTATAACGTATCGGCACCGGTTGAAATGTCTAAAATAAGTTGAGACTAGGTGAAAGTAACCGAAAGTTGAATCGACGACTAACCCAATCTAACCAAATCTATTAAAATTGATTATAACCTATCGGAACCGGTTTAAATGGCTAAAATCAGTTGAGACAAAGTGAAACTAACTGAAAGTTGATTAGCCGACTAACCAAAACTTACCAAATGCATTAAAATTGATTATAACGTATCGGAACCGGTTCAAATGTCTCAAGTAAGTTGAGACTAAGTGAAACTAACCGAAAGTTGATTCGACGACTAACCCAAACTAACCAAATCTATTAAAATTGATTACAACCTAGCGGAACCGGTTGA
>MU182594.1:10242-40579 GCA_016904865.1 Pissodes strobi | reverse complement strand
CTAACTGAAAGTTGATTAGACGACTAACAGAAACTACCCAAATGTAAAAAAATTGATTATAACGTATCGGAACCGGTTCAGATGTCTCAAGTAAGTTGAGATTCAGTGAAACTAACCGAAAGTTGATTCGACGACTAACCCAAACTAACCAAATCTATTAAAATAATTTTAGCATATCGGAACCTGTTCAAATGACTAAAATAAGCTGAGGCTAAGTGAAACTAACCGAAGTTGATTAGATGACTAACCAAAATTAACCATATGTATTAAAATTGATTATTACAACGTATCGGAACTGGCTCATATAAATAAAATAAGTTGAGACTAGCTGAAACTAACCGAACGTTGATTCGACGACTAACCCAAACTAACGAAATCTATTAAAATTAGTTATAGCATATCGGATCGAATTGATTATAACGTATCACGTGTACTGTGCTACTCCTTACGCGCGCTTGTCTTCATATCCCAGATTAAGCAAAAATAATCGAAACTAACTTTAATTAATCAAACAAGCGCATTGAGGCGGACGCGCCACACGCTTGATCAACCCTGCCTAACACAAAACTCAACTAACAAACATAACAAAAAAAACATGTGTTGTCACCGACGGGAGTCGAACCCTGGCCGTAGTATCACAATCACAGAAGCTGATCCTGAATCGCAACTGCGCATGATTGCAAATAGTTATACCGCAGACGCTAGACGCTTGTATAGAAACGCAAGCAATAAATGGACATTAAATATAGTCAGCAAGAAAATTAATCATGCGCCTCAAGTTGTCCTCTCGACCTTTGATATAGATCAATGAATAGTATCAATTCTTATCAGCTTAATATCAATATCGCTTTGCCTCGCTTTAATAAGTTATATAAAATAATAATTTCAGAAATAATAGATATTGGTTTAAATTCAGCATAACACAACTATTAACTAACATAAAGCTGTCAAACAGAGAAATGTACCATTTTAATTTAAAATCATATAGAATTAAAGAATAAATCTGGCAATACAGCCTTGTCTACAAACCTGCCCTGCGCCGTCTGCGAGACTTGAATAAAAACAAAACAATACAAAGTCGGCACGGAAAAGTAGTAGCAATTACAGCAGATTTGTACAAGTTTTTAATGATTTTTGTAAAAAAAGTCACGAGTAGCACAGTATACGTGATAGAAGTGAATACTTCGTTATCAAGTCTCATCTTATTTTACTTTTTTGAGCCGGTTGCGATACGTTATATTCAACTTTAATAGATTTGGTTAGTGTTGGTTAGTCGTCTGATCAACTTTCAGTTATTTTCACTTAGTCTTAACTTACTTTGGTCATTTGAGTCGGTTCCGATACGCTATAATCAATTTTAATAGATTTGGTAAGTTTGGGTTAATCGTCGAATCAACTTTCGGTTAGTTTCACTTAGACTCAGCTTATTTTAGACATTTGAACAGGTTCCGATACGATATATACAATATTAGTACATTTGGTTAGTTTTGGTTAGCCGTCTAGTTAACTTTCAGTTAGTTTCACTTAGTCTCAGCTTATTTTATACATTTGAACCGGTTCCGATACGATATAATCAATTTTAATACATTTGGTTAGTTTGGGTCAGTCGTCTAACTTTCAGTTATTTCACTAAGTCTCAACTTATTTTAGTCATTTGAGTCGGTTTTGATACGTTATAATCAATTTTAACATATTTGGTCAGTTTGGGTTAGTCGTTCAATCATTTCGGTTAGTTCCACTTCGTTTCATAAAAATTAAATAATTCTTTAACGATTTCATAAGAGGGATATATATAGAGAGAGAGAAAGAGAGAGAAAGAGAGAGAGAGAGAGAGAGAGAGAGAGAGTCATATACGTTATCTCTCTTGCCAGACGAAAATTCCAAAACGTGTCGTTACATGCATGGCTTTGAAAAATCACTTTCATGAATCCAAAGAATATCAAAATAGCGTAAAATTTGTGGATTTATAATATTTACCTTCGCCCAAATTATGTATATAGTTGAGTTATACAGGGTGTAACAGAATGTTGTGAGGAAAATTTCAGGACAGATTCTACATCGAAAAATATGAAAAAAAGTTCATATAAACATGGGTCTGGAAATGCTCCGTTTTCATGATACAGGGTGTTTTAGTTAGCAAGTTTTTTTTTTATGGCAGTGGCACACAAACTAAAGGGAGATCCTATGGCGCTCGACGAGCGGTGTGGGTGCGAAGATGTTGATTGACACGGTTCTTGAATATTTGTAGGTTGTAATTAGTGGGAAACAGATGTCCTGGAAGTGAGTTCCACAGTGATGCAGTGCGCCAGATAAAGGAGTTCTGGTAAAGTGATGTTCTAGATGTTTCTAGTTGTACGACGAACTGGTGCGCTCCTGCCGTCTGTCGGGACTGCCTGACAGGAGTTGCCAGGGGCGGGATTATGTGGGCCAAATCCTGGGAACATGTGCCGTGAAAGTATCTGTAAAACAGAGACATCTCGGCCACATGTCTGCGATGTTCCAGACTCTCCAGATTCCGGGTCAACTCCGGATCGCCGACGAGACGCACAGCCCTCTTCTGAATGGAATCCAGCAGCTTTAGGGTATGTTTTGGTGCGGCACCCCAGATATGTGAGCAATATTCTAAGCACGGTCTTATTTGCGCTTTGTACAGCAAGAGCAACTGCTGCGGTGTATAGAGTTTTTTGTTGCGAAATAGCGCACCAAGCTTCTGGAAGGTTGGTTTTGCGATGTTAGCAACATGGTCATGCCATGACATATTGCTGTTGACCGAGACACCCAGCAGACCGATTGACGAGGATGAAGGAATGGTCGATCCTGCCATAATGATGTCAGAGCCCGCTGTATTGGCCCTCTTATTAAACGTTGCTGCTTGGGTCTTTGCTGCATTGAACTGGACCAAATTTCGGTCGCCCCAAGTTTGAACTTTCTCCAGGTCCTGATTAATTGTTGTAATCTGCTCCTGTCTGCGGTGATGAGTCTCACTCGCTGGTAAGGGTTTTTCTGATCTAAAGTGGGAGACAAGGGTACTGTCATCTGCAAAACTGTAAACAGGATTATTCGTTTCGATCAGCAGGTCATTAATATAGATGAGGAACAGAGTTGGTGAAAGTATTGCGCCCTGAGGCACGCCCGCGTTGATGGTGAATGTGTCCGAGATGTGTCCATCGACTGCAACGTGTAGGGATCGGTTCTTAAGGAAACTGGCCGGCCAGCTGCAGAGAGAGGCGGGCGGTCCCAAGGACGGCAGTTTGTTGAGCAGTCCGTCATGCCAAACTCTGTCGAATGCCTTTGAAAAATCCAACGCAATCGCTCGAGACTCTCCGTAGTTTTCAATTGCCCTACTCCATATATGAGTGACATAGGCCAATATATCTCCTGTCGATCTCTCTTTGCGAAAGCCGTATTGATTATCGCTGATTATTCTGTTGCTCTCGAGGTACTTGAGTAGTTGCTGGTTGACTACACGTTCCATGACTTTGGAGATTATTGGAAGCAAGGCAATTGGGCGATAGTTTGAGGGAGTGGTTTTCTTGCCTTTTTTTGGAACAGGTTGCTCTCGAGCGACTTCCCAAAAGGATGGGTAAATCCCTTTTCTGTAAGAAAGAGAAAAAAGCCTGGAAAAAACGGGTGTTAGTTCGTTGGCGCAGTTCTTTAGCACGATGGCAGGTATTCCGCCGGTCCTGATGCCTTTTGCGTATCTAGTTCTTTAAGGATTTTGCGAATATCACGGTGAGATAACTTGACTTCTGCCATGGTAGTGTTGATGTTCGGTATAGTGGGGAGAGTCTTGCCTTGGGGCACGTCTAAGGTAGAGTGCGATGAAAATATTTTGGCGAGCATGTTTGCTTTTTCCTTGGCTGTAGTCGCCGTGATGCCACGTTCGTCCGTCAAAGGTGGGAGAGACGTTTTTGTAAAGTTGTTACTTACTGTCTTTGCTACCGACCAGAAATTCCTGGAACCACTGGGGCATTGCAGAAGTTTATTCCTGATCCTTTGATTTTGTTTGTCCTTAGTTTCGTCGATCACACGCTTGCACTCGTTTCTCGCTTCGATAAAATAATTGCGATTTTCAGCGGTCTGATTTTGCTGCCAGTACTTATAGGCTTGCTGTTTCCTTTCGCATCTTTTGTCGAACCAGGGCTTTCCTTTTGATGGTAACTTGATGGAATTTGTGATGTATGCTTCCATTCCTGAGGAGATTACTTGCATGATCTCTTCGCAGCAGTCTGACGGGTCGTTGGTGGCAAAGCAGACGTCGAGCCAAGGAAAATCTTAGCAAAAAAATTGTGCGCCACTGGTTTTTAAAAAAATTAGTATGACTTCCTTAAAGCCACATTAATTTTACTGAAAAAGAGTCTCTTGGACTTTTTCCTTCTGATACACCGTTTTCAAAATAAAAATTATTTTATTAAGCAGTGCAATAATAAGTCCGATGACTTATTATTGTACTGCTTTATTAAAATAATTTTTATTTTGAAAACGGTGTGTCAGAAAGAAAAAGTCCTAGAGGCCTTTTTTCAGTAAAATTAATATGGCTTTAAGGAAACCATACTATTTTTTGTAAAAACCAGTGGCGCACAGTTTTTTTCGCTAAACATAGAGACTTGCCTACACGAACGCCACTGATGTAAGTGCTTTAGCAAACAATTTTGTACACGGTGATCATTTATAATGTCCCCCCCCTCTTAACTTTTTTGTTTTTCGCATTAGATAAAAATGTTAAATACAAAAGTTGTGCAGAATAATGTAAGCTATTTGCAGAATACATTTATATATATACAAGGTGTTGCAGAAATGAGTGACAGGCTAAAGTTTTATTTTTTTAAATGCAATGCCCTGTATATTGTTAATTTTTTGGGATCTCCTAAGAATTCTGAATATTTTTTCTATAACATTTCCTAGACCTAAATGTAATAGTTTTCGACATATTCGCGTTTTAATTAGTGGTCTCGTATTGTAGTTGCCTAATTCACGACCACCTAAGAACTGGAATCTAGAATATTTATTTTTGAATGTAACCGCTTAGTTAAAATGCGAATATGTCGAAAACTATTACATTTAGGTATAGGACATGTTATAGAAAAAATATTCAGGACTTTTAGGAGATTCTAAAAATTTAATAATATACAGGGTATTTCATTTAAAAAGATATAACTTTAACCTGTCACTCATTTCTGCAACACCTTGTATGAATATAAATGTATTTTGCAAATAGCTTACATTATTCTACACAACTTTTGTATTTAATATTTTTGTCTAATGCGAAAAACAAAAAAGTTAATAGGGGGGGACATTATAAATGATCCCCGTGTACATGTAAATGTGACCTGTAATGATGCATTTGCATGCACCAAAACTTATATCAATATCTCAACGGGTTTTCGATAAATGTAAAATAAAGTATTAAAGATGGAACAATTTAAACACCCCGTATCATGGTAACGGGGCAATTCCGGACCCATGTTTATATGAACTTTTTCTCATATTTTTCGATGTAGAATCTATCCTTAAAATTTCCTCACAACTTTCTGTAACACCCTGTATATGAGTATAAGTAAGTTTGATCGCTGTTTTAACCACTAATTAAGAATAAAAAGAACCCTAGATGGAAAACACTTTTAATGTTTGGGTTAAGATATGGATGTAGCACGGGTTAGTTGGTGTTTTCAATTTTTTTTTGTTTAAAGACGACATCCACTGTGACAACGCATTCGTCATATTAATAACAAAATAATGTTATAAGATATCGATAACTATCGACAACCGAAAATATCAGGTTAAAATTGTTCCATTGTCGGTATTTTCCTGTTATATTTTGTAATTTGTGTTCGTAATTAAACAATACCAGTTGTTTTTGGGTTTCGTATTAACTTTATATACCTACTGGTATTTTTATCTATATCGTAGATAATATTTCGTTTATTATTTACTTATTTATTATAATACTAAATAATTATTACAAAGTAGTATCATTAATGAGCTATAAATGAGACAGAGAATGTCAATAATTTAACAAATAATTAATCCAAACATTAATACACAATCATATTTATATCATTTATTCCTAATAGAACGCTCTCCGTATTAAAATAATCGGTAGCGGCAGTTGGACGGACTATTCATATTGATCGTACACCGTAGCTGCACGCATTCGTCTGCTGTCTGCTGTACCGTGACAGTGTGTTCAAGGTCAACGGCAGTATTTTCCACGGCACGCTGGAGTGAGCGGACTTATTAGAATATCTGTAGACGGTGCTATGGTCATCCTCGAGAAGTAAAAGATACTATTAAATCTGAATTTTTTGCTTTGACGGACTTATTATTTATGTCAGGGGTAAAGTATATATACACTTTCTTGAGCTATGGGCTACCGATGGTATTAGTTACAAGATATTCAGGGCATGTACGAGCTGCAACAGATTTTTGTTCTTATAGAGAACTTTAAGTTTCGACGACAAAATAACAAGATAGGAAAGTGACTCACAAACTGGCTGATGGCTATTCGATTTGCTTGGGACCACTTCGTAGAAATCTGTAAAACAAATATTTCTGTTTGAGAGAGCAATTAACGATTGATGAGATATTGATACCACTTCGAAGGCGGTGACGTTTTGCCTAGTGCATCCGCAGCAAGTCTGCAAAATATGGGTTGAATGAATCATTTTATGCTAGCGGTTTGGAACTTTATTGTGAGCATCAAGTAGAAGGAAAACACGATAAATCAAACAAGTCAATAGATATCAGTCATCGTTTATTAAATCCTTGGAAAGGCAAAAATAGAAATTTGATGTGTGATAACTGTTACATGAGTTATTCGCTAACAAATATAAAGATAAAACTACTCTACTTAGAAATGTGAAAAAAGCAAAATAATACAATATTATTCTGAATTATAAGGCTCGTCTCAGTGGCGTGAACACCTATGGAGATAAGATGTGTGATTATTTTTCCGTATCGAGGACAAAAAGATGGCCACTTTTTCTTCAATGTATGAATATAGCAGTAGTCATGTTTGCTTTAACGCTTCACATATCAAAGAGTCAAGAAAATTTAGGAGAATTTATTTAAAAAACCTGTCAGTAAATACAAATTACCCCAGGAAGAGCACATGGAAGGAGAACCTTTAGTAAAAATTCAAAAAAGGTAGTTTTCCTAGGGAAGAAGTAAAAATTGAGTTTCAAAAAATGCACGTTATAGATGTAAATAGCTTATTTGCAAAAAAATTCAAGTACGAACCTAATTTTAAGATCTACTTATTTTACTTGCTTGCTACCCAGAGCGTCTAAATGATAATCATAAAAATATCTTTTTTTACACTGAACTCCCTATTACTGGCGTCAAATGGCACTGCTACGAGGCAACTTGCCAGTACAACCACCATCCGGACTTAGCTAGAGCTGAGGCGACCCTCCCAGATAGGATAGTGGTATCTTGTAGGATAGTGTTATCATTCGGGGGTCATTGCGACTTTGTGTGGTTCAAAACCATGTCACGGCCACCGACATTTACAAAAATTGTATGCTATGCAGGCACAGACAAAAATGGCCTCACGTGAACATCCGGTTCCCACGGCCTGGGCACCGGAGGAATGGGGATTTTTTCTGGCCAGGACGCCCGGTTCTTCCTCGGCGAGAAAAATCACTGAACGTTTGCCACGTGTTCGCACAATGGCCTGTGCCAATGGCGACAAAGGAGCCGCTAGGCGACGTGTTGACTCGATCGAAAACGAAACGGAAGGTAGAAACTATTTTGTGCTATAACTCCACAAAGATATAGTTGTCTGCGAGGCACAAAAAGTTGGCCGATGGCAGTTTTTTTTCAATTTGATCGATATAGTTGCATATAACTCCTATATTATTTTCATGAAAGGTAACGAGAACTGGGCAAGAGAGAATCCAAAACAAAAATCTGGGAGAAAGTTTTTCTGAAATGCTTCGGCAATTAGCTGTATCAAATTCACATGAGTAATCGTTCAAGGTATACTGGACATCAAAATAAATATATACCTGCTTTGAAAATTTTTGAGTTCGAATGTCAACAAGACTACACCACAACAAGATGTTTTGTTCGTCGAGATGCAATCGGACCAGCTACTCGATCCGCTATACAGTAGATTCCCAAAAAAGGAAAATATTTTATTTGTCCAAGGTCGGCTGATAGAAAATATATGAAGGCATGTTCTAATTGCGAAAAATATACTTCTTGCCCTAGGCATACGGCCAGTGAGCAAATTAACACAATCAGAAATTTTACAAACAGTAATAATGTTTAGGTTTTTTGCACACTTATTCCGATTTAAATATTGTTTTATTAAAGTTTTTAATAAACATGCAATAATTTCAAATTAAAATTGATTTTAACTAAGATCCTAGATTTCTTCAATTTTTTTACAAAGCACCTATCCGAACTCAAGAAAACCTGGGGTTAGTCGCTAACCCCCCTGTTTCATATTCTCTGGGTACCCAGTTAGGGTCCCAGTGTGGCTGTTAACTAAGTTATTGTAAGTGAGAGTAAAGCTATAAATACACTAATAACTAATGCATTATAAACGATTTTGTACGGAGTAAAAATATTTATAAACCCCGACATAAACACCAAACTATGAGTATTTAATTACATGTCTAATCAA
Source organism: Pissodes strobi (assembly GCA_016904865.1). Taxonomy (NCBI): domain Eukaryota; kingdom Metazoa; phylum Arthropoda; class Insecta; order Coleoptera; family Curculionidae; genus Pissodes; species Pissodes strobi. The sequence goes on along the minus strand of MU182594.1, from coordinate 31,947 downwards.
TAAAATCAGAATGCTCCGAATAATGTTTTTAAATTAAATTTTACTTGTTTTTCATGCGTTCCTGGCAAAAACCTGTTTAACTACTCTACATATTCTAAAATTATGAGAAACAATGATTTGGAAACATTATCTAGCTAGTAATTCGACTATACGCAATGCCCGATTTTTAAAGTGTAATTTTCATGATGAAACTACTTCGATATCTCAAATATTTTTGAGTGAATTTACTTGGGCATTACGAAAATGCAGTCCGAATCAAAACAATTTTATTTGTATTGTTATGGTCTCTAGTTGGGCTCTTTTAAAATATGCCTTGTGTATTTATTTTAAGTATTTATGATGACTCAAATTGACCAAATCGTATTTCCTGGATACACTTTTCAAAAATAAAAGTTTTCAATTTGTCCTGTGAATACTAAACCTAACCTGGGAACTTTCTGTATATCTGCAGACGTTTAATGGACAATTTTCTCTATAAAGCGGTCCTAGGCGATTCCCTCACAACGAAAATATTGTTGATTTGTGTGTTCTATATCGAACGGGTCTGGTTTTACCCTAGATGATCGTAATACATCAATCCAATCGGAAGGAGTTTCTATTTATGGTTTACTAAAACAAAATATTTGCCACACTCCATGTACGAGCGGCCATGTATCGAAAACGTTATCTGAACATCTTCTAAACTTCTTTCATAGTGTATGATATAGTGCAAAAATCTAAAAACAGAGCAGTTCTTGTTCTGCCTTCCGCAAGAATCACAGAATATCTGAAGGCGTTTAATGTTAGCATGTAGGTAGTTGTAAATATAATGATGTTGAAGAGAATATATGTTATCACTTCCTTTTTCCCTATTACTGCACTGTACGCATAAAATGCACTTTCTTGATTTGAGAGCACATGCAACTTTAACTTGTACTAACTGTTCATTAGTTAAAATGTTAGGGAGAGGCAAATAATTTTTTGACTAATCCATAGAAATTAATTCCAAGTCAGCTTATTGTCTTGCTGATTTCTTAGATGCCCTTTTTTGGTAGGTCTAGTAATGTGTAATTTTTCTGGCTCAAGTTTTTTCAGTTGACTCAAAACCACTTCCTTGTACTTTTCTTTGCTTTAGACAATTTCGATTCTAGATTCTTTTACCTTCACAGTTATTTCTTCACATTGAGAGCCAGTGTCTGAGCGTGGGTAACCGAACCGAAGCTCATATTATTTTTTTATTAAAAATTTCTCTATATGATATTTTGACCTCCGGATGCTAAATTTTGAATGTCATACATTCTAGAAACATTGAGTTCTTCAGACAGGTATGTAGTATTATAATTACAAAGCAATTGTAATCAAAAAGTTTTACCTCCACAAATTAATTTATTAAAAGGGAACCGGTTTCGACTACCAATTGGTCACAGTCATCATCAGCACATGACTAAAATTACAAAAACGTGTCACCACAAAATATTACGACAACTGTGTTTGATCTCTTCGAGACCCCGTGAGAAACTAACATAATTTTATCGAGCGGCCTTGCAAGGCTACTAAATACGCAAATTCCGGTTGTTCGAAATCCAGGCTCGACACAGGGCCTGCCAACTGTCTAGAACCGTCCTCCATTTTATTTTCCATTGGGACAAAGAAACCTGACATCCAGTGATTTCAAAAGATGGTGGGAGAGGAGTCACATAAATATTATTCTCTTAGGCGCTCTGTATAAGTGGGGAGAAGTGCGAAGTAAGGTTATCACCAATAACAATGGTTTGTTCACCCTTTTGACTATGTTTCTTGACATGTGAAAGCAAAATATCAAAAAACACTGTCAATGACCATACACCATTATAACTGTCCTACCTAGGGTCCAATTGTTGTACAGATTCAGGGATTTGCAGACAACCATTGGTGCTAAATGTTTACCGTCTACGAATCACAATATTTACAGAAGTCTTGGAATGTTCCTTGCTTCTCTCCACTCTTTTCGTACTTCCTGGAACGTCAACCCTTTCAGAGCCCAGATCGTCTGTAATATTGGTTTCATCACAATTATAGATATTTTGATGAGTAACATTTAATAAATTAGGTTTGATTTTGGTATATTTTTTACCAGTATCGACAAATAAATTATTTCCTGGTCAGTTATCTGTAATTTTTTTTTACGTTACACCCTTGTTTGTTTATAAAACCAGACATAACGGAAACAATATCGCTACTGGTTATCGGATATCCCCAATCACTAATAGTACCACTAATCTTTTGTCAGTACTGTTGAATGGACTTTTTATTATGTTTTCTGCTAATTTCCTCCGATAGGGTTATTTTTGGCACTTTGTACTTTCCACTAGTTGCCTTCCTACTCATACCAGTTCGTACTGTTGCAATTTCTTTTCGCATATTTTCTTCAGCAAATTGGTGATATTGACTTTCACCAAATTTCTTTACGTAATTTCTGACCATTTTTAGCGCACATAAATAAACGTATCTTTTCACGTCTTGATTCGTTCTAAAAGGTTAAATTTCGCACCGTGTCCCTGACGCACGGTAATTTTCGGAAAAGCGATCTGCACGTGGCATATCGATGAAACCTGATTGCTCTCGAAGTTGCCCTAATAGACGAAGTAGCCCAGGTTTACGATATTCACCTGCTTGATTCACAACCATTATAGCTAGAAAAATTAATAAAAATAACACAATTAGTTTTTATTTTGATTATGAAACATAGTGATATTGCTTTTTTATTATTTTATTTAGATGCTATATAAATTGACTTTTAAAACCGATTCTCTAACTCCCGCTAAGAAAGCTTGACGTATCAGGCATTAGGCGCTCTTCATATCAGTGTATACAAAAACATTTTATAAAATTTACCAACAGTGTCTTCTCAGCTATTGAAATACATAAACTGTAAGACCCTAGATGTGATCTTATTAAAACATTTTGTGCCAAATTGTATTATGAAATTTGTTGACGCATTCGGTCTACTACATAAGTTATTATGACAAAGTGTTATATTAAAAATCGCCAAACATATTGCTCTTAATAAATGCAAATAAACGTAACTTAGATGTTACAACAGGAGAGTCACCTAAAATGTTTAAAATAAGGTTTATTGAAGGAGAAAGCAATCCGCGTTCAATATATCTCAGCATAAAACGAAACGCCCTGGAGATGTTACGCCAAACACATACAATCATGGAATGAATGGCTTATTCGAGTTTAAAGGAAAATATTTGACTCTTGTTGACAAGCGAAACTGTTACTGAGGTGTTATTTGAGGAATCCGCTTTGGCAGCCGGTTAATTGTGGCGCATGCATGTTCAGAAGCTGGCTCTGATCCAGGTACCGCTTTAGTTTTTTGCTGGGGCTAACAACATGGATAGATGAATTGGTAGTAATTAGAAATTGCTATTAAAGGAGCTTCTATTTAATATTTCCACTGACAAGATAAAGAGCCAACTAAATACTTCGTAACATCTTAGATATTCTCTGGGCTTCAGATGAACAATTTTGAATTTGACCCGACATGAAGAAAATTTGAATTATATGAAGTGATCGCAGCCAGTAAGCCCAGAAAAAAACTATAGAATTGACGTCATTTTACATAGGCCAAGTCATACGCCTCTAAGGCTGTCTCCGTATGTGTGCGATCTGAACCCTATTGAACTTACATGGGCAGAAGTAAAAATGTATATAGACAGCATAACATCAATGAATTTTCAATAAAAATTTTGAATAAACTTGGATTATCAGCGAAAGATTGGAAATTATACGTTAAACGTTATATTGAAGAGACATATTGGGCAGTAGGCAGGCGAATTCAAACAGTTATAGACGATTTAATCATTGCATTGGAATCTTCATGTAGTGATGACGACACATCATCTTTTCCAAACGAATACAGCGATTCAGAAGGAATGGAACTAATACAATCGCAGCCGTCAACCTAAAATTGTCAACAAAACTTTTCCATTGAGCTGCTTCAATATACTGCTCTTTTTAATTTACATACATTACTTTTGCTGCTTAGATTCCATACACGCCACCCTTACTTTAAAGTGAGTCGAACACTCTTTATACATCAACCGTACACCACACCCAGTTTTCTTAGGAACCTCGCACTATACATTCATATCATTACAATAATATCACAATGTGTCCGGATATGACTGGCATTTTCTTGTAAACATGGTCCCTAACTTTTGATCCGAAACGTTTTGATCACATATGTTATGTACAAATATAAACTAATATGTTGGAAACTATACTTTTTTTATGGGAAGTCATTTTAGCACTTTTCATAATCTCTAGGGATATGATTGTCATTTTCTTAACCCTAATTTTGAGTTGCCAACATTTTCTCTCCATGCGTTTCATTCATTATTCTAAAGACATTGTTTATTATCTAAATTATCTTACTGATATTGTAATTTTGTCACAAATGCGTAATTTAGCGAGATATGATCGGCATTTCTCCATATGCAAAATATTTAATTTTAAATAGCAGACATTTGCGATGGACAGTCATTATTTAATGTAAGCCCTTTTCAGTTCACGAATTTGACGTTTTTTGTCCTGAGCCAGTTTCCTGATTTTATAAGTTTATCATAAATGCATACTTTATCGGGATATGATTGGCAATCCTTTATTCGCATAATTTATAATTTATGATCGGCATTTCTCTATTTTTGCAAATTATCTAATTTTTAATTACACACATTTTCTACTCATATGTAATATTTAAAAGTAATATCTACCCTATCCGTTTCTTGGACGTTATAAATGTAGTACATTTTTCCGACTTTTCAAAATATAATTGGAACTTCTCTTGACTAATCGCAAACAATCTCATTGCAGGTAGATCAACTCAAGGTAAAATACTACTTAGTTCAGTGCGGATTCATGTTTGAATAATTTATAACGATATCATTGCCAACTTTCGATGCGCAACTAGTGAATACGAATTTAAAGCCTTTCCTTCCCTCCTGTTACAACTAAAAGGAAGTATTATTCAGTTCAGAATTGCCTTCGTTGTTTAGCGTAAAAAGTTATGTATCTCACGACTGGCCTCTAACCTTAATAAGTTGCAATAACAAAATAGAAGGAGCTCTTCATGGTATGGCTATTTTAGTTTGCCAATATCAGACAAGCAAGTGTGCAACCTACAGGTAAAAAATGATCTCAAAAGTGAAAATGCATAAATAAAATGGCAGCATATAATCAAAACAGTCTTAGATAGTGGATAATGCTTGAGAGAAAGATTTCTACACTATCCCAGAACACATGAAAGTTATAAAATGATGCAGCGGCTTCCCTTAGTCTAACTAAAAATATGTACTTAATTTGTTTCGTACTTTATTATGTTTTACCTAGAAACATATATTGACATGTTTCAAAATCTCAATCTAAAACAAACTACATTTACTAATTTGCTTCGAAGTTGTAGGTACGGTGCAATAGAGGAAAGTTAATCACTGAATTTCAAAACTTTATGCAAAGTATAATTATGTTTTACTTGTTGTACTCTGTTCAGTTTTTGATTGATCTAACTATATACTGATATTGAACTCGAAACTGGTTAGTTTGATTGAGCTAAGTTTTACAAAGTATTAGAAACGAACCTTATTCTATTTAAAAATCTTTATTTTCGAATATCGATTAGAGTAAACTTTTCTGGACAATACAAAAGAAAAAAAAACATTTTTTACATTATTTTTTGCAATTAGCTTACACTATACCTAAGAATTTCCAGTTTAAAATATTATAAAATAAATAAGTAATAAATGATATAAAGTAATAAATAAAACATTTAAATTTCCTAATGTGATTATATCTTCTACAATAATATATTAACACTATTTTTTGCATCCTTGTATTCAAGAAAATATGATACTTAATTTTTTTCTGTAAAAGCATACTAGGACCAAATTCCTCAAGTGCTTAAATATATACTGTGCAGAGTGATCTAACGAGGAAGAAGCAAGTCTATTTTCCAGGCGCTAGAAACTTAACAAAATCGGAGGTACCCATTTAGTGTAATTAAAAAAAACAAATGGATTGAACAAATGAATAATTGAAACATAAATCTTTTTGATGCAAAAAGCATATTATTTGCTGTTTGCTCCTAGTATTCATAGGTAAAAAAAGTTGGCCGTGTATTGTATATTGTTTTTAAAATTCGAGGTTCCGTTTTAAAAAAAATATATTTTATTACCGGACATATTTTGGAAATTACTGGGTATAGAAAATCAGGTAAAAATAATTATTAGTAAAGTGGCAATAAGAAAATCTTGGAAATTATGACTAAGTTTTGCATTTGGCCGCCAGGGGACAGAATTGAAAAGTAAATATTGTAATAAAATTCTAAATTTCTCCGAAAAGTGATTAAATAAATTGAAAGCTTAAATAATTCTGCACCATTTTTGTCTAGGGCTCATTGTCGTACTGACCTTGATAAGAGTGGCGGTAGCTATTGAAAGTGTAACCATTTAAATGGATGTAACCTCAAAATTAAACTAGTTGAAAGCTATTTCAATTTATTTATCTTCATTGTGCTTCAAGGCTATCTAGAATTATTTTTTAAAACACCATATAGTAGGTAGCGCTGATGGAGTGAGCACACGTTGTGCAGTGCTGCAGTTTTATTGATTGACATTTTTTAAAATAAAAGTCGAAACATTTTAATAAGCAGTGCATTTAAATGGTTATAGTTATTATGGTGATATTCTCCTGTCAAACATTTCTATATTATAACAATTTGACCAAGGAGTGTCTACGCGTTCTATTTTGAGATTTATTGTCGCGTAAAATACCGGTGATAATCATGGTTTTGTCAGATAACCATATTGAGAAAATATATAGTATTTTCACCATTCGATTTATACAAACTGTAGCAAAGAAGATTACGCAGATTGCTGAGAAGAAATATGAGACCAAAGTTAGAGAACAATATCAAACTATAGCCACAAACTTCAGCAAGAAATTCGCAGGCCTAAAGCAAAAAGCAGAAGTCTTTCGTTAATCAAACGCAATCTTCTAGAAGCCTTTACATATGGATATTTGGTGCCCCAGTCAATGAAAACGAAAATTTGCGCTCTAAAATATTGGGTATGTAAGGCTAGATGAAGAAAAATAATATAAACGATTCACACATGAAGAAGAACTCACAGAGTGAGTAACATCGAAAAGTGTTTCTGATAAACCGCCGGCGGTTTTAGTCAAATTTTGTAGTGATACTGAACGATCTGCCGTTTTACGGAATCGTAAACATTTGCAGTCAGCGGAAATGCAGGTGAAGGAGGATTCAAATTAAAAATAAATTGGCCGTAAAATAGCGTGCTGTTTTTATGGTGTAATATATGTAAAATTGGGTAAAGTGGTATATCGTATGAACGAATATGAAGTATGATAGAACAGAAAAATCAAGTGTTTCCGAGCATGTTTTTGATAATAATCATAAAATGGCAATTAAAAATTTAAAATTAATTCATAATATAACTGATAGGAGATTATTAGAAGCATATGAAAGAATGGAAATTATTTAATGTAAAAAATTTTTTAAATAGAGATAGAGGGCCTATTCCGTACAGTCCATTGTATTGGTTGATCGAGCGTGACTAGTGGTATTCCAGGATTGGATTGATTAAGCAAATAGTTAGTATAAAAGAGAGTTAAGTAGATTTTAACTTTAGTTTTAATCATCTCTTGATGATGGTAACATGGTTAGCGAAACGCGCGTTGAGTGCAAAAATTCTGTTTTAATATTATGAATAAAACTTTGTTTTAGTGCATTTTGCAGAAGGTACCAAACCGCAACATAATTATTTATTTATATTACATATTTGCTAAATTGGTGGGGAATCAGGGAGTAGGGCACTTGAGAACTACGGAAATTCTCGAGCGGTTGCATTGGAGATATCGAAGGCATTCGACAGAATTTCGCCTGATGGATTGCTCAAAAAACGGCCGTCCTTCGGACTGCCTCCTTCGGACTGCCGGCGTCTCTCTGCAGCTGGCTAGCCAATTTCCTTAAGAACCAATCTCTGCACTTCGCATTTGATGGGCACATCTCAGACACATTCACCGTTAACGCAGGGGTTCCCGAGGGCGCTATGCTTTCACCAACTATGTTGTTCATCTATATAAATAACCTGCTTACCGAAACCCATAATCCTGTTTATAGTCTTGCAGATGACAGTACCCTTGTCTCCCAGTTTAGATCAGAAAAACCTTTACAAGCTACTGAAACTTATCATCACAGAGAAGAGCAGGCTAGAACAAATAATCAAGATCTGAAGATAGTTCGAACTTGGGGCGACATAAATTTGATCCAGTTCAATGCAGCAAAGACCCATGCAGCCACGTTTACCAAGAACACCAATACGGCGGGTCCTGACACCATTATGCAGGATCGACCATTCCTTCATCCTCGTCAATCGGACTACTGGGTGTCTCGGTCAACAGCAATATGTCCTGGCATGACCACGTTGCCAACATCGCAATATCAGCCTCACAGAAGCTTGGCGCGCTATTTTGCAACAAAAAAGTTCAGTATAATCACTGAAATGACTTGCGTCAATTTTCCGTTATAATTTCGAACAATTTTCTGAAAAATAATTTATATATGAATTACAAGACAACTTTGCCAATGGCTCAAATACATGTATGTACAATACAACTTAAATCTATCACTTATATCATAAACAAGAAAACACGTTCATAAGTTGATTGTCTGAAATGACAACACTTCCGTCTGGAGACGTAAATACCGTTGTGCGTCATCTGACTATGATGTCTCGGGACGTACGGCGTTTCGGGACGTTATAAGATATTTTCGATTGCTTCCACTACGTCCCCCCAACTAACCCAACAACATAGTTTTATTTATTTTAAATTAACCCAAACTAACCCAAACGTTGTTCTCTCATTAAAGTTTGCTTTGGTATCACATCATGAACACCATATTAATTCGGTCGAGGCCCCAGATGTCGTTGCCACTTGAGAAAGAGATTCGATGGCCACCTTCTTATATTGTTAGTGATGGAACAAAAGCCGACAATAATTTGTGTTAAAAAATAATTTCACAGGTTGAAAAAACCCTCTATGTTCTTATTTTATAGTAACATTTCCCTTTTCAGATATCGTTCCCTTGAAAATAAGATTAGATCTGTCGTAGAAACGTAGTCTTTGTTACGTATTTCGGCTTCATTATTGTCACAAAATTGGACATTGTGACAATCTACACTCTGGGATCTGGACCGAGGCAGTTCTATACATTAACAATTCAAGAGGTGTAAAAGGCAATTATTTAGTACAAAAAGACGAATTCGCCACAACAATATAGAACAACGCTTTTAAAAGCCGTCATATTCTAGAGACTAATGAAGGATCGGCCGGCCATGACCGTGTTTATACTTTGTTTTGTAGTTTATTTGCATAATGGCTCTGGTCGTTTGTTGCCAATTTTTCATGTGCTTCTGTAGTCTACGAATATTAATGTTAATATGGATTAATTTATTAGAGCTATTGTTTGCTAAATTGAACTAAAGTATGTTGAGGTGTTGTAACGACATGCAATACTTATGGTCCGATTTTGAAATTATACTAGTCATTACATTAAAAATAGCGTATCTTTAATTTTTGCCTTTGAAATAATTTGAATACAAAATATTAACATACCTATACCCATTAAATGTTTTCAGTGTCTTCAATAACAATATTCAAAAAGAGAAATATATAAATAAATATGTTTAAAATAAACATACTAACGGGTTTTTTTATTGTCCCTAACAGCACTTTAGGCACTGCTGTATAATGTTTTCTTTTTTATGTCATTTATTTAGAAAGTCAGTTATTAATATAGGATTTTATTTTCCGTAAGTAAAACACTAAAACGAACGTCAACAGTCGCTATGTAATAAGTTAGCCAAATCTGAAAAAAACAAAATGCAAAGAATAGTTGACTCTCTAAACAAAATCTAAGTCACTCTAAGTCTATGTCTTTATCTTCGTTTGCAAAATTTGAGGGTCTTTTGGAAGATTCTGGAAGGCTGACAGCAGGACAGTTTCTTGAGGCATTTGAATTATGCGGGGCGAATACGGAGTTTTATAGTGTGATTAGTTATTCATTATTAATATAATATTGGAGTTTTAATCAAGTGTGTTATTTGGCATTCCATGTCCAAGGAATTTGTAACAATAATGTTTTCGAAAATTGCTTCTTGGACGATAGAAAAGCCTGTATTTATTTGTAAACATTCAGGAAAAGCTCGTGTGTTTGGTATGTCATGCGAAGATTGCTATTTATGAAAGAATACAATTTAAATAGACATTATGAGACAAAACACGCTGCCAAATTAGACATAATTGAGGATATGCGTGTTGATAAAGTTCTTTTTTCTTCAAACGTCAGTAAATCCGTCATTACTCGACTGTGTAGGCGGCCGTGAAGTTTCGTTTTTTCTCCGCCGGAGCTTTACTTTTCACTTTTCCGCCGGCGGAGGTAAAAGTGTTGTCATAGCAACATAGATACTTATTAAACTAAGATTTATATTTATCACTCAATTTGTCCACTGCATTTCTAAAAATCACTAATTTAGGAACAAATTGGTTATTATTTAATCGAACTTACTCAATAACTGCTTATCAATACGGAATTAAAACGCAATCGGAGACGCAATTTTAAATAATAATTATTGTTGACAGTGTCCACTGACAGCTTTATGTTACATTACTATAGCAACAACCTGTGCCTATTCACCGACACCGGTCTAAGCTGCCTTGCGAACTCACATCTTTAATAATAATTAATATTACTATTAAAAAGAGATGTTTTTGCATTAATTTGTCGACATTTGAAGAAAAAACAGCATATTTTATTTGGAGGAAAAGTTACTTTTCATGGCTTGCTCTCTATTACCAGCCTCACTCCGTTCGGCTGTTAAACACAAGCGCGCCATGAAAAGTATCACTTTTCCTCCATATAAAATAATATACTATTTATGGCAGTGGCACACACACTAAAGGGAGATCCTATGGCACTCGATGAGCGGTGCGTGTGCGAAGATGTTGATTAACACGGTTTTTAAACAGTTGTAGGTTGTAATTAGGGGGGAAACAGATGCTCTGGGAGTGAGTTCCACAGTGATGCAGTAGGCCACACAAAGGAGTTCCTGTTAAGCGACGTTCTAGGTGTTTGTCGTACAACTGGAAAGTACGACGAACGGGTGCGCCCTAGCCGTCTGTCGTGACTGTCTGACAGGCAGTGCTGGGGGCACGATTCCCCAATCCCAAAAGTATCGTTCAAGCTATAAGGATATAAAACTGGTCTTGTTGTTTTGTGAAGACGCATAATTTTACATTTATTCAAATTTAATAAGAGTCCATTCTCCAAACACCACCTTGACAAGTTATCGAGATCAATCTGCAACAAAGCACAGTCAGTGACATCCCTTATAGTTCTATAAACCTTTAAATCATCAGCATACAGTAATACTTTGCTGCTGCTCAAAAAATTTGGGATATCATTTATAAAACAATTAAAAAGTATTGGAGACATATGTCCGCCTTGAGGTACACCCGATTTAACAATGATCTCATCTGATAAATTTTTTTTAATTTTTACACTCTGCCTCCTGTCCTTAAGGTAACTCTCAAACCAAGAAAGCAATGGCCCATAGAATCCCAAAGACCCATGTTTAGAAATTAGGATTCTCTGATCAACCCTATCGAATGCCTTGGAAAAATCAGTATAGATTACATCAACCTGAGATCTATCTCCAAAAGCATCCAACACAGATTCCTCCAGGACCACCAAATTCGAAGCGGTAGGCCTACCAGACATGAATCCATCTTGTTCTGGATTAATTATATTTTTAAGAGGAGAGTATATTTTCTTTGAGACAAGAGATTCAAATTTTTTTGCAAAAATAGAAATATTAGAGATGGGGCGATAGTTTTCAATGGACATTCTTACTTCACTCTTAAAAATAGGGGCAACATATGCTTTCTTCCACTCCTCGGGGAACACACCAATTGACAAAGACAAATTAAAAGTCCTAAACAGTACTGGAGACAAGACAAAACGACAGTTATAGATAAAATATGGTGAAATATTGTCATTACCACTACTATGCCTAAAGTTTAAAGAATCCAATTTGGTAAATATATCAATTAAGCTAATATCACAGTTGTTCAGACTTAAATTATTAGTGCAAATTAAATTTGGCATTTTATCACAGCTGTTACTCACATAGGCTTTAGAGAAATATTCTTTAAAAAGATTACTTATTTCTTTGGGATTCTCTGACTCAATATCTCCATATGTCATATTATTGGGTAAGTCATAATGTTTGTATTTACTATGTACATATCTCCAAAATTGTGTTGAGTTAGTCACTGAACTTTCTAGTTCTCTAACAGTGTCCCTACGACACTTTTCAGCCAGTAGCTTACATTCCTTCCTAATGTCTGAAAAAGTCTGATAATCCGTAGCATTGCATGACTGTTTGAACTCTCTATGAGCCTTCTTCTTCCGTAAAATTGCATTCCAAAGGAGTATGACTCCGGAAACTTTTTATTCTTACATCTACGTTTTGGTACAAAGAATTCAATACAAACATACAATATGTCATAAAAACATGTCAAAGATAAATTTATATCAGTTATTGCATTTAAAAATTCCCAACTTACATTGCCTAAAAATTCATTAATTAATATGTAATTTGCATTCTTAAAATCATAATAATTATAGTCATAATTTAAAACCTCATTTAAAATACAATCACACTTTACATTAAACATTATTGACGGATGGTATACATCACATTTAACAAGTGGAATATCCACACAATGAACATTTACAAGATTGTTAGTAAAAATAAGATCTAAAAATTCCCCCATAACATTTGGTATGCAGTTAATTCGGTACAAGTTATTAAAAGCACTGAAATTTGACATACATTCATGTCATAATACATTTTGTATTCAAATGAAAGCAAACATCAAACTTCCAAGACAAGCAAGACAGTTATTTATCTAATATTCATCAAGTGTTGCTATGGAAATGTGTTTGTATGCTTTGTTGTAATTGAATAGGCAGCTAATTTTGAAGTATTTGTGAAAAGTAATGTCAATTAAAATTAGACTATTAACGCTAAAATGCACTAGATTAATCTTGTAGACTGCATCCCTGTATAATTTTAACCCAATTTATTATACTTTATGCTTATTCTATGACTAAATAACTGCAAATTTAGCACTTAAAATCAGGGAGCGGGAAAACTTTTCCCGCTCCCTAATTAGAGACCGGAAAAATTTTTCCCGCTCCCTAATTAGAGACCGGGAAAATTTTTCCCGTGCCCAGACCGAAAAGATTTACTTTCTTTGCTCTACAGAGACGTCGAAAATGATAGTTTTCAGAGAGGTATTATGAAAAATGCGTTAAATATTTAATAAATTATGACAACTTGAAAATGAATTACGAATTTTAATATCCCTAACTTTTAAGGAACAGTTTAGTTTTTTTGTTGCGAAATAGCGCACCAAGCTTCTGCGAGGCTGACTTTGCGATGTTAGCAACGTGGTCATGCCAGGATATATTGCTGTTCACCGAGACACTAAGTAATCCAATTCACGAGGATGAAGGAATGGTCGATCCTGCCATAATGTTGTTAGCTTTCTTGGTAAACGTGACTGCTTCGGTTTTTGCAGCAATAAATTGAATCAAATTCCTGTCACGCCCCAGGTTCGAACTTTCTCCACATATTGATTAATTGTTGTAATCTGCTCCTGTCTGCAGTGATAAGTCTCAGTCGCTGGTAAAGGTTTTTCTGATCTAAATTGGGAGACAAGGGTACTGTCATTTGCAGAACTGTAAAGAGGATTATTGGTTTCGGTTAGCAGGTCATTGATATAGATGAGAAACAGAGTTGGTGAAATTATTGCGAACTGAGGCACTCCGGCATTTATGGTGAATGTGTCTGAGATGTGTCCATCAATTGCGACGTGCAAGGATCGGTTCGTAAGGAAGCTGGCAATCCGAAGGACGGCAGTTTGTTGAGCAATTCGTCATGCCAAACTCTTTCGAATGCTTTTCAAATATCTACCGCAATCGTTCGAGATTCTCCGTACTTCTCAATTGCCCTACTCCATATATGTGTGATATAGACTAATATATCTCCTGTCGATCCCTGTTTGCAAAAGCCGTATTGCTTATCGCTAATTATTCTGTTGGTCTCGAGGTCCTTGAGTAGTTGCTGATTGACTACACTTCCATGACTTTAGAGTTTATTGGAAACAAGGCAATTGGCTTGCCTTTTTAAGGTACAGGTTGCACTCCAGCGACTTTCCAAGAAGATAGGTTTATCCCCTTTCGGTAAGACAGAGAAAATAGTCTGGAAAGACTATGGCAGGTATTTTATTTGGTCCTGATGCGTTTTGCGTATTAGCTATTTGAGGATTTTATGAATATCGCTGTGGTAAAACTTAACTTCTGCTATGGTAGTGTTGATGTCGGATATGATGGGGAAATCCTTGCCTTGAGGGACGTTTAAAGTAGAGTGCGATGAAAACATTTCGGTAGAGCATGTTTGCGCTTTTTCCTTAGCTGTAGTCGCCGTGACGCCGCGTTCGTCCATCAAAGGTGGGAGAGACGTTTTTGTAAAGTTATTACTTACTGCCTTTGCTACCGACCTAAAATTCCTGGAGCCACTGGAGCATTGCAAAAGTTTAGCCCTTGTCCTTTGATTTTGTTTGTTCTTAGTTTCGTCAATCACACGTTTGCATTCGTTTCTCGCTTCGGTAAAATAATTGCGATTTTCAGCATTCTGATTTTGCTGCCAGTACTTGTAGGCTTGCTGTTTCCTACCTACGGCTCTTTCGCATCTTCTGTCAAACCAGGGCGTTCCTTTTGGCGGTAACTTGATGGAATTAGGGATGTATGCTTCCATTCCTGACGCGATTACTTGCATAATTTCTTTTCAAGAGGCCGACGGACGGGTCGTCAGTACCAAAGCAGACATCGAGCCAAGGAAAATCTAGGTAGAACTCTCATAGATCCTCCCAGTTTGCAGAATTGTAATGCCAGATCTAACGAGGCAACGGTGGATCCGTCTGTAGGAGTGGCAGGGCGCAAATCGTTGTAATAAGTTTGTGGTCGGAAATACCTAATGGTGGAACAACAGTAATTGTGTACTGATCAGAACTTGTGGATAGCAAAAGATCCAGGAGGGCGGCAAATTCACCCCTCTCTGGGATCCAAGTTGGTTCGTCTACAAGTAAGCCCGCAGCTCATGGAAAATGCTTTAGCATCTGTATTTTCGTTGTCGGTCTTGTTGTGATGTTTAAACCGTTGATGTTATGGGCATTGAAATCTCCCAGAACGCTTATTTCTGAATTGAGGTGGTCGAACTGTATTGAATTAAGTGTGGTAGCTAGTGTTTTAAAAAAGCTTTGGTAGGCTCTATCGCTCGGAGGGCGATAGAGACAACATATAAACTTGGTTAATCCCTTGGCGGTGAACTTGAGCCACATGACATCTAGGTTGTTCGGTTCGAGTGTTCCCTCCCGGTCACACGAAAGTTCGTTTCGGAGAAAAATTCACATTCCGAACATATATCTAAATCGGGAGTGTAGGTCGTAACCAGGGTAGAGGTAGTTTACTGTTGTCATTGTAGAACATACTTGTGTTTCTGTAAGGGTCAGTATGTGTGAACTATTTGTTTGTTGATGTTGGTGTACCGAATTAATGTTTGTATTTAGGTCTCTTATGTTGCAGAAATCTGTTCTAAATTGGTTCGGTATCCTTACAGACTGTAAAACGTTGCCTGAAGGGCCCCCAGGGCTATCCGGAGCCCGGAGATCGGAATGGGGGGAGTTTATCTCCAGAATGGAGAGCTCCATCATGTCCATATTGGAAGTAAGAGCATTTAAGAAACAACTAAGGTTGCAGCAATATTCACTTCCAGACCAAATATAGCGAGCGAAGCTTTTTTTATCGCATTAATGGGCGGTGATATGCCTACAGTTTAGGCACCGTTTAAGGTTAACTCATATTTAATAACTGCAAATTAAGATCGTTAATAAAATATTTTTGAAGTGAAAACTTCTTTAGTCGCGTTTAGTAAATTTTGTATAAGACTGACCTGCATACGCGTAAATAGAATTTACCGCTGTCTACGTTCGGCTAAGCGAGAGGGAAACAGTCTGTAAGAAGAGATTTAAGCTGTGAAATCTCATTTGAATCAATCTGTACATCTTGTAGGTTTGTAATATATTAATTCGAAGAAACATCTACCTAACAGCCAAATTATAGATATAAAAAAATAATAATCAACTATTAAATATGCATTTTGCCGATCTGTATACGTATATTAATTTTTTCCGTAGCATTCTAGTGAGAAGGTGGCTCACAAAAACATCTTTTCCCAAAAATAAATAGAATTTAGGCAAAATATGTTTTTGCGATGGATATAAACCTTCTTCAGGAGTAACAGTTTTTTCCAAGCATCAACTTTTATCCAAAATAAAAAAAAAGTTTCATATATGTGGCATACCTTCGGTCACCGTATATATTTTGAATTTTTGGCAATTTCAGCTAAATTAAAAGAAAATTCAGTTTTGAGTTTGAGTTCTCGCAAAACGGGAAATTTCCCTCCGCTTGGCAACACTGAACTCAACCTATAATTCGCTCACGGCTTCCCAGGCAGTAACAGAAAGGACAGCAGCCTAGGGGCCTGCCAACGCGCGAAGTTCACAGAGTGTTACCTTGCGGCATTAGGGAGAGAAAAAAATCCTCAACTTGCGATTGCTGGCAGGAAAGAATATTAAACGTGTTTAGTATTAAACTAATTAGTCTCTATGTATAAATTATCAGCAGTAATATTCTACTCTGGCGGCCTAATCTGTTGGAAGAAAACCAACATTTTGTCATGTAGGGCCGTAGAGGCTAGGCTTCATCGAAATGTTGCAATCTGAGATTTGCAATATTTACTGTTAGTTCTGATCCTCGAATGCAATAATCGAAGAATTTGCATGACAGACAGTCAATTACTATTCAAACATTTTAATGTGGGCCTAATCATGCAAATCTACAATTATTCACGTCTCACGAAGCGCAGAGAACACCTGCAGCCTCTTCTTTTATACTTTTACTGAGTTCCATACCGAAACTTCATATATTAGTGCCGGCCGAACGAGTTTATTGTCTGGACTTAGAAATGACCTAGGTTTTGCCAGAATTCTAAGCTTCTTGTAAATATGTTTTTTTTTTCGTTTAATTTCCATGGTGCGATTACTGATCCTGATCAAAAGTTATCCCGAGATATTTCACTTGATTTCTCGAAAGTGATTTACTAATAAAGGTGTTATTTCTATGCTTTTGCGCTTTCATGTTAAGATTACAACTTCAGTTTTCGCGACATTTACATTCATCTTCCAATCCCGATAATACGGAAACAAGACGTCCAAATGCCGTTTCTCCTCGGTTCTTTATGTGATTTGGAAGCAATGGACCATTCAAGGTAAGTGGGAATGTCAGCTGCATAGTAACTGAACAGTTGAGGGAATATGATTGTTGTAGCACATCGGCTCTGTTCGGTTTTACAGTCGATATTGTGCTCTATATGCGTACGGAGAAGGTGCGCCCGACAAGTTACGATGTAATTAACGTCAGTAGAGAGCTATACTAACGTCATTATATACAATGGAAAGTTATACTCCTCGTTGAATTTGTATATGATGTCATCATGCTACACCCTGTCGATTGCCATCTCAATATCCTGTAATAGCAGCGAGTGCTTGGTTTGCGATTAAAGTCGTTATATATGCCTTATGCAATTCGAGTAGCTAATATAGGTGTCCTATGTTGTGAATGAAAACGGAACTGCTCTTTCGGCTACACTGTTGTGAATAGAAACCGAACGGGTCTTTAACTTCACTGCTTATCCTAGACAAGAGCAGCATTTCTGGCACGTTTATCATGGGGTTCAATAGCGATATCTGCCTGTAAAAACAGGTCACGGATGAGTACTATGATTGCATGTTTCCACACGGATCGGAAATGCCGCAAGCGAATTACAGCATTCACTATATGCATAGACTTAATGAGGGCTCTGCAAACGAGATAGCTGAGCGCTTTACGTATTTCATTGAGTGTTACGAGTAGTTTTTCTATAATTGCTGGCAGCATGGGGAACTCTTGCCACATAAAGCACGTAATTGTGTCTGTTATTACTGTGAAATGGAGTGGCATCAGGCGTCTGCCCGCGGATGCTTTCCACAATACTTACAAACATTATTTGAAAGGATAGCATGGAAATAACTTTGGTTAATAAAGTATTATAGGAAGTTTATTATTTATTAAAAAGAAAACCACTCACTAGATATATCTGCATGGGGTTATCAAAAGACTAATTAAAAAAGTTATTATAATGTCGCAAGTTGCAAGTAAATAGTGATATTATATTATATACCGAAGAAGGAAGCGTTTCATTATTGTCGAGAGATTAGTTAGTTAACTGAGACGCGAAGCAAAGGTTAACTGTAATCTCGAGACAGTAATGAAAACTTCCCTCCGAGGTTTGTATGCTATTTTATTTACAATTTATTGAAAATTAGATATTTAATTTTTTCAAATGTAGTCGAAATACGATATTTTTTAGATATCATACAAAAATTTGCTGAATGCGTCATACAAACATGCATTAGTTGCAGGGCCATAACACTGACGCATGGCTTTAAAAAATTTTGAATTTTTCGTTCGATCTTTAAAACATTTTTGTGCAGAAAAAACCTAAGTACTGTCGGATAGTGATAGTGAAGAATATTCTCATAATGATATTCTACCAGAACTCAAAGAAGCTGCAGAAGGAGCAGAAGCAAGTTTACTTCCGGAGAAAAGTAGGGAGCAATATGAAAAAGCATTCAAGAATAAAAATAATAAGAAAATTGGTGTTTAGAAAAAAATGCCAAGAATATCGCTTAGGAGAAGGTCTTGATGGCACAACATGGCAAATCAAAAAAAGCCCTGCTCTCTGAGGTATGTACAGCATGATACGGGCCATGCTAGATTTACGAGAAGGGATTGATATATCAAAACATAACAAGGATTTTCTAACCAAAGTACTCCAAGAATTCCTTTCTATCAGGGTTGCCGCACTGAGGAATTATTAAAAAAGAAGGTAACAATCATTGCATATACGATTTTCTGCCAGTGTTTGATTATATAGAATTTTTTTATATAGTCACGTTCTAGTGTCCTTAGGGATTGCAAATATACTGGCGGAGAAGAAAAATCGAATTTTTTATTTTTCTTTCAACGGAACAATCTTACGGGACCTTGGAGCGAATAAGTGTGCTGGGCGGGGTAAAAACGTACAGATTGATAATTATTCACTAAAACATGGCACCCACAAACTGAAAAATCCAATTTTTATTTAAAAATTGAGAAAATATGTAGAATATCTGGGAAAAACAACTTTTAGATTAAATAAATCTAATCGATTATTCTACTTTTGTGAGGAAGGAATAAAGTGCGGGATATTGCTCATGATCGTAGTTAACGCTCCGGTAATATCGGGGATTACTCAAAAGCAATGTTGCCACGTTTTTTGCCAAATCTTGGCGAAAGCACGTCGCTATTTTGCCACAAGAATTTGCGGAGCAGACAAACAGAGCTCCGAAAATTTTCAAACACCATCGCTGACCTTCTTGACGTTTGTGACGAACATATCAGACGGGCGCAACGGGCGCCTTCGGCGCATTAATTTAGTTTTTACATAAAACAAGCATTATGAACAATGAAAATAATTTATATTATTTTGACGAAATATGTTACAATAAAATCTAAACAACCCTAACCTAATCAAACTTTATGCAAACGAACTAATCTGATTTAAGCTTCGGGTTTGGTACATATAGTTTTGAAATTTCAAAAAAGGACCAATGTATGTCACCATCGCGTTGTCAGTAATCCATCTATTAAACAAAAATTTGGCGAGGTATTCCACAAAGTGAGCCTCCTTTCTACCATATCGGGGATTCCCTCCTCTGATGTCTCTACAAGTTCGCTTTATATTCTAATAGCTTCATCATTTGAATCTACATAATGTATTGAATAATTGAGAGCAAAGTGTTGGAATCCCTCGTCATTCAGAGTGTCATAACTTTTCCAACAATCGGATACTATTGTTGTGTATGGCAGAATCCATTCCTGAATAAGCCGAAGTAAAGTTTCAGCACTTCGATCCTGAACAGGTACCACTACTTCTTCGAATCACTTTCAAATTCTCCAAACACACATTGTCCTTCTTTATGACGTCCCTTTGCCAAATTTTGCCTCATCAATTTCCACGGTCTTCTCAAGACCACCTAGTATTTGGAAATAGTCCAGGCTCCATTGTACACCGACATCCCGGCAATAAGATGGCCAATCCACAACTCTTCTATCACAATATTAGAGTTCCCTAAAGTTTTGACGCGAATATGGAAGCCTTAACCAAAGCACTGTGACATACGGCACATCCTCTATCGACAACTTGGACTTTGAAAACCATCGTCATTTTCTTCCATTTTGTAGCACATTTCTTAACCTTCTTCCGAATCCCATATTTTTTCGAACAGGTATATAATAAAGTATTAATGTGTATATTTAATCTAGTCTACTCGCAAAGGTGTTAGTTTTTATTAAATACTCCATGTTCCACCAGAAAGTTAACGACATGTCTTCTATCACTTAATAACTCAATGAATTCCCCTATGGAATAACGCAGTTGCACGGCATTTTCGCTTAAATTTTTCAAAATGTTCGTTATTCAATAACGATAATATTAATATACCGCTAACTGTGTTATCATGTATATATCATCGCAGAAATGTCCAGAATAAGCAAAAACTTTCCAGAAAAACACCTGACAATTAAAAAAAAATGTCAACAATACCACGTTACGTTGCCAGAATTTGGAACGCTCTGAATTGGACCATAATGTATTCTCCGACCAATCAGAACAATCGAATTCCAGAATTTAAAAGACATAAAAAAACTAAAAAAGCACTTCTTGCCACCGACAGGAATCGAACCCGGGCCGTCCTTATCAAAAATACAGGATTTGACCTATGCACTACGAGACGTGTTGAAAGCAATTAACTGGGCCGTACAGACATGGGTAATTCTGATGAAGCAAAGTGCGCACGCCTGGAATCCAATTGTTTTGATTGGTTCGAAAATGCATCATGCTTCAATTCAGGGCGAGACTCTTCCGCTTCGTTTTCGATTGAAGCAACACGTGTCGGTTATCGGCTCTCCGTCCCCATTCTGGGTGACTCGTGGCAATCGGTCAGGGACCGGTTGGGCTCTCCGAGGAATTGATACTTAGCCAGAAGAAATACTCATTCACAACACAACACTCGGGGTAGAAATAATTTGCTTCTTGCAAAGCTCAAACATGAATTATATAGAAAGTCACCTTTTTATTCTGGAAGCCATCTTTACAATTTGCTACCTATGGAAGTTAAGCAATCAACCTCAATAGTGAGCTTCAAAACCAAAATTAAGCAACTGCTTTTCAGCAATGTTTTCTATACAGTTTCGGAGTTTGAATCCTTTTTAAAGGCTCACAAGTGACCATAAACATAGTGCAGTAGGGCTGTTATTGTCAGCTTTTTTTAAGTGTAGTTGTATTTTTGTGAATGTTTATATAGGAATGATACTTATTGTATTGTACTTAA
>MU182593.1:299654-315261 GCA_016904865.1 Pissodes strobi | reverse complement strand
CACAGCCACTACTCTTCACTTAACTTCTCTATTAGCCGTATTATCCACAAAATGCCACATTTTTAAAAGCAACGCAAAACGGTTATAATTGTTACCAATTTCATGAAAAAATTTGTGGTAATAAATCTTGTTTCTTTTCAATAGGATTCTATAGTTGGAAATGGAATTAAACCAGAAAGCATAATAATTTCTAAGAACTGTGGCATTTCCTTGAAGTTCGTATTTTTCCAGCGAGCTAACTTAACTGCCGTGTTAAAGTTACACCAGAAAGCTTTTGCTCAGCGTATCTGTTAGTTTCTTTCGTCCAAGAACGATTATTTTAACGTTTTTGAGTTTCGTCCACCAACATGTTTATTACATACGAAATATATTATGGGGATGGATCTTCCCAGAGTCGGTAATGATATATTTTTGCAGGCAGGAATTTCCATTGAATAAAAATCGTTGGAATTGAAGTACATAGGATTAGGATTACCCCACTTCTTGGTTAACTTCTATATCATGTCCATTTAGGTTATCATCTACAATATCATCATTTTGATTTTGAAAGTCTCTCCCAGATGTGCTATCGTCTAATTCATAATTTGGGTCCCGTATATATCGTCAGAATTAAAAGGATCATCGTTAGAGTATTCATCGTATCCTATATCTGATGTTTTCCACAATTTCCATTAATTCACTATCGGATAGACCGTGCCACAAATTAGACGCCATTCCAGCGATCAGCGTAGGTAACCCAGTCAAGTATAAATCAAACTAAACGAGATCACGCCACTAGAACTGACGCTCTCAGGATTGCAATAGGGGGGGGTACACCGTGATGCATGCCATTAAGCGTAAACCATATATGGGTCACAGCATTTAACTAAGATCTTTATTATGCTGGACGTCCGTGACCCATATTTGTCTCACGCTTTAACATGAAAAAAAACTATTTTAAAGTGCCAAGCTTCCCTAAAACCACCACAAAAAACTTATATATTAATAACTATGTTGTTTGAATATCAATTACACTGAATAAGTCAAACATTTCTTGCAATGGCGAAACTTTTTTAAAATATTATATTGCCCTATATATAAAATCGCCAGGATTAATTTATTTTGACTTTCGATATGTATGTGTTTTAATCCCTATTAATATCAGAACAAAGAGAGGAAAACTGAATTGTCATTACATACCACCATTAGACATTTGTAACTTAATTTTCAAATAAATCGAAAAACCTTATACTATTTTACGGCTAGCCCATAAATTTGATATGTCCATTAACCTTCCTCAGACCCAGATATTCCATAATTAATATACCCATGTTCCTTCTGACATTTTAATTTATTCCACCATCCAATCATAATTTAGAGAACAAGCGAACATCTGCCGAGGCAAGATGGCTGAGTACCTTTTTCTCATTAAAAAACGAAATAAAGATGGGTGGATCTAAAATGTGTTTTTTGGACCTGATTACCTACGGCTCTTCTTTATTTTTTTGAGACAGCCTTGGGTGCCTGGGGTACCGACATAATTTGGTTGAACCATTTCAAACATTTGTTAGTTTGCTGCTGAGACCATAGGCGTGCAAATAAAGATTTTTCTAAGCAATAGTACTAAATACCAGTTTTTTCATAGGTATCTAGCTAACTCCTGTCAAAACATAACTTTTCAAAATTAAAATAAGAATGGTAAAGAGTTGTACCAATATGAAAATACAAACTCTGTTTCCACAAAGTAGAAATCACTTACGGTTGGTAATAAATGCCTTTTGATATGATTGGCGTCATAGCAGTTATAACATTTTTTAATTATATGTGCACAATTTTTTTCAGAGTGCTCGGCATTCCCCTGCTATATTTTAGCTGATTTTTAGAGATTCTCTAGACACCGTGACAATGGATTCATCCGATAAAAAAAACTGGATATAAGCTAAATTCAGTTACGGCGTAGTTGCACCTTGCCAAAGGTATGGTGGCTGCTATGCTAGATACGACTATTCTTATATGCTAAAAATCACTAATGACGTAGAAAGCTTCGTGAATATAGTGAGCATCCTTGGCCAGTACAGAACCATAAGGTGTTTTGCTGTTTCCAAAATAATACAGCATATTCCTTCATAATATAAAGCATTCGCTTCTGCACTTCTTGGCCCACTAAAACCGATCTATTCTGAACAGCACATCCCCAACTTGTTAAGTTTATACAAACTTTCTCTTTTATTGCCCAATATTGTATTCTGTGATTGTTATTAAATGCATATTGACAAATTTGTGATATGTGGAATTGTGTCTTTTTATTATAGGTTTGGTGTTCTTTTATACGTTTTGATAATGGTCTATAGGTTTCGCCTATATAAAATTTATTACATTCACATGGGATCTTATAGATAACAAAGATGAATGCGTTGCTTCAGCTTTTGTTAATTTTAATAACACCTGGATGCCTTTGCTAAAAGCTGAAGTTGATAAGGGACACTTAAAACTTAATTGAATCTTTAAACAAAAATTATTGAATTTGTGGCGGCTTTACGTCTCCCACACTTGCCTTGTATATAACATTAGAAATTAGTCTGTATGCACCATTTTTGTACATATCACACTGTATAGATTTCGCCTTAGGTAGTTTTTATTATATTAGATTTTTAGGTTTTTCCCTCAATAACGCCGACATTGTAAATATGCATTAGCCCTAGAAAACCCTCCTTGTAAAATATTAATTTCATATCGGCTAGCCTGAAGCTCATAAACATCGACCCTTGTAAAGGTAAAATATATTCAAACTTTTCCATCATAAAATCCAATCAGGAAAAACCCAAGTATAGGTAGCTCCGAAGGTACCTCGAACAAAACGGCAAAGAGATCCGGATGAAGAGAGGGAAAAATGAGCCGACGAAGGGACATGATTCTACTGGGAGAATCAGTTCATCTAGACAGATCATACAAGGCAAGTGTGGGAGACGTAAAGCCGCCACAGCACACGACAGCAACCCGCCAAAAATTCTTCCTCAACACATAATACCCAATCGTAAATACACGTCACATTTTACCGGAGCCGAAAACATCATATGTGTACCTACTTCTGTAGTTTGGTCAATTCCTTTCGACTCGCCCTGCAGTTATTGAAGACGTTTTATTTTAATTCTTGACATGCGCCAAAACTCTAAGTTACAGGTTGGTGTTATGAAAAAGATATAGCAGACGAAAATTCACCTTTGTGGAAAGTCATCCGCATCTCAAACCAATAATTACATACAAATTCCGCCGTGCTATCGGGAAAAAATGTTAATGTGCAAAAGTCCAATTAGAATTTTTATTAAATATATTGGTGCAACTGGCCATAATTAAGCACATCATAGCAGAATATTTAATTTTGTGAGTCAGGCATTAAAGAAAAATAAATTTTATCAACATCATTAATAAATCAGTAATAAATAAATAATTAATCACAATTTATTCCAAAAAAGAGCTTTGGAATGATAGTTACTCAAAATAGCAAATTCAGAAAGTTTCGGAGCAATACTCTATTTCAAAACAATTAAAATTTCAAACCAGACATCATTCGAACGGCCCGCCAAAGATTAGTTCAATGACTACACCGCTATGGCAGCAGAGTCGCAAAAGTCACTGACAGATACAACAGAAGTGACTGTTCTATGTCGTGTATATATAAATCACTTTTCTATGATATGATCTTATAGTTAATGTGGTGTTTATATTGAATCCGATTAGTATTTATTATAGACATGATTGACCTTATATTAACTAAGAGTATTAAGAATTATGCCAATTACATCGAAGATTTATTAATTTTCCAATTTTCCACCAGTATTTGGATGAAAATACTTCCGGATCTATGGATTATGCGATCCGTATACGGTTGACGGATTATTCTTCGGTAGTTATTTTTATCGGGTGGTCTAATAAATAAAATCTACGCTAATCAACGGGCGTTTTGACATGACTTGTGCGAATCTATCATCATCGCATGAAAAATTAGCTTCGCAAACAATCCAGATTATAACACAACGTTTCGAGACAAATATGGACGTATTATTTTACGAAAACTGGTGGTGGTTAATTTCCTGGTAATTTAGAATTGTTTTCGTATAGTCCGCCAACGTGTAGCGCGATTGAAAGTATTAAATGGAAATAATGGCACATCCACCCTTTTTTTTCAAGACCTAAGCCCCAGCATAAGCCTAATGCCACATCTATTGTATTTTAGGCATGCCCCATTGTGTAGATATTAATAAAATTTACTTGTTAATTATTTTAGTGAGTTTATCTAAATAGAATAAGAACTGACTGAAATTGCCTGCATATTAAACCCCATATTGCCCGTCACCATATAATATTAGCAGAGTCCCCGGTTTTAGTTTGTGCCGGAGACGTCATCAAGGTCGGTAAACGCGAAATGATAAAGTGTATTCAGGTATATTAGAAACCGACAAAAAAATGTTGGGCAAGTATAAACATACGGGACGGGATGATGACACTTATTCGCACAGGCACGCATTACTTTGCATATTCAGGTAAAGCTTTAGGTATTACATTTGAAATGAACCTCAATAGCCAGTATAAATTGTGTCTTTAGTCATAATGCGGCTATTTCGTATTTCATTTGATAATATATATAATAATAATTATTTAGAAATCTCGCGTCCTTGAAGCTTTATTGAGATTTGTGAAAGTGAAACAAATCGAAAAGTGAATCTATCAACAGATGCTGAAGAAATTATTGAGAAAGTATTTCTAACCTTAATGGAGCGCGGTAATTTGTGCCTTAAAAAAGCTGTAGGGAAACAGCTTTACTTACAAGGAAACCTTTTCCCACGACGCGACGCGCCGGCGCGGCGTGGAAAATTACGCAAAAGCCCATTTTAGAACGAAAAAAAGAGTGATGCTAGAGTTGTCAGGAAGTTAGACCGTGGTGACGAGGATATTATACGACGAAAAATTTATAAAATGTATGTAGACCAATATGTTCCAACTTTAGGCAATGAAAATACTTGAAATAGATGAAACCGAAATTAAGTGCTCAAGAACAACTTTGTGGAAGTACATCCAAGGAATGGGATTAAGATTCAAAAAGATTAATAAAAGGCAAAATCTAATGGAATCTAAGGGTCTTTAAGAACAGCAGGATAAATATTTGAGAGAAATCAATGACTGCAGAACGCAAAAACCAATAATTATGACGAAACGTGGTTTAATACCCATGGCTCCCCAACTAGTGGATGGGACGATTCTAGCGGTAAGTGTGTGATACGGGCGCCGTCAAACCGCGGTGAAAGAATCCAAAAGCCTAGACTATATTATGTACGATAATGATATATATTCTCATGAAAACTATAAAAAAAAAGTTAGTGGACGTGCTTAAAAGTTTGTCCATTAAAAAAATTAATGATCGCGATGAACTTGCGGAAAGTATGGATCACAGAGTATTGCGGTTACCACCTTACCACTGTATATTCAACCCCATTGAGCAAATATGGCACCAACTTAAAGAAGATTTTCGTCGTAATAATATTTGACCTACGCTTAATTCTAGTGTAATCACTTTAATTGACAGTGAAGCCTAAACAATTTCTCAAATTAATTGGGAAATTGTGTAAAACATGTAAAGGAAATAGAAAAATGATGTCTGTCTTAAAAATACAGCAGAAAAATCAGTTATTAATCTAGATAAAACTAGCGATAGTGAAACAGATTTAGTTTAGTAATATAGCACTTAGTGTTAACTAAGTATTTATAGCTGTATAAATATTATAATGTGTTATGTTATTATCGTGTTATATTTAATTTAATATAAAAATTAACTCTAGCCTGTTATTTTATTTCCTGCGAACATAACAAAATTAAAATTACAATAAAAAATAAATAGCTATTACTCCAGACCTGAACCGATGTCTGTTTGTCATTATAAACCTTACAGCTGTGGTTGAAGGGCTTTATTGAAGTTTCATTATTTTTCATTATTTTTAGAGCTTTCAGTCGGTTTCTAATATTTCTGAATATACTTTTTTACTACATTGGACAACTCAGGTCAGCTCCTGACAACGCGCAGGAACAGGGCTCACCCTCGGCGCCTTCAGTTGTGCACTTTTTTAATAGGTCAATAGTTTGTCTAAACTCGTAATATGTTTAATAGCTTGGGTTAGGAAAATTGCAATAGGAATATCTTCAAGAAAAAAATGCTTTTTTAATTTGCATGTTGCAAAATAGTTAATTTAGCAAATATTGTATACGCCACTGCTTCCCATACGGAGGCGTTCCCTAGCGAAATTATCGCCCAAGAGCGGCCAGACTCTACGACAATATATTAAAAAACTCTAAACAAGTTAAAAATGTTTGAATCGCCTATATTTTTCAAACTTCTATTATTATAGTAAGTAGTAAAGTAGGTACTTATAATCTATATCTTTGTATCTTTATTATTCATTTCCATTATTCAAATAGCTTATTTTAGTTATTGCCATAATTACGGCAATAATTAAAATTGGCCCGTGGTGCATGCCACCTTTATGTACAAATGGCTTGTACAGGACCGAATTACAAACTTTGTATAATTCACTTTGGATTCGTAGGGCAAATAAAAGTAATTGGTAGGGGATGATTTCTAAAATGTTGAACATTTCTGGTCTCAATAAATTTTTAACTCACATAAGTAATATTTTGCGTGACATTTTGTTTGCCCATGAGCTTGAAATACGTCATCAATTTTCACTACATTCACTATTCAATATGTATAAGAGCCTGACTTGCATTAACTAGCTATTATAACACAACTTATTAACTTTAAAAACTAAACAAGAATGTAGAAAATTTATTACTTAACGAAATATCAAATAAATGAACCCGAAAACTATAAGTCACATTATTGATGATATGTAGTCTTGCCATATGTGTGAAAGAAAATTTTTTAGCACAAAACACTATTTCTGTCTTAGTTTTTATGTTATCATTGTAAGGAAAAGCGAGGCAAGTTGGCCGCGCAAGCAAGTGCACTCAATTTTACGGAAACGTAAAACACACGGCAACATCGTTTTACCAATGCCATACTCTTTGATCTTGAGGCTCGCCATAAAAATCCCATTGGTAAGACAAGCGTCTGTAGACCCGATATAATTTTCGATACCGACTCTAGCGCCATCTAGTGCAGATGGCGTTGACTCAAGCGATTGCATTCGCGCTATGTCATCGTGATGCAATCGATTTGCATATAAGGCGTGGTGGTCCAGAGGACTAGATGGTTAGGTCTGAACTCGGCAGCGGCATTTATCGGCGTCGGCGGCTCGGGTTCAAACCCCGTTGTTTTCTTTTTATTTTTTTTTAAGTTTCTAAACAGTTTTTTTCTTGATTTTGGGTATGTCTTGGGTTAGTTTGGGTTAGCACCTGGTTAGTTTCCTTTTCTTGAGCCCCCGTAGCGAGCGCAGCGAGCGGAGGGCCATGCGAAAAGTGATATTACTTATTGTAATACGTGCCCGTACTTTGGATGCACTTTTTCCAAAATATGTTGCTTTATTTAACTAAAAACCAGGATATATTTAATAAAAGCCGTATTATAGTCGATATACAGTAGCTTGCATGTGTTTCCGCGAATACATTCACGAAGAATCCCCCTTCTTTGTGAATATATTCCACGCAAGGCCAGCCTATGTAGTATAGGTGGCCTTTGGTATCGAAAATTTGGTCGGGTCGCTAGACTCTTGTGTAATTTAGTTCTCGATTCAGTTACCATTTATACGTGCTAGGGTGAAGTGTGATTTTTGGCCACGTAAATAATTTTTATATATTAAAAAAAAAATCAATACTTATCTGTCAAGATTTAAACTAATTTTAAGTGAATAAATGAACGCTGTGTCTAGCCTCCCGGTACCGGTATCCGAATAAATCCCGGTAAAATATAATGGCGGTAGGATGACGTAATGGTCTACCGGTGTGCAATCAATTTGTCGCAAGAGCTCTCGTGGTGTAGAGGTTTAGATAGTTGGGTCTCACCTGGACGGCACGGGTTCGAACCCCATTGCTTTTTTTATTTATTTTTTAAGATTATGTTTCTAAACAGTTTTTTTTCTTGATTTTGGGTATGTCTTGGGTTAGATTGGGTTAGCACCTGGTTAGTTTCTTTTTCTTGAGCCCCCGTAGCGAGCGGAGAGTCATGCGGATCGACCAATAGGAGAGGCCGATTTTGATATAGTCGGCTACGCCTGTAAAGGATCTTTAAATGCTAATTATTTTATAAAATCTAACGGGATTAATAGAAACACCGGCAGTATATTACGTCATCAATACATACCGGGATTTATGCGGACATCGGTACCGGGAGGCTAGCATAGCTTGATATAAATACCGGTAGATTTTTACGTCATACGTCATCATTTTACCGGGATTTATTCGGATACCGGTACCGGGAGTCTAGACACAGCGATAAATGAATAGCTGAATAATAAGCTATTGTTTTTTGGTATTTCGTTGTGACTATTTTTTTTTTGTAGTAAAAAATTAAATATTTTTGTAGCCATAATGTGCAACCCAACCAACCTCGGTTGGGGGTTCTTGGTCGCTTTATGACAACGTGTTCCGTATAAAAATATGACTTTAATTTTTTTAAGGTATTTTATATTTTACAGAAAATGGTACGAAAATACTTCAAGAAGACTGAAATGAATAAAAAAATTTGTGATATGCTACAAGCAAGAGAGGTTTGGGGCGATCAACCGTATCAGGTAAATGTTGAATATTCAAAACACTGCTAAGTATTTAACGACGAAGAGAAATTAGAAGCTAATATTAAAAAGGCGTCTGATATATTATATTGTGGCTTAACACCAAAAAGCGTTAGAAAGCAGGCCTTTCAACTTTCAATACGCCAATCATTTACAGCTTAATATCCCTGAAACCTGGATAAAAAATAAGATGGCGGGTAAATATTGGTTTAATCTTTTTTTGAAAAGAAAATCCACACTTTCGACCAGAACTCCAGAAGAAACGAGCCTAGCAAATGTTCCAGTTTAAACAGGATAAATGTCAATATATATTTTGATATTTAGCAACGCATTTTAAATAGGTTAAAACTCGAGCCCCAAGACATGGGTGGAACAGGTAAATATTCATATTAAGCACCTACGACGTTTGCCCTTATGGTTTAAATGCTTATTTAAAAATCTTTTTTAGTATTTGCTTCTTAATATATAGAATAAAATTATTTTAACTGGTTTTTTGTTCCATTATAGGCCTGACAACCACACAAAAACTAGATAAAGTAGCAGCCAGAAAAATTTCAAACAAACTGGTAGAATAACATCGCAGGAAAGAGGAAATTTAGTAACTATTGCATTAGACGCATCAGCAATTGGAAACTCAAAACCTTCTTGCGATCATTTGCTAAATAGTAATTCATTGCTGCCAGGAAGTGCTCAGGCAGGAAATTCCTCTGGTCGGATGATGATTTTTTAAACTTTTTGAATCAATAGATTCACCACACAAAATGTTTAAGAGAACGGCCAATTAATTTGTTTGTCCATAATCATAGATCACATCTAACCATTGATGCCCTGAACGCTGCTAAAGAAAATGGGAAAACAATGCTAACTTTTCCGCCTACTAGTCATAGGCTTCAACCGTTATACTAAAGAGTTTTTGGGCAATTTAAAAGATACGCTAATATTGCATCTGATATTTGGTTGATCAGCAATCGGGGAAGGACAATATTCATCCCTGCAATTGTGACCTCAAAAATATCATTTACGGCCACACCAAGTAACATTATGGCAATTTGGGTAACAGGAATCAGTTCTTCTATCATACACGTGTATGAAGATGTAGAATTCATGCCAGGATACGCAACAGTTTTGCCCCTGGAAACAACAGCAGATAAGACTATGAACCAATTTCCACCAGTTATAAAACCTTGTGATGCGGTAAATGAAACTTGAACCACTGTTAATGCTAAAAGAGCTGTCGACGATCAAGAATCGTGTTGTAGCGAAACACTCCAACTTGATGAAGAATTACTTACCTACTAAGCGGCAATCTAAGATTTCGATTGTAACAACTTCTTCGAACAAAATTAAAATAATATAAAATATTATTCTAACATCACCTGAGGAGCTGTTACATTTTCACAAGGTAAAGTCCAGGGGCCTGCAATGTATCACCCGAAGAAAAATAATAAATGCTGTTATCACAGACACTCCAGAAAAATGCCAAATAAAGATAGAATAGGTAGAGAGATTGAAAGAGAATCTTTTCAAAAGGAAAGTCAAAAAACACAAAAAATAGAATAGGAATACACTAAAAAGGTCAGTAAAAGTGGTAATGATTCGGAAGAAAGGTGAAGTTATGATGTAATTTATAAACGCATACAGCATGTGCCGACATAAACAGTGTTTTATAAATGGCTAAATTGTAAATCAAACGACGATCTCTAACGTGTTATATTTATTTTTTTTAGCGTTTTGGTGCTACTCTGTATCTTTAAATAAATTTATTAAATGTATTTTATAAGTTTGTATGTTTCGTATACTGCAACCTCATTTAAGTTCGTTTTTAAATCATCTCGCAACACATGCCAACTTATCCCGTTGTTGGGTCAGGTTATCGCAAATGACATGGCGGAATATTATTTTTATTTTGAATATTAAGGTTAAGGAATATTTAAACACAGTTCTCACATCTGAAATCTGCTGCTTGCACATTTTAAATTATGTGACATTTCTTTGTTTCAAATTTTCCGCAAAAAAAAAAAATTTATCAAAAACGCGAAGGCTAACCCAAACTAACCCAAAAAGACGACGTGTCCCGCTCTCCCCTAATAAAGTTATTGACATATTGGCATTGGTATATTAACAAAATACGAAAAGCAGTTTATCCAGACATCATCAACGAAATTAGAATTATAAATAATGTATATTCATGCTAGAGACTAATTTTTCTTAAGAGAATATGTGTTTTCATTTATATTACTTTTAGATAAGACATCAGATATTAATTATTAACAAAAGTGATTTTCACCAATAAAGTATACCTAAATGAAAGAACGGTAATAAAACATATGTTTTATTAATGTAATACACGGGTTTTCAAAGCCCCTTGGAATAACTTAAATATCTCGTATCTTAATCCCTAGAGCATTTCAAAGATTCCACGAATCTGGATATATGCGGCCCGCGCAGTATGCGCTTTCTTTAATTCTCCGGAGAATTCACCGGTTGATAATGTAGGTATCTTTTTCTTACTTAAGGAAAATGACAAAGTAGGCATCCGCGTATTTATACAATCAGCACATGCGGAGAATTGTTGTTACAAGTTGTTTTTATAGTAAACTCTATCAGCATGACATTCACGATAGCAAAATTTATCAAATTAATATTATTAATACATGTTCATGTTCATGAATAGGTTAAAGATGGCATGCAACTAACGCAAACTGTCACACACTAATAGCATGTATTTCACATTAATATTTTTCTATTTTTATGCTTAAATCGATTTATTAGATATTTAATACCTGTAGAATGTATAACTTTTTCTATAACCAAGTTTCTCTTTTTATGGAACGGCATAGTGCATCAAGTACAATTTGTAGCAATGATATTGTAGGAAATAGGTTTAGAGTAAGTAAAAAAGTGTTATGTTGTCATTTGGCTGTATACATTTCCTTTAAGTTCATAGTTAAATGTATGACTTCTATTGCTTCTGTAAGGCAGGTTCCATTTGTCGAACGATCATTAATGTCGTTTGTACCCCATCAGGTAAGATTAGGTGGAGACACGCATCTTTTAGTGTAAGTTCTACTGGCTCAAACATTTCTATCATGTTGCTTAACATAACAGTCTGTACGGTGTAAGATTAATGAATTGTACATTTTTATAGCCATCAGCTTGGACTATCCTACTATACTACTTTTCATTGAATATTGGTCGAACATAAATGAGCCATTATGTATCCCGTTTGATTTCCAGGTTTTGCCAGTTAAATTACCGAAACGATGGCACTGTAACCTTAATTAATGACTTGTTCTCTGATGGGTTATGATTTGTGGCCTTTGATAGGTTTGGGTTAGCTTGATAGGTTTGACTACCTAATTGAGGAGAAACAGGTTGAGTTCTCTGGAATGGATTCTTAAAATTCAATATGTATGTGATTTGCATATACAGGTCTCCTATTCGGATGTCCATTAATTCCTGAATAGACTCGATATTTTAATATCTCGTCTTCCTGCGAATTATAATAATCACAATTTACTAGGGTAACTTGTATAATTGATATTTATTCTAGGACTGGGTATATGATTAAGGCAAAAGTGCATTTTTTATCATCATCCATAAACCGCTCCATCCACTGCTGGACATAGATCTCCTCCAAACTTTTCAATTGGATTCTATCCTGCGAGCATTGGTCCAGTTTCCTAATCGTACTGTACGAGTGGACTTTTAAGCTCTAACTTATCAGTTAATAAAGGGATAAAGTGTATTCAGAAATATTAGAAACCGACAAAAAAATGTTGGGCAGGTATAAATTTACGAGACGGGATGTACGCAGTTGTACGTACATGCTGGCAAATTGAGGTAAAATTTGAGATAAGTATTACATTTGAAATGAACCTTAATAAACAATTTAAATTATGTCTTTAGTTATAGTACATGTGGTTATTTCGTATTTCATTTGCTACCATATATAATCATTATTATTTACAAATGTGGCGTCCTTGAAGTTCTAGTGAGATTTATGAAAGTGAAACAAATCGAAAAGTGCATCAACAGATCTAAAGAAATTATTAAAATCGTGTTTCTAACCACGGTAGTTTTTGCCTTAAAAAAGCTGTAGAGAAAACAGCTTTACTTACAAGGAAACCTTTTTCCACGGTATGGAAAATTACGCGAAAGTCCATTTTAGAACGCAAAAAAGAAGTGATACTGGATGCTGAGTTGTCAGAAAGTTAGACCGTGGTGACCAGGACATTATACGACGAAAAATTTATAAAATGAAGACCAATATGTTTCAACTCTAGAAAAATTAATGAAAAAGATGAAGCCGAAATTAAGTGCTTAAGAGCGACTTTGTGGAAGTGCATTCAAGGAATGGGATTTAAATTCAAAAATATTAATAAAAGGCAAGTTCTAATGGAATCCAGGCGTCTTCAGGAATCGCGGGGGAAATATTTTAGAGAAATCAGTGACTATAGAATACAAAAAAGACCAATAACTTATTTAGATGAAACGTGGTTTGATACCCATGTCACCACAGCCAGTGGAAGGGACAAATCTAGCGGTAAGTGTGTGACACGTGTGCCTTCAAACCGCGGTAAAAGAATAACAATTTTACATGCTGGATCTGAAAACGGATTTGTGCCGAATGCTTCGTCTTTGTCATCCAAAAATATTAGAGACTCTTGTGTTGACTATCATGATGATACAACAGCGGAACTATTTGAAGATTGGTTTATACGTAAATTATTGCCTAATATTCTGCCAAATTGTGTTATTGTTATGGATAACGCGAGACAATTAAGCAACGCACCTTGTTCAAACAATTCAAAAGCCAAAATTCATACTATGTGTACGATAAGGGTATATATTTTCATGACAGCTATACAAAAAAGAGTTATTGAAAGTGCTTAAAAGCGTGTATTAAACAACAATAATATAGGGTGTTTCCTAACCTCGGTAAAAAAATTAAACTGATGAAACTTCACGTAATTGTAAGACGAAA
Organism: Pissodes strobi; assembly: GCA_016904865.1. Taxonomy (NCBI): domain Eukaryota; kingdom Metazoa; phylum Arthropoda; class Insecta; order Coleoptera; family Curculionidae; genus Pissodes; species Pissodes strobi. The sequence continues at coordinate 301,557 of MU182593.1, read as the reverse complement.
ATGTGGTATAAAAAATTTTCAAATGTCGCTTCGTTTTCAAAATACAAGATGTTGAAAGAAAAAATGTTTTTTCGTGTTTTCTATTTATTAATAATTAATGAGAAACGACATTCGAATAATATTTGTCACACCTTAATAAAGGGTTTGAGCACTTTATTTTGTGTTCATGTTGGTCTTCTCAATTAGTTCATTGGCGGATATCCGGGTAACGACTATCAGAATTACGCAAAAATCAATAATACGGGCCTATTAAACTCTCAAAACTCTAATATTATTAGATAACCGTTCAAAAGTCTTGGACCCCCAACTACTTTTCTCATAAGAGGCATTGCAAACATGTCCGCCTGAAAACACGCATATCTACTTTATTGAATAAGCAAACAAAGTGATTCAAAAAATAAAATGCCTAAAAAGAAACTTCAAAAGGATTACAAAATTAGTGTACTGCTGTAACCAGTGGACTATGTAGGTACAGAGTGTTAAGAATTTTCAGAGAAATCCTAAATTTTGAATTCACTCGGTATAAAAAAAATTTTCAATTTTGACTTATATTACATTATAGACAATTCATTGGCAAAGTTATCCACCCTAAGACCTCAGTCGAACTTTAATTTCTGTTTCATACGGGGAGAGTCAAAAATTTATGTTTATCTAAAAACTCTGAAAAAACTCTCAACACTCTGCATATAGTCCACTGCCATGGTTACGGTAGTAGATATTCACTTTGTAATACATTTGTAGCTTCATCTTATATTAGCATTTTCTTTTTTGAATCACTTTGTTTGACTATTTATTAAAAAGGATATTAATGTTTTCAGGCAGACATGCTTGTATCGTGTCTTATGAGAAAAGTAGTTGGGGGTCCAAGACTTTTGACGATTTGTGTAGTTTTTTATTTTCAAAGGATTTTTTTTTATCATTTTTGGATATGTTATGGCTTAAGGTATTGGAATCAAAAAGTACTTTGCAAAGCGGTTCTACTTAAATGGCGCACAGAAGAGTGGGTATTTTTTAAACCAATGTTTCAGGTCGTTGCAAAAATCGACCGAATGAAATGAAGATATAAAAATATGCAAAAAAGATTGGAAAGGTTTCGGAATATTGACCATTAAAAAATAGAGATATACAAACAAACTTGAAATTGATATTTTAATTTTAGTAAGTGTCTTGTGGGCCAAATTAAATTGGATAATTTTTTAATGCTTAATGACTTTTTTATTTTCAAAGGATTTTGTATCATTTTTGGATATGTTATGGCCTAAGTAATTAGAATCAAAACGAACATTGCAAAGCTGGTCTACTTCAGTGGCGTAAATTTTGCTACGTAAGCAACGCGTATGAAGCAACGAGCTGTAAAATAATACTACCCTGGCCCTGGCCGCCTGAACCTCGATTCTACGCATAAAGCATAAATATCAAATCAGCCAATCTTACCGCAACTTTTAAACGGGGGTTCCCCTTTTGTCAAGATATCAAGAAATTTCGAGATTTCTTGAATCAAGACAAGACACCAACTCTCAAGAAATGGCCAAGACAAGATTTTTTTTTCATTTCTTGAAGACAAGACAAGGAATTGCTTGCCAAGACAAGATTTCTTGTCTTGCCGATCCCTAAGGAAGATTAACAGCGGTTGCGAGATAGACCTTGAAAACTTCGAGCAGTACTGCCTAAAAACAGCCCAACACTATGTCTCAAATCAACTTTAGCCTGTTAACTTATTTTCTGCGAACATAACAAAATTTTAAATTACAATTAAAAATTAACATTACTCCAGAACTGAACGGATTTCTATTTATGATTATAAACCTTACAGCTGTGGTTGAAGGTTGAAGGTTTTATTGAAGTTTCATTGTTAGAAGTTATTAGGTTATGTATTTTTTTTTTTGGAATTTTTAGTCGGTTA
>MU182593.1:262893-289147 GCA_016904865.1 Pissodes strobi | reverse complement strand
TGCTTATTTCATACTTTGGTCCAATTTTTTTGCTTAGATAATGATTGCAAAATCGCTAACACATTTAATGCTAATATAAGATACCTAACTGTAAAAATTCATTAAAACTGGAGCAAAATATACTCACTTTACGTTACCTAATATTATCGTCGATTTTTTTATATTCAGGACATATTTCATATTATATAAATATCTAGACCTATCAAACTTTGGTTCCTTGAACGAATTGTTAAAGCTAACTTCCAATCTACTCCTAGGATCCTTTCAGTGAGTTTTGAAATATATTAACAGACTGGTTAGTTATCTGTGTTTATTCGTAAGTGGTGATTTAATTGATGTTTTCGGAACCGTAATGTTAATTTTAGTGGCCCCTTATCACCGTTTGCCGAGAACCGATTTTTGTGGTCATTCCGAAAACCAAGGCCAACCCTTCATCTCGCCGCCGCGGTCGGTCCTCGCGTCGGCATCGTGGAACAAGAAACAAACGAGCATCGCCGCGAACGGCCATAAAACAAAACGGCATCGCAGACCACCCAAGTAGAGCGCGTGATCGCGCCTCTCATTGGGCGCGAAGAGGTAAAAACAGCTGAGCTTCGACGGGCGATTAGGCGACCGCGATCGGCGTTTGTTTCAGCGGGCCCAGTTCTCAGGATCCTGGGTTATATTGGTATTAGTATGGAATATATCCGATAAAAAAGAAAAGGTGGTATTTAATTAAAACTTCAGTCATAATTAAAGCAATTACTTAAAATTTATAGATATGCTCGAGGTGAACTAAGAATGTATACGCGTTATTATGATACAAAATAACATAAGATTTTTTATTTAGGTACCAGGTACCTATTTAGTATAGGTATGTCCTCTATTTTTAACTAACTTACGCCACCTGTTTTATAGGGGGGAAGAGACATAGAGAGGTAGCGGGACCAAAGTGGGGTATCTTTTCCTACTTTAAGATAATGGCCACAGAGCAAACTGTGCTAGACCGGGCAAATCCGGCGAACTGATTTCAGCTGATACATAGTACTACCGAACATTATCGTGGTTAATGTTCGGTGGTAGTACTTAGAACTTGATCTTCGCCTACTTTAAAGTGGAGAAGTCGCTATTTGCTTTTCGCGCCTCAACGCTACAAAATATTCGATAGTTATTAAGTTATTATTTATTTTGTATATATTTGTGGTCGAGTATACTCTAACATAACGAAGACACGCGATTCAGTTTACACATTATTTTCCAGTTCATTCGATGGGCTTCAGCTTCTTTTCTTTATAGTACAGACGAATGCAGTAAACAGTACAACATTTCGTTGTAACAAAATGTATGTACCTATATCTTTAAGTATATGTATCCACAATATATGCCTATATTTCGGTTAACTACAGTGGTTAAAATAACAAAGAATTTCAACTGAACTCGTTAACTATGCTGCTCTGACTTTTCCCTATGTGCAACTGCTGGGTGGGGAGGTGGTGAACGATCGGGCGCGCCCGTCAGTTGCAAAGGCTTGAACTTTAACGATCACATATTATGTAATATCATTGTTGAAACATGAGAGCTACAATGTCGTATTATTATTTGTAAATATTTATAAAAAGCAGCGTGTGCTTAAGACCACACGAAAGAACTGAACTGAATTCAACAAAGCGATATTAGTATTAGGCAATACAAATATTTTTAGTAATTACTCTCCACAATTTCGATATTTAAAGTAAAATTTAATCTTAAAATCTCCCATAAAATCTCCAGAAACCGCTGCTTATTCCTTGAAAAATGTAAAATTTTTCCGACTTTGGCCTATTTTCCTTCTTCAAATAACAATAAAAACTATAGCACGTACGCTTAAAGTAAATTCTTCAAATTGAAAATCAACAAATCATCAATTTGACATTTTCAGTGGGATCGATGCGAATTTTTGGTATATTCTGACCATATTTCCATTCTTTAATGCACGGAAGTTTGGTTGCTCCAGATTATTCGGTTTTATAGTAATAAATGGCGAAAAGTTTAAATTCAACCAGCGTATCCTGTATAAAAGACATTATTATCATTCCCAAAGCGTCTGTCTATTACAGTTTTTAGCGTAGATTCTCGTCAAGTAATCGGCTTTTCTAAACAAATTTACTTTTCGAGAAAAAAAGTAAAAACCTTAATTTTTTGACCTAGAAACCGATGCTTTTTTACATTTTCTCCTTTTCCTTTTTTCGACATTTTCGAAACAAAGGAGCGTTTAGAAAGTTTTTCTCCTAGAAATTCCCTAGCGAACTGCCGTCTCAGTTTTTCCAGCGGTAGAACGAATCAAAGTAATCACTTATCGTATTTGTTATTGTATTAAAATGCTACTGGATTCGCCGATTACTGACACCAGATGTCCCTTAATGGATCTTGCACTCAGCGATTAGATTTTAATAGCTTGAATAACACTAGAATTTTACCCCAGTTCTCCTAAACCATGGGCTGCGCTCTTTAAATGGCAAAGGTGATGCCACAAAATTGAGCGTTGTTCGCGCCATGTGTTACCTTGTGATCAAGAAGCCAAAGATATCTGTAATCTACGGGCACAAGCCCCTAGATGGCGCAAGTATAAGTGGAAACTTATACTACAAGGTGGCCTTGGGGGAGCAGGATCTTATCATCTCGTTCGATTTGTTTCTTTCAACCAACACAAAATATTTCTATATTGCTTTCGGACTTTCGGAGATTGATGCCTTTCAAGTTAAAGGTTTGACGCTAAAAGCAAGACATCTTTACCAAAATACCAAAGAACTGCTCAATTAAATGAAGGTCTCCAAATGTACCCAAGTTTTTAGGCATTCTGCCATCAACGTATTTGCGTTTTCAGGAATGATAGTTAATTTGTTACATTATTTATTGTTTTTTCTGCTATATCAAAATATTATAAAGTCAGGTATTTTACATTTTACGTAATTATGTTTTAGTAGCATCTGTAATTGTGCCGTACAGCAGCTTTTCTGGAATTTCTTGACCAGCTCTTCTTCAACAGCCTATGAGCCTTAACGGTAGTGCTTTTAGAAGCAATCCAGGCAGAGTGTTAAGAGTTGCCTCTACAAATGGATCTCCTCATAAAAATCTTTGGAACTGTACAAAGATTAGCAACACAAGTTTGTAATTAATTAGGTACAATAATATTAATTTATTAGTTACAAAAATAAATTAAAAAAAGAATAGCTGAAAGTGAAGCTATTTCAAATGAGATATTTTTTTACAGGAGCCGCCAGAGGAAGGCGAATGAATAGAGGAAGCATTGAATCCTGTTCCAGGAAATGTATCTCTTCCTTAAAGTCGATTGAAATCCATGCGCTAAACTACATAGCAGGATATTTAGTTAAAAAAAAATAGGTAAACAGCCATGTGACTATAAGAAACTTTTTTAAAAAGTGACTCTAGCTCTAAGGACAATTAGAGTGAACTATTTCTCAAAGCTAAAGAATACATAAAAGGTAGGCAACATTCACAGTACCTATATGTTAATTCTAAATTTTTATATAAACTGAAGTCTGCGTTAGGCATAATTAAGTTCATTCTTGATACATATAAAAAATGTTGATTATGCAACAAATACTGAACTAAGAGAATTTCTTTTCCACCTTGTTTTCACGATCAGTAAATAAGAGCAGATGTTTTTTAATATCTCATAAAATTAAAATTGTATAATTACACCACAGAAGTGAATAGAGTAGTAAAGAGATTAGATTTGAGGCCAGTAGGTACCAAATAATGCCCCAATTTTTTCTTTTTGCAAAAGAAATGTATAGAATAACAAAACATAAAAAAGAGTTAAATTGTAGATATTAGGTTAATTATTTTACTTGTTAACCATATATTATTGTTATGTACCTGCCCAAATAAATGCCCCTAAAATGTTAATCAATTGTCATCTAAAAACTGTGTCGTCTAGTTACCTCTAAACTAATCTAAAACATGAGTTTACCTTCAAATAACAATGATTGAATTGCGTGACATAATCAAATCTTAAAAATAAGAATCGTAGGGATTATTATGGAATAAATGTGTGGTTAAACACATTGTAAATATCCATAGACATATAACTAATATATGCCTATGTAAATATCATTGTTTATCCTTAAGTAAAAATTTTAAATTTTTGTTTACAAGATTCAGTTTTTCCCAGTGCACTAAAGATTTCTAGAGCAGTACCTATTTATAAAAAGGGCTCACAGAAGGACCTAACAAATTACCGGCCAATATCAATTGTTCCTTTTTTTCAAAAATATTTAAGAGAGCATTAAAATCTAGAGATACCAACTGTTTTGAATCACATAATCTTTTTAGTAGTAAACAGTTTGGTTTCAGAAATGCAAAATCAACAACGGCTGTTAACTAGTTAATTGAACTGGTTAATGAGGATCTTAGAGGGAAGAATATACAGCTGCCACATTCTGTGATCTGAGCAAGATGTTCGATTGTGTGTCTTTCGCCACTCTTGCAATGAAGTTAAAACTATAATTTTTTACTATGATAAAATCTTATCTTATGGGTAGATCTCAAGTAGTTGATATAAATGACCTTCAATCTGGATTCTATGAATACAGTATGTGTCCGTCAAGGATCAGTGCTGGGACAGCTGCTCTTTCTGGTAAATATTAATGACCTAGAGTGCAGTGATCCCATTGCTGATTTGCATTTTAAGATCCTTTACACAAATAGTGCACTATGTAAAAATCAACCTCTCCTATTGGTCGATCCATCTCGTATTACAATATGTCTTCGTGATGCAATCGATTTCAGAGGTTTAGACAACTGGGTCTCACCTGGAAGGCCCGGGTTCAAACCCCGTTGTTCTTTTTTATTTTTTTTTAAGATTATGTTTCTAAACAATTTTTTTCTTGAATTTGGGTGTGTCTTGGGTTAGTTTGGGTTAGCACCTGGTTAGTTTCCTTTTCTTGAGTCCCCGTAGCGAGCGAAGCGAGCGGAGGGCCATGCGGATCGACCAATAGGAAAGGCCGATTTTTATATAGTGCACTATTTGTGTAAAGGATCTTATAATGCTGCTGATTTTATTATTTTTACAGATGATTCAACTGTTGTTAAATGAAATTTAGTTGTGGATAACTTACAAGTAGTGGTAACGGAAACACAGTCGAATGTTGCAAATTGGTTTACGGCAAATCAGTTAACTATGAATGTATCAAAACTCTCAATCTCGACTCAAAATATAGATTTGTATTGTCCTAATCAGCCAGTAACGTTTTTGGGGCTGAAATTAGATTCAAAGCTTTTATAGAGTGCCCACCTAGAGTTAATATGAGCTAAAATTGCTACTGTAGTTTTTGCACTTTCAAGTTTAACTGTAAATGTTTCTCCAGGAGTCGCTCGATCAGTGTATTTTGCGTGTGTCCATTCTAGGATATGGTATCTTAATCTGGGGTTAGGTTCGTGCTATTTGAAATCCTTTCCTTTTTAAAATTAATAGGAAAATCTTGTTTCAGGATATTCCGCGATCATCTGTGACTGTTGAACCAAAATACACATATTCTGAGGGGTTGGTATAGTCATTAACGCACTTACCTGTTTATGCATTCATTATGAGCTTGTTGTCACGTAGGTAGTGACTATTGTGCTTCTTTATTTTTAATTGTTTAGGATAATGTTTGCTAGAATTTGTCAATTTTAGTTTGAATGTATGAATTTGTTAGTTTAGTATTAATTAATGTTTACTTTATTCTGACAAATACTCTACAACACGGGCAGCCGTCGATTATTAAGCTTACCCTTTTTTTTCTAGTTATCTTTGTAACAAAATATATGAAGCAACATGTTTTTACGCAATTATCCCAGACTAAAATGCACCACCGTCAGAAGTTTTCAAAGGCGTATCAACAGATTAATTTAATATGCCTACCTGGAACACGGTGAGCGATAAGAAAAAGCATGGAGGCGAAAGTTCCGATGGTATCCACTTAGGAATGGGCCTATTTATTAGAAGTTTTTAAGTGAAAATGGTTAAATCCGGCCATTTAGGCCTATCTAAAATTCTAATTCGGTAGATAAATAGGAGGACGAGCTATTTATTTTATGTGTTGTGATTTGTGATAGACTTGGGTACCTCGCTTGGTTTTTAATTTATTTTTTGTCATAATAGCATGTGTCTGAATTTGGTTAACAAATTAAAAATTTTTCTATTATTGATTAGTCAGAAAATTGTATAATTTATTAAAATACAATTTTGGGACGAGATATTTCGTATGCATGGTTGAATGAACCCTCGAATGAACTTCTAAGCTATGATTAGTGATTCCAAATTCCTGAAATACTCGAACGTTGTGAATATTTCGGAAACTTTCGAGAAAGATATACAAATATTTACGGTAAACATTGGAACGTACTGCTAATCTGCTAAACAGCAGCCAATGCATCTAAACGAGAAATATCAATGCTATCTTCTGGCAGACTAGTTGGGGTGCAAGTTTTAGTGTTTCCTGTATTTTCTACATAAAATAATGACAATATTTCTTTATTTGAAATAATTGGTCGTTAGGCTGCGCCCATTTGACCGGTCGCTTTTTTATCATTGGCCATTTTTTTGCTAGTAGCAGTAGTAGTAGTAGCTATTTTGTTCAGTCTCGCTTTTCTGACCCTAAATCGTTTGCCTACTCACTTTTTGTCAAATTATTTTCACTGAAATAAAGCTGAAGCACCCTAAACCATTTAAAAAAAAAGAAATACGAGAAAATCACTTTTTGAAACACAACGCGTATACAAAACCAGTACACACTAAAGCTGTATAATTTCGATCCTACGTAAGAATACTGGTTCGAGTTTTTGACGGAAATATTCGAATTTTGATTTCTGAAATGTTCGGAATATTCCTGAATATTCAGATGGAAATATTCGCTACTCATATTACTAGTTATGTGCTTGGAGAAGCACCTTTCACGACAAAAATCGGTACTATTTTTTATGGATTAATTATTTAACAATCCCTCGGCACCTAGTGTATGAGCTACAGTACAAAAATATATTTTGAATTAAGGCTAATTATATCCATATATTTTCCTGGATTTGCAAATGACTACCCCTTTGATTGAGCGTGCATTCCCTATATTTTTAAAATGGCGTCTGAAGCAAAAACTGGCAAAAATGCATTTACTTGCACAATTTCTGCGCTTTCCAAACTTGCCAGACGATGTGATACCCAGTTTTGCTTCATTAAAATTATTATGAAGAAGCAAATTTTTGATTCGACGAAGGCACAAACAGACTGGAAATCTGACCAAAACTTTCCCCGCGCCAAGAAAGCAAAGACCGTCAAGAGTTAACTTTATAAGCGGTTTAGTCGATGCTTACATTTAAAATTGAATCGTAAGAAAAACATTAATATTACGAGATTTATGAAAAACATTTCTAAAAGGAGTAAAATATTGTACAAAAACTGGAAGTGAACATTTTTACGAGCATGACAGCTTATGGAAAAATATACCTTTTTACATAATATTTTGCCATTTTTTGGAATACTTGTAGATGGGGTTGATATAAAATTACAAGGATCCGATTTGACTCCTAATGATGATGTAAAGGAAATGATGATTAGATCGAATATTCTCTATTTTTCCCCAATTTATTTATTAAGTTATGCTAATCTTAGACATTATAAGCGAGGATGAGTAAACGCTTTTGTTTACTATAAAATAAAAACCGTGGTATGCGTTAGTATAAATAGTAGTAACAGCTTGTCATTTGAAGAATAGAAATCCACGTCAGTCACTGAAACTTTATCCCGAGCCTCCTGGATCTATTCTTGACAACTAATCCTGATGTCTACACCGTAACTATCAAACCTCCGTTGGGCCCATCACACAATTTATCTCCGCAACCTGTGAACATGCTATCAAAATACATGAGCCACAGTTACCCTTAAAAATTTGACACTACAAATCTGCAAAGTGGCGTGATCTTCGTGAGTTTTATCTTTCTTTTCCTTGGAAAGATGTCTGCTTTAGAAATCAAAACACCCCTGAATCTGCTGATGAGATAACTCAAGTTATCCCAGCATCCCCTCTTCTATGGTATCTAAAACAGTAAATCATGGTTTGGGAAAACCTGCTCAAGAGCAATCAATGCTAAAAATGCCGCCTACCGCAAATGGCGCCGAGATCCGATAGCCGAAAATCGAAATATATTCGTCACGACTAGAAACCAGTGTAAGCGAACCATTGACGAGATCAAAGAGGAATATAACGAGCAGATAAAGAGCAAGCTTCTCAACTGTCCTAACGGATCAAGATCCTTTTGGTCAGGTGCCAAAGCTGTCAATCAGGGTTTCCCAAAGACATCAATCCCACCACTGACTAACGATGATGACTCAATAGCGGAAAGGGCCAAAGAAAAAGCGAAAGTTCTTGCCGAAATATTTGCATCAAATTCTACCTTAGATCATCAAGAAAAGACTCCCCCAACTATCCCGAGAGTGAATTCCTGAACGCCGAGTCTGGTATTTCGCCATCGCGAAGTGAAACGAATACTCAAAAGCCTAGACACTAACATAGCCACAGAACCGGCTGGTGTTCCAGCAATATTGGCTAAGATATGTGCTGCTCAACTAATAGCTCCACTATACAACGAACAGCTTTTAAAATATCTAGAATCAGCAGGCGTTATAAGCGATCGCCAGTATGGCTTCCGCAGGCACAGATCAACAGGAGATCTCCTGACTTACGTGACCTACCTGTAGACTAAAGCCATCGAGAGCTACGGCGAATCTCGTGCAGTGGCTTTCGACATATCCGAAGCATTTGATAGGGTGTGGCATGACGAATTGTTAGGCAAATTGCCAACATACCGGCTACCACCAGCACTGCTTCTATGGCTTTCCAATTTCTTAAGGGATCGAAGCATCCGAGTTGGTATTGATGGACATCTCTCGGAGGAATTTGAAATCAATGCCGGAGTTACTCAAGAGTGTATATTATCCCCCCACTGTTCCTGCTCTATATCCATTCTATTTACAGCTTTGCAGACGACAGCACTCTTATATCCTCATTCATGTCGCGGACTCCAATGACCGCTGCTCGTTCCCAACGCGAGAGAAAAAATCAGATTGCTGCCATCAATGAGGATATGAATGCCATAGTGGAATGGGGTGAGGAAAATAATGTCCAGTTCAACGCAGGAAAGACTCAAGCAGCTGACTTCTCAAAAAAAGCAAACACCGCAGGACCTGATTTATCAATGACAGGACAAACACTGATTTTGGCCTCATCCATAAGCTTGCATGGCATCACGTAGAAAACAACATGTCTTGGCGTAACCACGTCACCAAAATCACCAAAGCAGCAGCACAAAAGCTAGGAGCACTTTATAGAGCAAAAAAGTTGTATACACCTCATCAGCTCTTACTGCTCTCTAAGGCTCAGATATAACCATCTCTGGAATACTGTTCCCATGTATTGAGCTTGGCACTCAAACATTTGCTCAAGATATTGGACTCCATACAGAGAAGCAGTCCGTCTTGTGGATGACCCAGAATTGACTAAAGACCTTGATAGCCTTGAACATCGAAGAAAAGTGGCGGACGTATTTCTTTACTATTGATACTACTACGGAAGTTGTTCGAAGAAGCTGGCACTTATGATTCCACCCAAAGTTGTGCCAAACAAAAATACCCGTCAGACACAAGCTGCTCGTCAACATACGATTCAGTTGCGAGCACCAAGGTTGTCCCTGTTGCGGGACTCGTTTGTCTGGAGGACCGCTTTACTCTGGAATGGACTTCCAAGTAACGTCTTTCCCGAAAACTACAACCTACAGCGCTTCAAGTCCAACGTCCATCATCTTCTCCGCACACACACCGCTCGTTGATTAACACAAGATTTTCCTTTTGTGTGTGTGCCGAACATAAAAAAAAACTTTAAATGGTGTACATATCGCGGCGATATGGCGGCGAAAAGCACGTTTAATGATAAGCTGAATACCACTAAGAGATCTAACGTTAGATAAGGGTGAGAAGGTCTGAAAAATTGCCAAAGATCTTAAAGTTGGAGAAACAACTGTTAGAAACTGGAGAAAAATAGAGCTAATTTGCAAACGTATTCAATGCATGTTGCTGGTGGGATGATGGCTTGGATTTACGTTGCTCAATGAAAATGTCTAAATTAGAAGTGTTGGATGATGCTTTATGGGTTTGGTTTATACAAGAAAGACGTCGGGTAACTCAGTTAAGTGGATCATTGCTTAAAGAAAAAGGTTTCTTGTTGCACGACACGAAAATATAAATTCAGGTGAATCCTTCACTGCGAGCGATGTCTGGCTAACTCACTGGAAGTAAAGGCATGGAATCCATATATTGAGTGTTTGTGGCGAAAAGTTCCGGCTGATGAAGAAGCAGGCAGTTTTAAGGAACAATTCTTGGCCTTTATCGAATCCGAGCAGCTTTCCTGCGTTGAACTGGACATTATTTTCCTAGAGCAAGTCTATAATATGGACGAAACTGGGTTAACCTCTAATGATGCCTACTGAAATTTGCGAGCAAACTAGAAACATTAGCTTCGTGCTTTAAAATGAATAAGAGACGAATTACGCTTGCAGTTTGTAGCAATGCATACGGGATACATAAATTGGCACTTTTTGTTATTGGCAAATCTGCAGATCCCAGAGATTTTAAAAACATTAATAGAGATGCACTCCCAGTGTACCATCGTTCTCAGAAGGCAGCCTCGATGGTTCAATTTGCACCGCAAGTACAAAAACATTTCAAAAATAAGAATCTCCTATCGAAGGTCAATTTGTTGTTGGACAACGCATCCGTCATACAATAACGTAAATATTGTGTCAATTAAAAATATTAAGTGACGTCTATTTTGCAGCCGATGAATCCCCCGAGTCATTGAATGTTTGAAGAGGAGGTACAGAAAGAGAATGGTGTCAGCTCTCTTACGTGATGACAGTAAAAGCCTTCCTGAATCTATTAAAGCCATCAACATCAAAGATGTTGTTTATATGGCAGCTCAAGCATGGGAAGAAATTGCAATGTCAACTCTCTCTAAATCATGGAATAATTGTGGCCAAAAATAGTTGTAGAAGAAGCAACACTGGAAGAGGATACAAATGGAGATTTGCTATAAGTTGTGAAAAACTCCCAGGTTGCGAAAATATAGAAGTTGCTGAAGTTCCAGAGTGGATGTAGTCTGATGCTCTAATAGAAAGTGAATTCTTAGATGACGTGGAAATCGTTCAATTTGTATACGATAAAGAGATGACAACCACTGAAGAAGATCCTTAAGAAAACCAGTATGATATGCCGGTCTCTAAAATATCACACTCTGAAGCGAAGGAACCGAAGTTACATTGAACAGCAACCTTGTTCTAGCTCAGATGATACAATGTTCATTCAGAATTGGAGAGAATAGGCCTCCCAAAATAGATTCGCAGACGAAGGCGATCCATTTCCCAATTTAAAGGATTTATTCTTTGAACATGTTAGCGCCTCACCACATTGTTCTTATCGGATTATTTAAAATACGTAATGGTGCAAGAAATAGCATGAGTTCAGACAATATTTTTAATTTAACTGCAAATATTAAGATAATAAAGAAACAAGTTATATTTTAAACAGTAATATTTTTCTCTACAAAGACATTAAGATAGAAATTGGCCTCAAGTAAAAAATTAAACAATGTATTTTAACAAATATGGCATATTATTTAAATGTGCGTCCAAAGGGGGCATCTCGCGTGATTTTCATTAGAGATTCAATATTGGATAGGCACCTTAAAACAAACCCACAGGAAGTCAGTAGGATACACATTCAACCGTACATTATTTTCTATCAGTATTTATTAAGTAATATTTTATGTAAAAGGTGGTCATTAGTGCCAGTTCGCTCATCTAGAAATGGTAGGTTTAAACATTAATATTTCTTTTCTTTTCTGACAGCTCCTTATTTCCTTTAGATCCTATTACTAAAAACAGGTGAATCCATTATGAAAATAAACCAATCAACTTAAAATAAACCAACTAGCTTTTACTGGGAATGGAACACAACGAGCATTCCACCTGCCTAGTTGATTTGTTATGGAGCCCAAATTTAATTTTTTGGGTGGAGCCATTTTCAACTTGACAGCTCATAAATATTTAGAGATTTATTGTTTGGTCTATTTTAATTTATATGTTAGTGGGAAATTATGGTAATTAATATTTTGATAGATAGATAGGTTGTGAAAGAATAAATTAGATATTTCTCGATAATAAAATCAACTGCACTAAAAATAACTGGATGTTAAGTCATGTTTAGTTATATATTATGTTTCTCGTGCTATTCAGAATTGTTACATTTATCACAAAAGAGAAACCTTAAAACGTGAGGTTTAAGAAAATCTGTTTCTTGTTATTTGCAGATAAGAAATGAAGTTATAAACTTATAAAAGCAAGAATAGGTCGAGTTACTCTTCCACCCCATTGTCCATTTTGAAAATCATATTTGGAACATTTAATTAAAGATATTTTCAAATACTATAATAATATTGATAAAAAAAAACAGCCGCTTTTAATTCTCCTATAACACAGCTTTTTCAAATAGTGTTGGAAATTTAGGTGAGTGATGTACAGGGTGGCCCGTTTATTATGGGATGACACATTATCTCAGAATCTACGGGGTGGACCGAAATAAGTTTAATGCAAAAGTTGTTTGGATTCACTTATACTTTTAAAATATTATATTTTTGTACATACAGAGTATTCGTATTTTCGCAGAGAAGTATCAACTTCCTTATTTTAAATAGAATACCCTGTATATTAAGGAATTTTTGAATTCCTCGGAAAATTCTAGATATATTTTATATATAATATCCTAAGTCAAACAGTTTTCGACATATTTTGAATTTTATGTCAAATATAACTATCAATTTCTCCTAGTGATATCTTTTATTATTTAATTGGAGTAGGTTTCCTTGTAGAAGGGGATCTACTTTAGTAGTCTGTGTTGACATTTTTATAAAATACAGGGTGATCAAAAACTAACATTAAAAATTTAAATGAAAAAATAGTTAAAAGTCATTTTTTTCAAATGTAAACCCCTATTTTTATTATTTTATCTTATTAAGCATTAAAAATATTGTATGAGGTTGTCCATTCGAAAAACTTGTAGTTTTTGAAATATTGGCAATTTAACATTTTTCTATTGTAAAAATGCTATACGGCTATTAAGTTTTGTTATTAGTTGGCCATGACGGCGAGACCTGGCGAAAAAAAATCGAGCTTTACAGAAATGACACTATTTCTTGTCGTCTGACAATACACCTACTTATAACCTCAGGCGGGGCGATTAAGTTATTAACCTTTCGTCGAGCGCAGCTGTTCTAGCAGATACAACAGTCTTTCTTTTGCATCGTGTATGGTAACCTATATAGTGTTAAAATCCCCACCGCATAGGTAGCCTCCTATTTTTAACGAGACGTCCGTGGCAGTTTGTGATAGAAGGTTTGATGTGCACGTGGCAAACACTTTGGCCACTTGGATACACTGCACCTCCATTGCGTTATAATTTACAAATAATTATAAGTATCGCATTTGAGCATAGAGAAGAACACTACCTATGACCAGCGTTTTACATTTCTAGGCATATTATAGAAGGCTACCTATGAGGTGGGGATTTTAACACTATAGGTTACCATACACGATGCAAAAAAAAATGTTGTATCTGCTTGAACAGCTGCGCCCGACGAAAGGTTAATAACTTAATCGTCCCAGCTGGGGTAATAAGTAGGTGTATTGTCATACGACAAGCAATAGTGTCTTTTCTATAGTGCTCGATTGTTTCTTTTTTCGCCACGCCTCGCCGTCATCGTCATGGCCAACAAATAACAAAACTTAAAAGCTGCAGGTATGGCATTTTTACAATAGAATGTTAAATTGCCAATATTTCAAAAACTACAAGTTTTTCAAATAGACCACCTTGTACAAAGTCGCACTTATTTTTAATGCTAAATAAGATAAAATTATAGGGGTTTAAGTTACGTAGGAAGAAAACTTGTAGCGAATTAAGTTATATTTTTTGGAGTCATGAGGGGGTTCAAACCCCTTAACAAGTACCGTACACCAAACAAAACAGACCAAAAACTGTATAGAAATATCGCATCAGATGAGAAAATTTATCTACCGTTAGATGCCAATGTCAATTTATGTGTTCAAATGTTGTGCTGGTATGTGTATTTTCATTCCCTTAATTATTTAAAGTGCTTTATTGTCCAAAAAATATTACACGTAACATTTCCTATTGACAAAGCTTTATAAGATGTATACAAAATATAAAACAAAACGAAACAAAATCAAAAGGAAAAAAAAACAGAACAGGAAAACATAAGTGTGGCGACCTAAAACATATTAAATGGCAAATATTATTACCTCTGTAATACACATTATCACAGTACCTACATCAGCACAGTCAAAATTGTAAAGGCTTAGAACAGCCATTTAGCACAATAAAACTTTGATAACTCATTACTGGAACACACACGTCATGGGTTAATAATAGAATATAATGAGCCTGTTAGTTCTGCTCGAAAAACTCGTCAATAGAATAGAAAGCTCTCTGCAATAAAGAGCATTTTAAACTTTTGGGGAAGGCTTTTAAGTCTTGAATATTCCTAATCCGCAGATCAACATGATTGTATATCTTGATGCCACTATAAATCAAGGAATTCCTCACAAGGCTGGAATGTGGAATGGGCAAGGGAATATTGTTAATCTGACGTGTACCATATACCGACTGAGGATCGGGAAATTGATACTTATGTTTGTGAATTAGGCAAGCCATTTCCGGAATAAATAAATATTGAAGGGTCAGAACAGAGTGCTTGATAAAAAGGGGCTTACAGTGGGTTCTTGAATGCGCATTACATAGATTTCTAACAGCTATCTTCTGCAGAACGATTGGAAAAGATTTCGAGAGCAAGCAAGAGCAAAAGAGCAAGGCATATCTGAGATGTGACTCAATAAGGGCATAATACACGTTACGCGCAACTTCTCCACCAAGCTCCCGAAAGGTAGCCCGAACAGAAAAACAACCAGATGCCAATTTTTTGTTCAACTTAACGATATGAGTATAGAATTTTAGGTTTTCGTCAATACACAAACCCAGAAACTTAGAAGAGTTCACAGCCTGGATTGTGTTGTCACCAAATATAAGGCCGTCAATAGGACCGATGAGCCGATGAGGTTAGTTTTAGACATGTTCAAGCAGAGGCGATTGGCGTCACACCACTGCTTAATCGTTCCGAGATCCATCCCAAAAGTTTGAACATTAAAACAAAATTTTAATTAAAACATCAATCAATGAAACTAAACAACATCAAAAAGAGAGATGGAAGGAGAGCAGAAGCTAGAAATGCAACAATCTAAATTGAAATGGAAAAAGTTATCGAAGAAATTACAAAGATCAAACAATTTGAAAAAAAGCATTTATAAAATACAAATAACGCTAAATCAGAAACCTTGAAACATAAACTTATAAAGAATATGTTGAAACTTCATGAACTACATAATGTAGAAGAAGATACAGGAACTTAACTGAAAATAAATTAAAAGAAGCAGAACTAATAAAAATATCAGCAAAAGTCCGAAAATATGTTGTCGTTTGATATGAAGGCAGTTATTATCCAGGAAAAATTGCTGAAGTAAAATCTTCTACCACTTTATTGGTAAGCACCATGGAAAAAGCGCAACAGGCTACAAGTGGCCAAATCCGAAAGATGAAATTTGATACTAAGCAGGAAATTGACTCACCAGTAGAGAAAAATGATTGAGGTGTTCTTGTTATTAAGGAAATGAATAAATATAAAAAAATTTCATAATCTAAATATTTTTGTAATAGAAACGATTTTAGAAATCAGTAAATCTTTTCTTTATTTTGGGATATAGATACCTACCTATATGTTATGTTATACCTAGTTGATACCTACCTACCTACCTACCTATTTAGTTGGTGTTAAGTGTCACTGGCCAATGGAAGAACAAAGTGGCGATAAATGGTAAATATGTACCTATATTTTAAAAAAATTATATTTTTATTGAAGATTTTATGAGATTTTAAACGTAAAATAAAAATTCTTCTCTAAAATATTAACATTGTTCAAATTATGCAGATGCACAGACTATTGGAAATAAGTTAATAACATGATTTTAAAAAAATATATGCTTAAAGTGGCCACAATTATTGGTGTCTCTATCCTGTATGTTATTTTCTTCCTAACAAGAACAGAAGGGCGTTAATTAAAAAAAAAACCAATGCAAAAAGGGCAACATTCCGATCTAGCTATATTTCCCAAATTAAAATAAGAACAAAAGCGCTGAGATCCAAAATATAGGCAATATTTTTATAATTTTAGATGAGCACATTTTCTTGCCACCTTATGCTTAAATTTTTTAAAGATTCTGTATATCTAACAAAAATACGATACACACAACAAAAACGTAATTAGTTTTCGATCATAAATCACTAAGTTGCACGTTCATCAAAAATTATTCAATGATCTATTTCCGTCTGAATTCATTGAGGTTCAAGTTTAACATGTAAAAACATACCATATATAATATTGCAGAAATAAAAAAGTTCCTTTAAAAAAATTTTCAAGATGTGTAATTTATGCTCCATTATATGGTTGTTGGAAATTTATTGTAAAAATTATTTTTGATGATAATCTATGCAACTATTCCTTAGAAATTAAAAAATAAATATAATAATATAAGACATATCAAGACGCAATTAAAGTTTTGGCTTCACAATACTCTGTCAGTCTCAAGCCCGGATAGGAAACGAGGATTGGGAGACGCGCACCTCACAAAAACACCAGGAATTATCTGGGACAGGCGAAGCTTACCCTAAAGAACCGCTCCCTAAAGGTTACTAGGTTAGAACATACCGTAAATCGCTTCGAACGCAACGACCCTCACAAAAAGTTGTGAATCACGAAGCACAGGGATTCTCGCTTAACTGCCGTAGTCGCGTGGTGAAGTATCAATATAAAAACTTCCCTCGAGGCTCATGGCGCATCCTGTTGTTTAGTGCCTTCCAAGTGCGTCGGGGGCGCCGCACCTGGTGGCTGTCTATTTTCCCCGAAGCTAAACAGAGGCTAGCGGTGGGAACCTTCCAGGGTGTGGTAAAATCCTCACATCGGCAGTTCCTCCACAATCTGAAGAAAGTCGTAGGATGGACCTCAGGTGTGAGAGCGTTGAAGCTAACGCTGGGGACCTTCGAGCCTTCCACGGTACACAACATATTAAAAAAAAAAACTGAAACACACCTGTTGGTTTAATAATTATTTGTCAAAAACTTAATAAGGTTTTAATAAGATATCCCACAGTTTCTGGACATCCTGTATAACTGCATGGGGATTGAAAGCCGCACAAACTCTAGCTATGGAGGACATTTTGTGTATAGTAACTCTACATTTAATTGTGAAGGAATGGGTGCACAGGAACCGGAATCCGGAACAAACGTGAGTTTGGTTGGAACTGATCAGACCCGATCTTCTACTGGCAAAAAGGGATGTCAAGGTACCAGCCTGACCACTATCTAAAAAGTATCAAATTATCACACGTGGAAGAGAGGGGTGGAGAAACCTGTGTGAAGCTCTGATTTGGTACACAGACGGATCACTGATACTCGAGAGTGCTGAAGCGATAATTTTTGGTGAGCCCTCCAGAACCAAAATAATTCTCGCCCCGAGTTGTCTCAATACGGGTTGATCTGCCTACAAGATATTGTCATGGTAATCATATCTACGTATGCACTGATAGTTAGGTGGCGCGGAAAGCGCTATGTGAAACGAACAGAGTAAGCTTGATATGGATTCCATGCCATAATGGCATTCAAGGCAATGAGTATGTAGACGAGCCGGCACGCGAATGACTTTAAGAGATCATACCTATATCTGTAAGTAATTATATAAGAGAGGTATAACTAGCGGCATTACCTAGAAAGAAACTGGAAGTTTTATAGCGCCTATAAACTCAAAGAGCTGATGAACGAATCCAACACTTCCCGGTGTTGCACCCGGATGTCTTTTAGATTTCTAACACGCTAAAAATATGTGAAAGTAGTAGCACTGTCTTCATGAGATAGGGAACTTCGCTTGGTATTGCGTCCTTTACTTCACAGCCAAGATTAGCAGTTTGACTAGTGACCAATTCTGTGACGTCCAAGACTTACATCTGAACCTGCGAGAGGCTCAGATGTCGACAGGTTTCTTAAATTAAATAGGAAGTAACTCAGAATCATCATCGGGGTTCTGACTAGACACTAGCTGGTTAACTATCACTTGCATGACATTAGGCTCAGCAAGGATCAGGAATACAGGTATTGTGGCGAAAAAGATGAGACTACAAAACATCTGGTCTTCCAACGCGACATTCTGTCCAAAAGAGGTCTACGACACTTCGAACCTTAACATTTATTAGGCATTCAGAATGTACTACTCTTTCTTAAAATAATTAGGTGTGTTTAGGTTAGGCTAGACTGACGACTGTGGTATAACCTTGGTGAGCATAAGGGTCGCCTCATTTGGGTTCCCCCTTTTAATCTAATTTAAGTGTGAAAGATTTTTCAACCCTTTTGCCTCATAAAAATTTGCTTAATCGTCATCCTTTAGTTGTTGGTAATCATTAGCGCCAAAACTTAACTTGTGTTGTATCCTGCAATAAATCTTCTAAATTTGTCTTATTACTTGTATCGAACATAAAAAATATGAATTTTTCGTCTGCAGTAAAATAATAAAAACGTGAATAATAAAATTTTAAAATTTCTTAATTCACATTTTATTTAAATATTATATGTTGCAATATATTGCTTCCCCGACCCTGCTCCACGGAATCCGATTACCCCATCAATTTTACCACAAATTGCATAATAGCTGACATTCAAAAACCGCCTCGAACACCACCTCCTCCCCGCGAGGCCAATCTCATCAATAGTCATGTAATGGGCAGATCGTGCTCTATCAGTGTGGCGGCTCGAACAGCTTCACGCTCTTGTCAAAGAGATAATGGTAATATGGCGGGTAGAAATATGGGGTAGGCAGAGTTTTCATCACCGACGGTAGGTCTTTAAAGTTTACGTGGAAGAACTTGGAAGTAACTCAAATCGGATTATAAGATTACGTTACTGAATAGGATATTTTTTATTAAGAACTGGATAGATCTATATATTATTATGTATAAACGTAATTGAGAAGCATAAATACTAAATTAGAGGTTTTATAGGAAAGTCGTTTGAAACTTATCATTATTTGTTTCACAGCAATCCAGTTTATTGTCTATGCCACGCAGCAATTCAGGTACTTCATCATATCTAAATTCTGAAAATGCATGCAGACCCCCAAAGTTTTATTTATTCACAGAGAAATTAATTTACCTTTGATTATTTCTTTTAAATCATAAACTCAAATATTACAACTAACTGACAATAAGCCTTAGAAAAAAAAATGTAATTTTAATCTTACAGTTAAAAAATCCCAATAAGATTTGCGCCGTGTTCAAAAAAAGTTAACAGGTTTCTAGGCTAAAACTTTCGTAGTTGAGAAAAAATTATCTGTTGAAGTCCTTTGCAGCAAGTTAAGGGCACTGATTGATCGCAATGATCAGTTAAGACGAACCTATATTGTAAGTGTATTTGTATGCCTACTTGATGAAAACAACTTATTTTCTTCAATTAGGTGGTCTCCATCAGGAGTTAGGTATGCAAACAATATTTTCGTTTTTTATTTCCATACTGGTATGCGTCTTATGCATCACTTACGAGATTGCTAAGCAAATTCCTTTTGTGCATCAAAAAAAACTAATTCATACATAGTTTTAGGATTAAAACTTCTCTTTACAGATTTGTAAATTTTTCTCAACTATCTATTTTAAAATTGTAATTACGAATAGAACAAATAAAAAATTACCATGTACCTATAGTTCCCCAGACCGCCATTAGTGATGTACCATCTCGTTGTATATGGTCATCGTACGATGTTATACCTTTAGAACCATCGTCGAAGGGTATTATCATATATTATATACTGCATAATGCATAGAGTGTATCTAATTTCGAAGATGCAATAACAATGGTACCTAATGGGTATGTCAGGAAGATGGCTAAATAATGTACATTCTAATTTTATGATGCTTAGACTACGGGAATACAGTTAATGGTAATGAAACTGTAATGGTTAACTTCGAGAGACCCGCTGACAGGTTGTAAATGTGCGTGTAAAATAACATTGGCTTTCCTTGCATGATAAATGATTGCAATCACCAGTCAAACAAATGAGTTGAAGGTAATGATGCAGGCTCGTTACTTGTCTTTTACTATAAACAAAACAGTCGACACGTATGTAAGAAATATGAAATAAAACTTAGTTAAAATTTTAAAGCAGTGCTATAGTCTATTATTATATTTGTATTATATACCTACTACTTTATTTTATTGCCTCTCATAATTAGGAAAGCACATTGTTATTAAGATTTGAAATGAAGTAAATGTTAATGGTTTTACATTGATGTGTAAAAGTAAATATACAAGGAGAGATCAAAACATTCAATAAAATGACAAAAATATCAATGGTAATAAAATACCTACATTTTGCAGATGGGTTAAAATGCTGAAGTAAACAACTTTTTCGAGATTTTTTTTTCAAAAAACAAGGAAAAATTTGGACACATTTTATTAAAATGCATATTTTAACAGGTCTATGTCATGTTTAGTTCGAATTTAGCCTTTGTTTTTAGTCAGCTCTGGTTCATCCACCAGACGAACTGCTCTCCTCTGTATAGGTGCCAACCTCCACACATGGGCACAGTATTCCAGAGATAGTCTTACCTGGGTCTCATAGAGCAGTAAGAGGTGACATGTATACAACTTTATTGCTCTATACGGTGCCCCTAGCTCTTATGCTGCTGCTTTGGTGATTTTGGTAACGTGGTTACGCCAAGACATGTTGTTTTGTACGTTGACGCCCAGCAATCTTATGGATGAGGCCAGAGTCAGTGTTTGTCCTGTCAGTCAAGTTCTGCGGTATTTGCTTTATTGGAGAAGACAGCTGCTTGAGTCTTTCCTGCGTTAAAATGGATATTGTTTTCCTCATCTCATTCTACGATGGCTGTTATTGGAGTCTGCGACATGCATGGGAGCATAAGAGTGCTGTCGTCTGCAAAGCTCTAAATGTAATTGTTTATATCTGTCTAGGAGATCGTTGATATAGAACAGGATCAGTGTGGGAGATAATATACACCCTTGAGGGACTCCGGCATTGAATTTAAATTCCTCCGAAAGATGTCCATCAATACCAACTTGGATGCATCGATCCCTTAAGAAATTGGAAAGACATAGAAGCAATGCTGGTGGTACTCCATATGCTGTCAATTTGCTTAACAATGCGGAATGCCACACTCTAACAAATACTTTGGATATGATGGGAGCCACTGCACGAGATTCGCCTCCTAGGCATGTCACGTAAGTCAGGAGATCTCCCGTTGATTTGTGCTTGTAGACACCATCCATACTGGAGGGTGATCGCTTATGATACCTGCCGATGCGAGATATTTTAAGAACTATTTGTTGATCAGTTTTTCCATGACTTTAAACGTGATGGGAACTGGACGGTAGTTATTTGGAATGGTTTTTGCCTATCTTTGGAATTGGTTGCACCTGAATGCATTTCCAGCTAGAAGGAAAGTATGCATAGGGAAAAAAGTCTACATAGTGAAGCTGTTGGTTTAGTAGCATTGCGAGAACTTACCATGGCTCACAAGAAATCATTATTGCGATTGGAGATAGTGATCCAAATAAACAGCCCTGTTATTCCAAGCCAAAGGCAACGAGTACTTGGCGTTGGCGCTAACAAAGGGAATCGCAAGGACTGAGGATTTTATTGCGGTTTTTAAAAGGAATCCATAATCATGGAATCTTTACTTGAAAAAGTCACGATACGGCAACCACACATGCAATCTTCGGACTTAACAGATGACAACAGAAAATTGATAATCGAAAACAAAATAAGGTCGATAAATTTAAACAACAACTGGTACACATAAATCAAGGAAAAAATTACTCCCTATTTGACGAGGAGTGAAAATAAAATCGATACATAGATTTTAGCACAGACGAAGAGCTGCATCAGGGATTGGATATTGTCTAGTATTTAGTCTTAAAGTCGCATACAAGTTTAGCTTCTAATCTAGACTTTATTCAGAAACTAGTGCTGAAGAAGTGACAAACTACATAAAGACGTACGTTCACGCAAAAGTGAGAAAATGGTGACGCGGAAAAGCAGATTTTAAACTAATGGCAATAGGCATCTGAGGCCCAGAAACAACAATAAACAATTTTTTTTTGTTGTATTTCCTTTAATTTTAGCCTTAATTTCACTATTATCTTTTGTTTCGTTTTTTGTCTTCTTTTTCTAGTATTTGTCTTCTAAAACGAATTTTGAAAATATCTTTGGCATACGAAAATGTCTTATCGTAGTCTATTCCTTTGTAATATATAATATATACCACCTTAGTGGCCAATTTTTAACACCGCCCCTGCCAATGCCAATTGCGAAAAGAAATATTTAAATAATTCCGTACTTGGAGACTAAAATGCGGAAGGGCACCATCATTCTGGAAGTACAGTCGTTGCCTAATATCTAAGGCAATAGCATCCAAATTTTTGCAAAAAGTGTAAATATCCATCAGCAGTAAGTCGCCTATACAACACAAAAGGGCCAAAGAGTCGATCGCCGAGCATACCCCACCATACATTTATAATAAATTGATGCTGAAAATTTCGTTCAAATGTGGCGTGAGGATTTTCTACTGACCAACGATATTCATTGTGAAAATTATTAATTCCGTCACGTGTAAACTGAGCCTCAACACTAAATAAAATCTATTTATGCAATCTTTGATTTTGACGTATCCATTCGCAGAATTATAAATCTTTTGGCATAATCGTTCGCTTGAAGATGCTGGGCTGGTTGTAGATGAAATGTTTTTCGTTAAAAAATTTTTGGGTGTCACGTACGCCCCTGACGAAATGCAAATAAGTAGTTTCGTCAAAAAGGCGTATTTTTGTGCCAGTTTAGATAACACCGAAGTCCCTCAAGGGTGTATATTATCTCCCAAACTGATCCTGCTCTATATCAACGATCTCCTAGGCAGATAAAAACAATTCTGACCTAACATGTGGCAACATGACAGGAGATGACCCGCCAAGTGATGCTGTGAAAAATAACTATATATATTGTAAAAATACAGCAGAAAAAAACAGTGGTTAAGTGCACAATTTGTGAAACAGTCTATCATCCATCGTGTCCCTTAAGGGGCAAGAGTAACCTGGTAAAACGTTGCGTGAAAGAAAATGAGGTTATACCGATTGAATCACGTGAAGGTAGAAATTCGGTCACAGAACAATTGCTATAAGCAAAAAATGAAGTCCTGAAAGGAAGAGATGAAGTTATTTCAGAACTGAGAGCAAAAGAGCAGGTTTTGTTTGAAAATATCGAACTTTTAAAAAAAAATCGAGATGTTTGAAGATAACGAAGGTCAGTGCGGCAACATCGAGCATCTCCAATCAATCCAATCACACGCAAATGTTGCGCAGCAGAATGCATCATACGATACACGACCCAGTGTTACCAATAGCACAACAGCAAAAGTTCAAAAACCACATGAAGGTCACAATCAGAAGAGTGGATCTCAAAAAGGTTTGGAAGCGTGAGGTGTGGCCTGCCAGAGCCCTAGTCTCACTTTTCTTAGTAAACAAGAGGATGCAATCACCTCAGATAGATCTTCAAGAGACATCTGCCACACAAACTTGTCCACACCCCACCACAAATTAAACATGTTTTATCAAAACGTCAGAGGCCTACGTACGAAAACTCATGACTTTTATGCTAGTATTCTCTCTGAGGACTACGGTATCATCACTATTACAGAAACTTGGCTGACTGATGGGGTAAATAATACTGAACTTTTTGATAACCGTTATGATGTATACAGAAAAGACCGTAATAGTACCAAACCCATGGGTGGAGGAGTGTTGATTGCTCTGAAGCAAATTATTTTAGCAGAAGTTATTGACATTAACTGTGATACTAGCATAGAGTGCTTACTACTTAAAGTGAAATTTAAAACACTTGGCCTGTGTATATATTCCACCAAATGTAAACATAGATGCATATGAACAATTATTGCTTGAAGCTTTCGAGCAGACTATAAATAGGGATATTAAGTTCATAGCTATAGAAGACTTTAACATACCATTCTTTGCGGCAAATGGCTGCGATAAAAGTGTGGTAAGGCACCAATTTATGAATTTGAACTCTCTTCATCAATACAAGAATATGTTGAATCATATGGGTAGATTACTGGACTTAGTACTAACTAACATAAGCATTTACTTAAGTGAAAGTGATAGTCCTCTAGTCCCTAAAGATATATATCATCATGCGCTAGATATTCTAGTTGAAACATTTGCTGGTGAGGGAAAGAACAGCAACAATATAAGAAAGTCATAAGTTTACGACTACCACAATGGCGATTTTCTCATCTTGTATCAGTTACTGAGTGTCACAGAATAGACCGAGTTGTACACCTGTAGTGACGTTAATGATTGCCTAAGTATTTTTACAATACGCTTTATTCATGTATTGATCAGGCAGTACCCAAAAATTTGTAAGTACACATAAAACTAAACAAAAATTACCTGATTATTTTCAGTTGATCTTGTTAGAATAATTAATTTAAAAATAAGTTACACAAATATATAGTTGCTGGAAAAGCAACGAAAATGTTGATGAATACCGAAACATAAGATTTATTGTTAAAAATCAAACAAAACATGAATTTTTTTGTACCAACAAAATACTGAGTCTAATGTCAATTTTGATCCTAAGAGTTTCTGGACTTTTGTTCATTCACGAACATATAGACAATGTATACCAAAGGAGATGATCTATAATGGTGAATTGTACACTGAGCCGCAAACTCTTTCCAATGCATTTGCTCATTACTTTAGTTCAGTAAATGAAAAGTCCTCAACCACAATCAGTAATATGGAAAAATATGGTAGTTTTTGTTTCTCCGCTATTACTGAGGAGCAGATAAGGACTAGCATCAAGCCAAAAAAGGCTACTGGAAGTGATAACATTCCTTCTTATATTTATAAGGGCTGTGTAGATTTTTTTCTTAAATCACTATGTCATGTTTTTAATCTTTCATTGTCTACAAACACATTTCCAGATTCACTTAAAGAGACAATTCTTACACCGGCGTTTAAAACAGGTGAAACTAGAAACATAAAAAAGTATAGGCCCATTAGTATCTTAAAATGACTGGTAAAAATTTTTGAGACGATTCTCTGCGCTGACTTGTTAACAAACTGTAAAAATAAATTTTGTGAGAAACAACATGGCTTTATGCCTGGCAAATCAACTGTTAGTAATTTATTCGTCCTATCCAGTAAGGCATCACAATCAATTAGTAATAAAAAACAACTGAATGTTGTTTTGACTGACTGTGCAAAGGCCTTTGATAGAGTTAACCATGACATATTGCTAACCAAATTACAAGAATTTAACTTATCAACTGAAGCATGTTTGTTACTTAGTTCATATATTAAAAATAGGTATCAGCAGGTTAAAGTAGGGAAATGTTACTCCAATAAATTTGAAGCTACATCAGGCGTTCCCCAAGGTAGCAATTTGGGTCCATTATTATTTGCAGTCTTTATTAACGATTTGCCTAATTGCATTAAAAATTTATCTAGTCTGTTGTTTGAGGTTGATTTTAAAATCTTTAGATGGGTATCAAATGAAAATGATTGTGGAAAACCACAAGAAGATCTAGACACAGTGAAACTTTTGATTTTAATCAGATGCATATAAATACTGAAAATTGTGGTGTAATTTCTTTTACTAGGAAAGTTAACTTTGTTGAAAACAGCTATAATTGAAAATACTGCAATAGATAGAAAAACCAAATGTGTGGATCTTGGAGTGATTTTTCAATGTAACATGAGGTTTAATGAACATTATAGCATAACTGTAAATAAAGCTTATAGATATTTAGGTTTTGTAATAAGAAATAGAAAACATTTCTAAAACATTATGTCGGATATTAAATTATATAATGCATTAGTCAGGCCTCATCTTGAGTATGCTTCAGTTATTTGGTTTCCACAAACTGCTACAAATATTGACTTTATTGAAAGAGTACAAAAGAAATTCTTAAGATATCTGTATGTAAGGAAGTATAA
>MU182593.1:217051-255711 GCA_016904865.1 Pissodes strobi | reverse complement strand
GTTTTTTGGTCCGGAGACATTGTAAAATTATTATAGTATTTTTGAGCTGGAATAGACCCGTATTCAGGAGAAGGGGGCCAAATTTTAAATTTAAATTGTATCGAGCATTAAATTTGCATACGTTTTTTGGTCCGTAGACGTTGTAAAATTATTATGGTATTTTTGAGCTGGAACAGGCCCGTATTTTGGAGAAGGGGGCTAAATTTTCAATTTAAATTCTATCGAGCTCTAAATTTGCATACGTATATATGTCCCTCAAGAATGTAAAATTATCGTGTTTTTAAGCTGGTACAGGGTCGTATTTAGGAGGAGGGGGTCAAATTATGAATTTAAATTGTCGTATGAAGCTGAAAATTTGCATACGTATATGGGCCGAAATCAATAAAAAAATATCGTGGTTTTAAGCCGGTACATGACCGCATTTAGGAAATGGGGGCCAAGTTCCGAATTTAATTTGTCATATCGAGCTAAAAATTTGCATGGGTGGGTATAGGTCCGGAGACAATGTAAAAATACTACATGTATAATAACAACATCCATGATCTATTCCTATAAAATAGAATATATTATATTATTAAATAACATAAAAATAAAAAAGTCGTAAATACATTATGTCGGCATTTTATAGATTATCTATTCTTATTCGGCAAAAACTGTAACATAGGTACATAATATTTAAAACTATAAAATTCAGTATTTTTTTAAGCTCGAAACATAAATAAGTCAGAGGGGGCAACATTATACCTAAGCAATCTGTACAATAAATTAACCAAAGCAGAAGAGCTAAACTGCTAAACTTATTAAAGTTTTGTGGTAAATACCTAAATATTCGATTAATACTTTTTTTAAAGTAAGAAAGTGTTTTTGAAAACGCACTTTACTATTTTAGTCCTAAAAAATTGTGAGTTTGAAAATCTGTCGAAATCTTAGCTGTAATATTTACCTATCCAAATTGTTTTATTATTGTCAAAATATATTTTTTATTGATGTTTAAGGTTGTTTAATTTTTGCTGCACTTTTTTTTGTTGTTTTTATCTAATCTCCATTTACAAAACATATAAATGTTACTTACAACTATCTGTTCAATTAATAAAACTTTGTGTCTGTAACAATTATTATTTTTATCAGCCAACCAACGAACATTTTTTGCCAAAATTTTGTCTGTTTTTACCGCAAGGTCCTCTCGACTCATACAGATTAAAATATTTACGGAAATATAAAAATGATTTTTGGACAATAACAACTATGTCATCTTTTGGTACACAACTAAAGACTCTCCAGATTTTCCTCCATAATTTTTATTTAAAAAATTTTTTTGCTTTGAATCCTTTAAAAGTGGAATATTACTTTCATTGCAACTCTCAAAATTATTTTAGCAATCTAAATAGTTAAATTTATTTTTTATTCGTTTAATAAGATACCCTGTAGTGACAGCACATTCTTCCAAGGGTGTTGTGTATGTTGCGTTTTCAATTAATACATTTTCAGCACTAGTGGATTCCGCATCAGAAATGTCATCTTTACTTTCAAGACTTTTAAAAAATTCATTATCAGCGCTGTTCTTGTTTTTTGATGTTGTATTAGTAGATAACAATTTTTGCCTGTCAAAGTCCTCTTTACAATTGGAATATTGTGACGGTTTTAAAAGGCTAGTAATGGTTTCTATTCTAAAAGATAATCGAAATGATTTTGCGGATGGATTTAAATTCCAGCCGCCTTTCTGCTTCACGACACCGAAAAAATTTTTAAAAATCTTGGTTTAACCGTTTTATAAGAATAAAACCATTATCATCACTTTTTTCAGCATAATTACCGCGTTGATTTTTTGTACAATACCTTGAAAACAAGGAGGTCTAGATTGTTTTGTTTTTTTTGTTACTTTAACTAAATTAGTGAAACTATATTTTCCTTTCATAAGTGTCATTGATCGTAAATTCAAAAGTTGTATTATCTTTTAAGCTCTTTCAAAAAAACAAGTGAGTATCGGAAAGCAGGGAAACAAAAGCAACATGGATTTTCTCTAATGGATCACCCTATATATTTTACGCTTAAGAGAAAGATGTTTTCCTCTTGCTTTTAAAAATATATAATATGTTGACATTCAGAGTATAGTCAAAAGCAGTCATATCGTGCCAATGAATAAAGAATAGGAAGGAAGGAGCAAAATACATATTGACATTAGACCGGAATGGTTCTTGCATATGGCGACTCAGATTACCAGTGGCGTCTCCTAAAACGATCGCACAACAAAAAAATAAATACTTATACTATGTATTTATATAGTTTTGTTGTTTATTACTTACTGGTACAGTGATCTCAAAAAAGTTATAATTTATAAATATTGCCAACATGTATATAAAAATACGTGCGTTTTTTGCGGATCATATAAATGCTTTAACTTTGCTAGATACTTTAGGTATATTCGAAATATAAAAATTAAATTCCTTAGGATAAATTTCACATGACGTAAACTTCATTTTATGAGCTAAATACCTATGTAAAGAAATCTTGGGAAAATACCAAGAAAAAGTGATGTGTGAAAAAATTTTGTTTTCCCTATAATATGCTCTATGTTTTCCCATTACTTTTTTGGAAAAATATACCCGTTTTCTAGGTTAATAGGTAAAGTGAAGTTTTAAATAAATAACATCACCAATTGACAATTATTCTAAATCACATGAATGATTATTACATGATGGTTACGAGGTTTGTAAAAAAGCAGCACTTATCTGAAAAAGAAACGCAACTTTCTGATTTTTTTTTCGATAATTTTTGTATCTAAATGTAAATGTAAACATATAAGTTTAGGCACCGGAAATGTACATACAGAAGTTTAATTTTCATATTTGAAATGGAAAAGTATCAAACATAACGTTAAAAATGTTATCCGTTAAATCCTATAGCTTGCCTTTAAAATAACACTAAAATATCTAATAAATTAGTCGGCCTTAAGATATTTTGTAAAATTGTCTGTAAATTGCTGTCATTTACAATTTTTTTTTGGGGATTTTTCTTTCCAGTAATGCTTTTTTAGTACTTAAACGACTGAATAAATAAAATGAAAACGAATTTTTGCAAATTTGGGGTTGGATTCGTTTTAAATAAGGCATGACAGTATAGTATATTATATTATATGACTCATTCTGACGTTATGTTTGGGTGCTTCCTACGTTTTGATGGTATTTCTTGTGTTTAAAGCTATTTTTTGCGATTTACTTTGATTTGGAACATTGTTTATTTCTTTAGTAATATTATTGTAGATATTGCGTTAATTCATATAGTGTTTAATTAGATATTTAGCGGTGAAGGTGTGTATTTTGGATTAAAGAAGCAAAGTAAACGTGGTTAGTTGTGCAGCTTGTGGCCCTCCTAAAACTCCAACAAATTCAGAACTTGGAATAACATTTCATCGGTAAGTAGGTACCTACTTTACCCCTTTTTTTCTGGTTTTTACCATTTAATAAAGCAAAATTATAAATTGTCTAATTGTTAACAAATAGGTGACAGATCTAATTATGGGCATACCCGTAAAAAAATTGCATTAAAAATCAATTTTTGCATGAACATTGGACAGTGCTAAAAGTTATAAATACTTTTCTTTTATACTTGACATGTTAAATAAAGTTTATACTGCCAATAAACTGCTAAAATTAGTTATTTGAATATATATGGGCATTTGAAATGCAAAAATAAGCAAAATATGGTTAGATAATAGTGGGGTAGTTTTGAAGTGTGCTTCTTATTAAAAAAAATATGTACTACCTAATTTTATTGAAGAAGCACCCTTCAAAACTAACGCACTATTCTCTAATCATATTTTGCTTATTTTTGCATTTCAAATGCCCAAATATATTCAAATAACTAATTTTAGCATTTTATTGGCAGAATAAACTTTAACATGTCAAGTATAAAAGACAAGTATTACTTTTAGCACTGTCCAATATTCTTGCAAAAATTGATTTTTAATGCTATATTTTTTACGGGTACGCTCATGATTAGATCTGTCACCTATTTGTTGACAATTAGACAATTTATAATTTTGCTTTATTAAATGGTAAAAACAGAAAAATAAGGGGTGAAATACCTACTTACCGATGAAATGTTATTCCAAGTTCTGAATTTGTTGGAGTTTTCGAAAGATCACAAGCTGCACAAGTAACCAGGTTTACTTTGCTTCTTTAGTCCAAAATACACACTTTTACCACTAAATATCTATATAAACACTATATGAACTAACGCATTATCTACAATAATATTACTAAACAAATAAACAATGTTCCAAATCAAAGTAAATCGCAAAAAATAGCTTTAAACACAAGAAATACTATCAAAACGTAGGAAGCACCAAAACATAACGTCAGAATGTGACATATTATGGTTCCTCCGCAGCCTCCTCGATATCTCAGGAGTTCGTGTGTCAAACGGCGCACAAGCTCCTTCCTTTCTCTTCTTTATTCTTTGTATCGTGCGGGTCCAAAGGTCACATTTCTCATTAATTATCATGCCTTTGACAGATTTTGCATGCAAAATCGGCCATAAATGAAAATTTTAATGAAAATTGTGACCTTTGGACTCGCACAATAAGATCGCTTAGATGTTTCAGAAATATTACACATAATAATACACATAATTACACATACTACTCACATAATTGCTAATGGCTAGCCAACGTTTTCGCTTTATTATTGTTATTATATTGTTAGTATCTCACTTTTCTGGAGCAAAAGTCATGATTCCAGTATATTGTATTCGTTGCTTGGCAACATGCAATAACTGTACATGCAGGAATAGAAAATAACTGTCCGGGAATATAACATTTCCGGCCTAGGACGGGAATGTAACATTTCTGTTCTATTCAAACGCCTTGTCTGTCAGATCTGACGTCTATCAAAAACATTTAGCTGTAGTTTCCGTAGTTACGTAATAAACTTCAAGCTCGCTCGATTCAAAACTTGATATTATGTTGAGTTTAAATTTAAAACACCGTTTTTATTTAGGGTAATATTTGGCTCTATTTTTATAAGTACGTATTCTAATTCAATCGGATAAAAAGTAGCATGTGCAACTAGTAGGAAAAGTACATTCCTGGACTCATGTGTTGCTGGCCTCGGCTGCGCCTCGTCCAGCAATTACCACAGTCGTCCGTCCAGGAATGTTTTGCTTTTCCTCCTAGTTACAGAATATACTATTTTGCAGCCAGGAGGAGAAGTTTTTCTTTTTAGCGTAAAATATACAGGCTAGTCCATTAGAGAAAATCCATGTTGCTTTTGTCTCGCTGCATTCCGATACTCACTTGTTTTTTTTTTCAAGGATAGTAAAGGAAAAATAATACTACTTTTGCATTGACGGTTTTTTTTTTTTTGGTAAGGAATCACCCTGTGTTACTGGTGAAGCAAAAAAATAGCATTAAAAGGCATTTCGTACATTTTACCCTAACTTACCTTTTGTCATTGTCAGTCATGTCAGTGTGAAATGCCCAGGAACTAACTGTAATATTGTGATGATGTTAATAAGTAAAGAATTGATATGGGAACGTCCAAGATTGGAAACTACATTTTTGTAGGGCACAAATAGAAGAAATTAAGCAGTCAATATATGATACTTTTTTAATAACATTAAACTTAATGAATTAAACTCGAGTTTAATCACCGAATATTACCAACAGATTTCACTGGGGTCTAAAAAATAGTTAGGGTGTCTTGGAAAATTTGGGAAATCTCGCAGGTTCAGATAGAACACGAAAAAATAACATGACAAGTTTCTAGAATTTTCTTCCTACCGGCCATCTCTACGGAGGTATGGGCTCCCAAAGGACGCCGCTGGTTTTAGGTTTTTCTTCAATAACTTTAGTACTTGATGTAGGTAAGTTAATAAAAATTTAATATGATAACACTAGTAGGGACCTCTTAAAATAGGGCACTTAGAAGATATTTAGCTTTTTTAATTTACCAGGGCGGACTCAGGTTTACAGCTTAATGCGTATATTCTTAACACCCTGTATGATAACGACCAAAAAAATATTTGTGGGTAGCATGAACCTTAAGCTATAGAAAAAGTATTCTTGTTCAATATTGATAAAACCGTTTTCGAGTAAAAAAATTATAAAGAAATTAATGTTTTATTTTTTATTAAGAAAATCGACTGATTTCTTCGGATTTCTTATTTTTTTTTGGATAACAACTCAAAAAACGGTTTATTTTATCGCTCTTGAACGGGAATACTTTTTTATAGCTTAAAGTTCAAGCTATCCAAACATTTTTTTGGTTCCTTATCATACAGGGTGTTAAAAAAATAAGCAAGGTGTTAAATTTAGTCCGCCCCTGGTAAACCAAAGAAGCTAAATATGTTGCAACTATTTTAAGGAGTTCTTACTAGTGACCCTTATACTAAATTTTTATTAATTTATGACAAGTACTTTGGAGACTATTCAAGAAAAAACGATTTCTAGCGGTGTCCTTTTGGGGCCCATATCTCCGTAGGGAGGGGAAAAAAATATAAGAACTTGTCCCGTTATTTCTTCGTGTTCTATTTGAACCCGGGAGATTTCTCAAAGTTTCCCGGACACCTTGTGTATTCCGTTCACATATTAAAGTCCTCCCCAGTGTGTCATAAAAAAAATGTGTTGGCCAACCTGAAATCGCCAAATTATATACTTTTTACAATGATGCGCGTAAATAACTTAACACCCATAATAAATTATTTGTTCACATCTAACCAATGAAATTGTAATAGTACAGGTAATAGTTGTTAGGTTCGAATTTACCTTAACTTTAAGATGACGTTGTTTGGCAACGATGTCTATAATTATTGTTGAACAAAAATAAACTTTATTTCTAAATCTTTGACAATCATGAATAAAATAAAGCATCTTACCTATCCTTGTTGGATGTTCGTAATTTGTATGTTTATTTAAAAAAAAATAAGTAAAAGCATTTGCCTAAATTTTATGCATATCACCCATTGTCAATCATATTATACAGTGGTAAAATGTTAAATATTGCCATAAATGGCCAGCATTTGAAGTCATACCTAGATTACAATTTAATATCTCAGAATCTCAATAATAATTATTTTAGGTTTACGTAAATGAAAACTGCTTTTCGCGTTTCGCCTACTCCTACACGCTTGCTACTCAAGTCGCTACTGCGTGACAACACGACACGACCAACAAATATTTTCCTAGTAGAATTATCTATTATCTTTGATGCCGCGCCGGGCCAATTTCAACCGCACAAATTTGGCAACGTGGCCGGGCACGCGGTCGCTTTTACGGCGAGACTCGCTCGATGGAAGCAGGCTCGAAAAGTCTGCTTCCATAGGAGATACAAATTTTTAACATGGGATGAGTTTTCTATTGTGTACTATAATATTCTTTGCCTATAGTTTCCACAGTCTAACGAGGACCCTTTTTTATATAATGGGATAAACATAGTGGCACCATCCTTTCTTCTACTTTCCAGTGTTCCACACTTGCGTGCAGATTTTAAAAAATATATGCATGCACTCCTTTGCTACCCACTGCCTTAATGATTTCTGCTGTAATCTGATCGGCTGCAGCAGCTGTACCGGTTTTTAAGTTTTTTATGGCCTTCACAACTTCTTCCTCTAATATTGGTGGTTCCAGCTCATGGGCTTCGCGTATTGTAGCATTTTCCCCAGAAGTGTTGCTGAATAGGACAGTGCAGTAATCCTTCCACACCTGCAAAATCTCTGGCAAGTTTGAGACGATTTTTCCATTCTTATCCTGAATAATTTGGGGTTTTGGTTTAAATTCCCTGGCAAGATATCTGACCTTTTCGTAGAGCTCCTTACGGTTGTTAGTATTGGCATGTTGCTCAATATCTCTGCAGATATTATTAATTTGTTTGTTCTTGTCAGCTCTGCAGGATTTTTAAATCTTGTTGTTTAGACTTTTAATAGCGGGATGATCGACAGGTAGGGAAGACATTAATTTTCTGCGTTCTTCAATAATTTTTATGGTGTCCTCAGTCATCCAATGTTTACGTCTGTCGTGGAGTACTTACATGTACTGCATCCAAAATTATTTTTTTGGTTTGTTGCCATATTTTATCTATGTCATTGTTGTCAACGGATAGGTTTGCAGCTTGGAGTGCATTTTGAAGATATGTGGGCCTTGGGGTTTGCAGTCTTTTTGTAGGTTTTGACCTTAATGTGGATTTTAATTTTATCTTCAGCTCTGCTCTGAGGAGTTTGTGATCAGAGTTGCAGTCCGCTCCTGGCATAGTATTTATGCTGCTTATAGCACTTCTCCATCTCGCTCGTATAAGAATAAAGTCTATTTGGTTTTTATATATTCCATTTGGTGTGGTCCAAATGTATAAGCGCCTGGCGTGCTGCTGAAACACAGTGTTGGTTACAGTGAAATTATTGCTAACGGCAAATTGTAAAAGTCGTTCACCTCTCCCATTCCTGGTACCCAAACCGTATTTACCTACGACGTTTCTAATATGGTTGTCATGTTTCGTGCAGCCGATCTTCGCATTGAAATCATCCATTATTATCAATATGTCTTTTTGAGGAACAGTCGTCATGATCTCTTCTAAGTCTTTCTTAACAAGGAGAGCTACCCCATTGCGGGATTCACCCGATCCTGACATATAGACCATACTGTCTAGTGTGCTGAAGTGGCCCGAGTCTTTCCAATGTGTTTCCGATATTCCACAAATCGGTATATTTTGTCTCTCAAGCTCTCGCTCGCCAGTATATGAAGCTTTCCTACTTCGTTTAAACCTTAGACATTTCATGTACCCAGGCGAATTTTGTTGTCAAAATGGACAAACCAGCCATTTAGGGCAAAAAGGGAATTTCATTTATTTTATCATTAAAAATATTGTAAATTATTCAAATATGTAGCAACTTCACTAGTTTTTTTTCAGTTTTACGGGCATTTGTTACTGTAAAAGTATTTGTTATTCTTTGTAATATTTTAGTAATATTTACTTTATTCTAGTAGACTCAGGCAACCTAAATATAGCAAGCTGATTTATTTGGTTTATCCCCTTCATGACTTGCTGCATCCAATTTAAAACCATCAATTGTGGCAATATAAACTTATTAGAAAATTACACTTTTTTGCAAAATGTTACAATACAAAAAGGTGCTTTTTATTCAAACGTTGCCAACTAAGTGTACTATTATACATTAATTTTTAATTGCTGATGAATATATTTCTTTTTATTTAAATGTGACAAGGATGTCCTTTTCATGATACCATCTTCCCTACTTTTTCGATTTTTCTTTAGGAGTTTTATGATTTCCTTTAACTTTATTAATATCAAATATAAAGACACATTCCACACCAGAGGTAATGCTGGAATTTTTAATTTGTTTAGAGTAAAAAAGCCATAAAACGAATTATTTTTAACCTCCTCTGTAGATATCGACAATTGAGAACTAGTTAGTAGTAATATTCCGGAAGTGACATATCACACAGTATTTCAAATGTATAATATTGTTATAAATCATAAATGTCTTCTTGAGTGGCTAATCGCGATTGCCAATTTCCGTATTCTTACTTATCCCGCCACAACTCTCTTTCTCTTTTGATTATTTCTTCAAAACAGTTGCTTCAAATGCAATTTATAGTTCTAACCATATTCACACAAAATACCCATTTTCATCATTGAGGTAGATCAATATAAATATAAACTTAACGTCTCGCAACATGTTTACGACGTCAATTAAACCAATTTACACACATAAAAGATTATTATAGACCAAACAAAGTCGTATTGACGCGAATTCTTCAAATATACAAAGACTTAGTGAACATAGCTAAGCAGAATCACTCGACCAATAAAGGCATCTATTTAGCAGTCATAAAATTTCCAAGTATTTGCCATATTTGCGCCATAATTATGGCACAATTATGCCACCATATAATTAAGAAGACATCTTGAAATATATTACATATATAGATGGAAATATTTCATCTACTTTCAAGTGGAAATGGATTTTAAAGGCAAGCGCTAATAGAAATAGTTTAGATTACTGTGATTCTTGAAGTGGAGGATTTATGCTATAGATTGGTTTGCTAAGTTGATTTTATTGCAGAAGTACGTTAGAAAGAGACTGTGAAGCAATAAATTAATGAGGTGTTAATTATGTAAATAGTACACCTGTTCTGTGCAATATTTCTTATTCATTCCACATAACAACCATATACGAAAAGAGAAGATCTGTTATTGAGGCTATATAGGAAGCAGAGCGTCGACCGCCTTATCGTACAGTTGAACTGATTCAATCGCATAATATTTCTATATGAATATACCCCTCACATAGAAGTAGCTAATCAAAGTTTTATTTAACACTTCTAATGTTAGGATGCAAAATGTTTAAGACTTTGTTTTTTATTGTAACCTGCCTAACAAGCGAAGCCTCATGCACAAAAAAATCCTGCCCATCATTTTGCGCATTGTGCAATTGAGCTAGTATTTCATGTTTGGACATTATATGTTGTACTGTATTTTATTCTTTTGATATTTATAGCCTGGACAATCTGTGTCAGATGCTGCGTGTGTTACCTTATGATTTGTTTTAAAGTTGTTAATTGCTTGTAAACAGTTATTAAACTTTTTACCTTCCTCTGACATTCCGCTATTGAATGTTCGCCGGAACAATATTAGCATGTCTTTATGTTCCTTGAATTTGTGGAAAAGTCCTACTAACATTCTGCAAATATTGTAGCCGTCGCTTCTTACTAAGGAGTGACATTTCATGCAAATAGAGAGAGATAAATTCAGACTGTCAGAAAGGGCTACATGTGAATATTCGACTGTTGGCTGTATATTTAATAGCGTATCTTTTGTTATTGTTTGTGTGTATAGAACTGAGGATCGATAGGTATTTATGGATAAGCTTAATTATGTTCTACTTTCCAACTATATAAAAATAATCTCCTTCATTTTCAGTGTATGTTACTTTAACAATTAGTAAAATTTTAAAATTTTAAATTTTTTTAAGATCATTATTTAATATTATCGCTTCCATTAAAGATTATACACGTGTAGATGGTAATCGCTATCTTGCATTTACAGCATCTACTCAATTTGTAAGTAGAAGTCCATTTTTGAAGTGGAGTTGCTATTATAGCGGGTTAGAAGAAGGGGGAAGACTTTTCTCCACAAATTAAAATACAGGAAAACGACCTCTTATTAACTAAGGCTGATAAAGGGAATTGTATCGTAATTATGCCCAAATCTGACTATTGCAGGAAAACTAATGAATTCTTGAACTCGGATGATTTTCAAATTTTATCTAATAACCCAACTCTTAGATACGTTTATCATATTAAACAACTATTTAAAATTTGTAATGCCACTTTTGAGCATTTTTCTATACAACCCTATAAACTTATTCCCATGAATCCCATAACTCCTCTACTTTATTGCCTTCCTAAGATTCATAAGGAAAACTGTCCTATTAGACCTGTAGTTTCTTATAGAGATTCGCCCGCATCAAAACTTTCTTCCTGGCTAACATCGATTTTACCCCAATTAACCTGCTTTTCTAACCCTTTTTCTATTAAAAACTCTTTTCAGCTGACACAGAACTTGTCTAATATTATTATTCCTCCAAACTCCTTCCTTGTATCCTTTGACGTTTCCAATCTATTCCCAAGCATCCCCCCTGATGAATGTTTATCCCATATACGACATTTATTGTTCTTAAATTCAAATCTACCTACCCATATTATTTTAGAAATTTGTTCCCTTACAGATATTGTATTAAAACAAAACTTTTTCCAAATTAATGAAAAGTTCTATGCTCAGAAGTCAGGTCTAGCCATGGGTTCTAATCTGTCACCTTTTCTTGCAGAAGTTTTCATGTCTTTTATTGAAAAGAACATTTCAGAAAGCAACTTATATAAAAGTTTTGTTACATGTTGGTTTAGGTACGTGGACGACGTTTTCACTATTTTTACTGGTTCCGAAAACGATCTACAGGATTTTTTAAAACACCTTAATTCCATTCATGAGAGCATTAAATTTACGTATGAAAAAGAAAATGAAGGTCGTCTACCCTTTTTAGATCTATTGATTAAGAAATCTTGCACAAATTCATTGGAGTTTGAAATCTATAGAAAGCCTTCAGCAACTGACAATGTTATCCCCTTTTCTTCTAACCATCCTTTTAACCAAAAATTCTCAGCATTTAATTCACTTTTTCACAGACTTTTTAATATTCCTCTTTCCCCCAATGACTTTCAAAAAGAATTAAAAACTATATATCAAATTTCTAAAAACAACGGATATCCTGATAATGTCATTAATAAAATTTATTTTAAACACCTCAATAAATCGTTAAACAAAAAACTTTTATGTAAAGATAATAAAGTAACAGTATACAGAAGTATTACATATTTTGATAAATTATCCAATCAAGTTGCTAAGAGTTTTTTGAGGGATTCGGATAAACAATTGTGTGTGTGTTATCGTACTTCAAACAACTTATCTAAACACCTGGTTAACACCAAAGATAATATTCCAGCCACCCACAGATCAGGCGTTTACAGACTCAAATGTTCTCATCCTGACTGTAAGGTGTGCTACATTGGACAAAGCGGAAGGAGAATTGAAACAAGGGTAAAAGAACATACTAAACTAATTGAAAATAACTTAAATAAGTTTATTACTAATACTTCTTCTCCATTCGCTAACCATATTATCGAGGCCAGACATAGATTCGTACCGGAGGCAGACGCGGAAGTTCTTCATGTTTGCCAGAAAGGCTTAAAGTTGGACCTTCTAGAAATCCTCGAAATTAACAAGGCCATAAAATCACCAGATTATGTTTGTGTTAATGAACAGACTAAGTTTGATAGTAATCTATATTTTAACTCCTTAAGTCCACACAGCCTTCCGAATTCCAATAAATAAATAAGTAATACCCTCCTTGATAAATACTAATTTCTCACCCTTCTCCCCCCCCCCTTTTTTTTCTTTCTAAACTTACCCTTTTCTTAACTAGTCTGCTCTAGAGTATTTTAATTTTCACCAAATACGGGGTATTACTACTATAGTACTCTGTCTACGACCATTGATAATTCGAGCATGTTCCGCCTTCACCGTTATATATTCCTTCTTTTAATTCAATGTTTAAAAACCTTAGTTTTAACTGTGTTTACTGGATGTCGCGACGTGTACCAATTTGTTAATTTATTTATTTCCTTTGTCATTGTTTGCTATGTAAACATACAACATTATGGCTAAGTAGTGTGTGGTGAGTTTTTTAAAATTTTCTGTATAATTTTGACTTTTATTGTAATTTTGACGTACTTTTGTTATTTTAATGTATTTCTATACAAAAATATATTTTAGAGTCTGATGATGATGAGTGAACTCATCGAAATGCATAACTCTTAAACTAAAGATTGGCATTTTCATTTGTGGAGAAAAGTCTTCCCCCTTCTTCTAACCCGCATCTACTCAAATTGACCAAAATGTGAATTAGAAGTTCTAAATGTGCATACATTAGATTATTTTAGTCAGAATGTGTATTTTGAATTTGGAATACAGGTACTTTCGAAAAACAGATCTTTAATGAAAATAATAAACACGTTTTTAAAAACTTATTAAGCAAAAATTGCCGAATCTATCAATTTTCATAAACTTCCAATATTACAATCGACCAACAGCAAACCAGACAACATCAATCGTCTTCCAAAGAGATATAGCTAGCATGCCGAATTCCTTGGTATGTACATTGGCTAACACCTTAAATTGATAAAATGTTGAGGTGCTCTCAAGTAAATTTGGTAGTATGTGCTATGTTTTCAGAGTCACAAATTTACAAATTACAAATTTTCCCTTTGTCTGTAATATTCGAATGTCTATGTTTGTATATAAGCATTTTGATGAATTTAAATATTATTTTCCACAACCAGTCATAATACAAGAGCAGATATTCTGATATATCCCAAGCATAGGCTTTCACTTACAGAGCGCAGTCCCATCTATGTATGTATTAAATTTTATAACAGGCTACCTTAGCAATTAAAAACTCAAATAAAATATGAATATTGCAACCCCACAAAATTTATTTCAATATATAATGTCACTGGAACCCTACACCATAAATGAATAAGAGGTATTGCTTCTAGGCCATCGTAATGTTAATTTGATATTGCGCTTGTCTTAAAATTTATCTGTACTTTTTTTCTGCTGTGTTTCTTTACTAACTGACTGATTAATGCCGGTTTGGTAAATTTATTATTTTGAATATAATGTCTATTAATCCTACATTTTATTTTAAACTGGTATCTCATAAATTTTATAAAATATTTTCCATTAGGTATCACATAGATTTAACTTATTTAGCTCTTTAAATACCGTTTTACTTATTTGCTTTCATTCTTCCTATCTTGAGTATTACATAACAGGCCAACAGAGCTTTAGTATTTTTCTTCTTTTTAGTATTAAATTTTGACACTACTACTTCAAGTGACAGTTCCTCTGTGGTAAATTGTATATATTTCTTTATTGAATATAATCTGATTCGGATTCTTTCCTTAGTGATTCCATCATCACTAAGGAAAACTGATTCCATCATCAAGTTTAGCTAGACAATGGAGCTTTCTTAATACCCTGATTATTTGGCCCCGAATCCATTTTTATTGGAGTATGCCCGACAAGCAACTCTTGATTTTAATTTACATAGTCGAACGGTATTATTATTTGTTAGTTGTATGTTACCTTTTTTTATGGCAGTGGCACACACACTAAAGGGAGATCATATGGCGCTCGACGAACGGTGTGTGTGCGGAGATGTTCATTGACACGGTTCTTGAATAGTTGTAGGGTGTAATTAGGGGGGAACAGATGTCCTGGGAGTGAGTTCCACAGTGATTCAGTGCGCCAGACAAATGAGTTCCTGTAAAGCGACGTTCTAGGTGTTTCCAGTTGAACGACGAACTGGAGCGGTCTTGCCGTCTGTCGTGACCGTCTGACAGGCGTTGTCAGGGGCGGGATGAGGCGGGCCAAATCCGGGGAACATCTGCCGTAAAAGCATCTGTATAATAAAATAGGGATATCTCGGCCACATCTCTGCGGCGTTCCAGACTATCCAGACTCCGGGTCCACTCCGGATCGCCGATGAGACGCATAGCTCTCTTCTAAATGGAATCCAGCAGCTTTAGGTGTGCTTTGGTGAGGCATCACTGATGTGTGAACAATATTCTAAGCACGGTCTTATTTGCGCTTTGTAGAGCAAGAGCAACTGCTGCGGTGTAAACAGTTTTTTGTTGCGTAATAGCGCACAAAGCTTCTGAGTGGCTGATTTTGCGATGTTAGCAACGTGGTCATGCCAGCACATATTGCTGTTGACCGAGACACCCAGTAGTCCGATTGACGAAGCTGAAGGAATGGTCGACCCTGCCATAATGATGTCGGGGCCCGCCGTATTGGCCCTCTTGGTAAACGTGGCTTCTTGGGTCTTTGCTGCATTGAACTGGACCAAATTTCTGTCGCCCCTAGCTTGAGCTTTCTCCAGGTCTCGGTTAATTGCTCTAATCTGCTCCTGTCTG
Organism: Pissodes strobi; assembly: GCA_016904865.1. NCBI lineage: Eukaryota > Metazoa > Arthropoda > Insecta > Coleoptera > Curculionidae > Pissodes > Pissodes strobi. Next base: position 240,167 of record MU182593.1, on the reverse strand, counting down.
CAGTGTCTGCGGTGATAAGTCTGAGTCGCTGGTAAAGGTTTTTCTGATCTAAATTGGGAGACAAGGGTACTGTCATCTGCAAAACTGCAAAAACAGGATTTTACGTTTCAATCAGCAGGTCATTAATATAGATGAGGAACAGAGTTGGTGAGAGTATTGCGCTCTCAGGCATGCCCGCGTTAATGATGAATGTGTCTGAGATGTGTCAATCGACTGCAACGAGCAAAGATCGGTTCTTAAGGAAACTGGCAAACCAGCTGCAGAAAGAGGCTGGCAGTCCGAAGGACGGTAGTTTGTTGAGCAATCCGTCATGCCAAACTCTGTCGAACACCTTCGAAATATCCAACGCAATCGCTCGAGACTCCCCGTAGTTCTCAGTTGCCCTACTCCACATATTAGTGACATAGGTCAATAATATATCTCCTGTCCATCTCTCTTTGCGAAACCTTATTGATTATCCCTGATTATTCTGTTGTTTTCGAAGTACTTAAGAAGCTGCTGATTGACTACACGTTCCATGACTTTGGAGATTATTGAAAGCAAGGAAATTGGGCGATAGTTTGAGGGCGTGGTTTTCTTGCCTTTTTTGGAACAGGTTGCACTCGCGCGACTCTCCAAGAAGATGGGTAAATCCCTTTTCGGTAAGACAGAGAATAAAGCCTGGAAGAAACGGGTATGTTAGTACGTTGGCGCAGTTCTTTAACACGATGGCAGGTATTCCGTCCGGTACTGATGCCTTTTGCGTACTGAGCTTGACTTTTGACGGTAACTAGATGGAATTTGGGATGTTTGCTTCCATTCCTGAGGAGATTACTTGCGTAAACTCTTCGCAGTAGACCGACAGGTCGTCAGTGCCAAAGCAGACGTCGAGCCAAGAAAAAGGTACAACTCCCTTAGAACGCCCAGTTTGCGGAATTGTAATGCCAGATTTTGCTTTGGTAGGCTCTATCGCTCGGAGGCTGATAGAGACAGCATATAAACTTGGTGAATCCCTTGGCGGTGAACTTGAGCCACATGACGTCAAAGTTGTTCAGTTCGAGTGTTTCCTCGCGGTGACATCAAAGGTCGCTTGGGACAAAAAGGCATATTCCGAACTTATGCCTAAATCGGGTGTGTAAGTCGTAACCAGGATAGAGGTAGTTTACTGGTGTTGTTGTAGAACATACTTGTGTTTCTGTATGGGCTAATATGTGTGGTATATTTGTTTGTAGATGTTGGTGTACCGATTTAATGTTTGTATTTGGGCCTCTTATATTGCACAAATCTATTCTAAATTGGTTCGGTTTCCTGTTGCTTGTGAAACGTTGCATGAAGGGCCCCCAGGACCACCCGGCGCCCGGATATCTGAATGACCGGGGGGTTTACTGATCCTGGAAGCACCATCATGTCCACATATTCCTACTGTGGAACCCGCAACCACCAGTGCGGAAGCGGAACGTAATTCGGAAAAACCACTTAGCACTTCCCAGTTCTGGTGGGGTGCTCTATCACCGGACGATGCGAGTCGGCGTATGCATCTACCACCTAGGGCCGCTTCCACTGGAAGCATCGGCCCCAGACTCATTCATTTGGTGGTCCCTAGTCTGACAGGGATAAGAATGGGGTTTGATGGGTCACTCCCCAGTGATCAGCTCCAGACTTTGTACTTTGGTGTTCTCCAGCCTGAAGGAGGACGATAGGATTTGATGGGCCACATCCCGTGGCAAACTCGGAATGGCGAGGGCGTCACTACCCGTTATCAAACTACTCTCACCAGTTTGACGTTCCTGATTTCGTGCGAATACGCAAGTATAACTAAAAATGTCACCTAATTTCTCTAAAACTGCGAATCAAAATTTAAAATAATGCAGTCATATAAATAAATTAAAGTAAAAAGTATTCAATTTAAAGGATTCAGGTGAAACAAGGCTTTATTATACACTATATCGCAAGTCGTTGGTTAAAATATCGTGCTTAAGTTACTTGGTGTCTCCATTTAAGACAAATTAGCTCGAAGACGCAGAAAAAAACGAAAATGCTAAACACATACACAAAAGGAATTTCAGATAATTAGCTGCCCGTCCAAATCCGGTCCTGCCTTCTCATCTCATCTCAGAATCATCATCATCATCAACATCGCGAAGCGCGGCGTATCGATAAAGCGGCGGTTTGTTAATCGGCTCGCGCTGGGAAGACCACACACGTCGCCGATTCCTCTTGCCCCCCGCCAACTCGTCCTCTTTTAGTTCGTGGGAACGCCACTAGATGGCGAGAGATAATTTGAAAGCTCAATATAGCAAGATTGAATTGGATTTTTATGGGAGCTGAAGATTTAAGACGGGTTTATACAGACGAAGGACATACTGGCATATAAAACAAATAGAATCACGAATCGCAAAATGAATATCAGTAGTTTCTCGGGTTACCCTCATACAATGAATGCAGAAACATAACATTCCCACAATTTGTCCTTTTCCGGATGAGCTGTTTATTTCCAGCAAACTGTACCTGCTGTTAGAAAAACATATATTAAGAATTAATTATCAAATGGCACTTCTTCACTTCACTAAGTTTGATAAATACATTTCTATTTAAAATTAATTATTTGTACCATTTGGAACCAGTGAATTTATAGATACGTCTATTGGATCTCATTTCTTTATTTGGGTTTTCAATTTTCATATAGGTAATTTAAAGCACAGATCACTTGCACAGAGACAACTCAATATTAAGCGCCTCCACATAAATAAGCAAACACTAAAAACTTATTTCTAAACAGTTTTGATCGACGCAGTAGGTATGTATTTACCAGCGCAAAAGAGCAATGACGCCGATGACAACCAGTTCACTCAGTGCTTTGTAAATTATAAATGGATATCCCACTAAGCAAAAAAGATTGAAGGTTCAGTTCATTATAGTTTTTATATTTCATTGTAACGTTATACTACATAAGCGCAGTTAGAGCGTTAGAGCGCCTCTTGATGCATACTTTCATTATATGTTCTGAATTATAATATAAGAGCCTTGTTGCGTTTTCGAATAAAGTTATTAGGTCATTATTTGGTACGTTCTTATGACAAATTATTTGTAAGTTATATTTACCTTACTTATGGGTCTTGTTCATTGCTTGGAAACAATTATTACAATCTGGATGGCCGATAATGTCTGCTCTATGGCAATCCCACATACAGATGTGTACGTTCCACCACGGATAACTGAGACAATTGCGTCATGTCCGATATTTAGGCATATCAAAGTCCGTTTCAGATTAACCATATTTGAAATATTAATAATATTATGTTAGATTTAGTGTTAAGTCCCAGTCTGCACCACCCTGCTTTGATATTGGCATATCTAAAGATACACTTACATTGCTAATCAACATGCTTAACGCTACCGATTACACTCCTATTAATACATTTTTGGGCCCTTTTTGCTGGAATACCATTCTTTCGAATTTGAATGTTGAAAAAATTATATATAATATAATGCATTTAATATTTTTATCCCAGTCAAGAAGGTTGCCGGTGGAAAAAGTCGGCGTTGGTTTTCTGCTGACCTGATTAATCTGACTATTCAGAAAAAGGAAAAGCATAAGACGTATAAAGCTAGCAGATCTAACCGTTCTTATTATCTGTTTTCTGACTCTGACTTGCGAAGACAATGCAGTGTGCTTTCTCGGAAATGTCGGATGTTACGGGCGTTATATTCAGAACATAGAGTCTAACCTACAGTAGAACCCTAAACAGTTTTGGAATTATATTAGTCTAAGGCGAAAATCAAATTAGTTGCCTCCTTCGGTATTTTTGGATCATGATAAAGCTCACATAGGTGCCGAGGCTGCCTGACTTTTTGCGACTTATTTTAATTCTGTATCTGAGAGACCCGTGTAGGTACACACCAAATACTTAATCATTAGAAATTTCTCAATCTCAATTTCAGATATTTATATTGCACTCAATCATTTGACTATTTACCATGTTATGTTCATCCTATTTTTCTTCAACTCTGTTCTTTGCCTTGGATAGGCCTCTTCATATAATATTTGACCATTCCTTAAAAAGTGGCATATTTCCGAGCTTTTGGACGGTCAGTTTTGTGGTATTCAATCATAAATCTAGCGATAAGAATAATGTGAAAAACTATCGACCAACCAGCACTATAACTATTACGCCCAAGATTTTCGGATTGGATATTTGGGTTTGATGTTTTCCCCCTTAATCATAACAATTTTGGTTTTGCATGGGCAGGGCCTATTATCATATTGTTTTTATATTTCTGGAGCACTGGAGAAGACAAAGAAAATTCACTCTGTGTATATAGATTTCTCCAAGGCCTTTGACAGGGTTTCTCACTTGTCGTGAAGGTGTTTTCATATTCGTTAATGACTTTGGGGTTGTCCAGTCCATTGCTTAATTGGATTGGGAGTTTGGTATCTTACCGCATGGACTCAGGTGGTTGAAGTGAATAACTTCATTTTCCATGAAGTCGCCGTATCATCTGTGGTTCCTCAGGGGCCCCATATCGGACCCTCTCTTTTAATTTTTTTATAAATTGTGTTGCTGCTACATGCTTTGAATCCTCTAAATTCCTCTTATCCACTGAAGACTTAACATTGTTTAAAAGTATATAAATATTTTGCTCTAACGACTGTATGGCGCTTCAGGAGGATATGAACAGATTTGTGGCTTGGTGTCAGAGAATGGGATTCAGATTTTTTTGCCCCAGGTGGGAACTTTTACCCCAATACTAATTTTTCAAAAATTCTTTTCAGAAATTATAAACGAAAAACCAGTCGAAAACCGATAAAGCCAGATATGGTAGCTGAAGCGAGGGCAAAGTAGCAACAAGGCCGTTCGGTTAGATCCATTGCCAAAGATTTCAAAGGTGATGAATCGTCTTTGCGCAAGCGACTAAAGCTTGGTTTTGTGGTTACAAAACTAGGTAAATTTAATCGAACTTTCACTGATGAACAGGAAGTTTCTTTAGCTGAGCATTGTCGTCAGATGGACCTGAGATATTACGGAGTTACTAATAAAATGTTTAGGCAATTAGCTTATCAATTTGTCTTACAAAACAGCATTCCCCATTACTTCAATAATAACAAGAAAATTGCTGGGGAACACTGGACCCAATATTTTTTGTCGCGCCATGACCGTTCACTAAGGATTCCTCAAAAGACCAGTGTCGGAAGAATTATGGGTTTTAATAGACAACAAATTAAAACCTTCTACGATAATTTGACACAGCTTTATTCCAGTCATAATTTTTTCCCTAGTCGTGTGTACAATATGGACGAAACCGGAATAACCACTGTTCCAAATAAAATATCTAAAGTAATTACCAATAAGGAAAAATGAAGTGTGAATAAAGTTACCTCCGCCAAACGAGGACAGTTAGTAACCGCAATTTGCTGTTTTAGCGCCGGTGGCCATTACATTCCTCCAGTTCTAATTTTTCCGAGGAAACGGATGAAACCAGAACTCATGAACGGAGCTCCCGCAGAATCAAAAATGTTCATATCTGATTCAGGACATATAAATACGGAACTGTTCTGTCAATGGCTAGAACATTTCCAGAAGCATGCTAGGGCTTCGGCCGAAGACCCAGTATTAATACTGGATAACCATTCCTCGCACTGTTCGCTAGAGGCTGTAACTTTCTGCAAATCGAAAAATATCCATATGTTGAGAATCCCTCCTCATTCTAGCCTTAAAACCTAGCCCCTAGACCGCGGTTTCTTTAAGTCACTTAAAGATATTTATGGAGATTTTTGTGACCAGTGGCTGATTAACAACCCCGGACGAACTATCACCCAATCTGAAGTAGCGATACTATTTGGTGACGCATATGCAAAAAGATGCACAATTGAAAGAGCAGCAAACGCATTCAGGACTTGTGGAATAGTTCCGCTTAATAGATATATCTTCTCGGATGGGGATTTTCTACCTTCTTCTGTGACGGACCAAGCGGAAGCCGAGACGAACGATGAACCAAATGTTGATCACGATGAACACAATATTACAGAGAAAAATCAATCAGATGACGTATCTGGCAACGATGAAATTCCCCTAAGCTTACTAAAGGCAAAATTAAGTTCAGTTAAAGACACTGCACAACTGTTAACTTCAAAATCCCACGAGAAACTAATACCAATTGCTTCAGGCAGGGTTACTCCACAACCGTCTACTTCTAGAGCCCATCGTTGAACCAGCTGATCCACAGAAAAACGAAAATCTGGATATCGGGTTAAATTTCCACTTGATATTTTACCATATCCTAGAATTTCCAAAACGCGGACAAGACAAAGAAAAGGGAAAAAATCTAAAATATTGACCTCAACGCCGAATCAAGAAGAATTAAAAATGGAAAGACAGCGATGGTGGCACGAAGACTGTTCCTGTTATGAGACAGGTGAATTATATGTGACCTATGTTCTGAAGAGTTATAGAATGTAAAACGTATAAATTTACTTTTAATATTTATAAAAAGTTTATTTTATATTTTATAAACTGTTAAATGTATTCTTAGTTCTATCCAGTTTTTGGGAAGTCTGTTTTATTTTTGTAATGTTTTTTTACAATAAAAATCATTTAAAAGTTATAAAGCAGTATATTTTTTCCAATACTAATTAAAAAATCGCATTATTTGTTTAAAAAACCTAATGGAACTTTTACCTCTGATGTCGGATTTTTGCCTCATACTCGTGGGACTTTTACCCCGAACCATGGGGCAAAAGTCCGAATTTGCATAAAATTTAAATTATCAAATTATAGCAAAGAGAACCAGGGAATCATAGGTTTCAGCAAAGAATATTCTACTACAGAATATTCTTTGGTTTCAGTCAGAGAAATCTCTGCTTTGATGTATGGCTTAACTCTCTACCCCATAGTAAAAGCCAAATCTTAAATATGGTATGCCGTTTATACCCTTTAATAAACTAGGTGCGGACTTTTGCCCGGGTTTACTCTAACAGAGAGTGGTCAAATACAGTCAGTTATTTCACCTTTAATCCTAAATCTATTATGCTAGTCCGTTCAGCTAAATATAATACTACTTACTCGTTTAGATACCTGCATAGTTGTCGTATGAGAATTGACAGTTCCATAGTCGTATACGTAACGTGATTTTCTCGGGCTGTTTGATGGGATCGATCGGACTTTATGAACCTTTTCACTGGCTTAGCACATAGTTACCTTCCCGAATAATCACCTTCTCGATGGTGATATACATTAAAACAGTCTAATGGATGTCAGAAATATTGGTTTCGGTTTGCCAGTTACTTTCCTGGATTTGTTTCAATATTTAATAGGAAAAGTTAAAAATTCAGTCAATGTTTATTTCTTATATGATAGTTTTCAGATGAGATGAGACAGCTGACAATAATCGTTGGTTGCCTATTGAAGGGTAATCTTGGAATGTTGCCAGGTGTGTACATGTTTCTCTAGCAATCCTCTTGCGATTTTGATGTGCTCGCGGACAAAGCCAACAAGAAACAACATAATTTATTGATATCTTATCATCAGTTGAGTTGACTTAACTGAGCTCTCGCTTGATGTACGCAGGCAAGATGATTCAGTGGTTGCGTTGTGTTTCCCAAATTTGGCAACACCGCCCGGTTGTTTCGTAGAGCTGGTTCCAACAGAGACGCAGGCTCTTGATTAAAGATACGTTTAGGCGTGAATTAATGGCCGCGGGCCGGAATGAAGTAGTTTCTGTTTGATCGATCATTGCGGATAATGGTTTTATGGTCGGTTTTCTTTGTCCTGCCGGCAATACATAATATCATACAGCCTTAAGTACGTTTTATTGCATATTGCAGATGTTATTAAATTTGGTGGCAACTATCTTGTTATATTTTGGGTGGCGTCGCAGGACAATGTAAAGCTGGCATATTGGTCGAATTTGACGATTGGACGGTCTTGACTTGACCTCGTTCTCTTTCTTGGTAAACCCTCCAAAGAGGAGGTAGTATATAAGCCTGATTAAAAGTTTAGGAATTTCTAATTCGTCCTTACGGGGATAATCTTATTTCGGGTTAGAGAAGTTGGCATAGTTACCAGTTTGGTGTAGTAAATTAATTAACTGTGGATTTGTTGGATTTTTTCTGAAGTCAAGATTTCTTTTTGGTAACTGGCCATGTGCGGAAGATTCCGGGACAAAATACGCTGTTTCCTTAAGATATATGTATAATGGTTGTATATTATTTTTAATACATTTCTTTGCAACTTTGAATTTTTGATTACAAGAACTTTTAAAGCTTACTGAATGATTTTTAATAGTAATTTCATGAATGGACTGGACAAGCTTTGATCTTGCCTAGAGTTTTAAGTTTTGAAATAGCAAATTAAAGCAAAACATCGAATAGATTTCCTTAGGGCTTTCAATCACCTATAGGATGATAAGATATTGGCTATATAGTCTCCGCCATTTTGTCAAGGACGGCTAAATTGCTATGGGAGGGGGTCTTTTTAATATTTTAAATACTCTTTGTGTGGAGAGTGTTCTAAAAGTCGAGGCTGTCTAAAATTGCAGTAGGAGAATGCTTACTTAAAGCATGTTTCTTTAAGGGTTTTTATTTGGAGCGAGTTAAGTAGCTAACCAAGTAGCTACTCGTCAGTCCGGTTGATCGTGTTTTTTTTTTTGGTGCCGACTGCAGGTACAGAGGTAGGCACACTACCTCAAATGCAACTGAGAGCTTATGGGTTCCGAGGCACTTAGCAGCCTACATAGAGTAGGCCGGAGGTAATATCGGTGGAGACCAGATAAAATAAGTTTAGGTTTAGGTTAAGTCGTATTGGGTTGTACACATGTACACAAAACACTTGTGATCTTTCTACATAACGTTATTGGCGTGCTATGAGTATCTTCATCGTTGTATTAGATTGTGTGTTTAATTTCTTTCTGCGTTGGATTGATATAAATATTTTTGGAACTGTTTAGGTGTAAGCATAGCTTACCGAGGCTAATTTAAATAAGTATACCTCTGGTAGGATACTATTTACTAGTGTGGTTCAATAATTAGTGCTCATATTTTTTTTATGTTATATTTCTTTATTCTTACAATTTAATTTATATTGTGGTAAATAATAAACATTGTCGTTTTGACTTATTGACTATATGGTTATAATAATTTTAGATAACGGTATTTCATAAACTGAATCGGTAAGGTTTAGTTATGTACAACTGCGACACGTATACCATATCGAATTGTTGGAACATGAGCTCAACGTGCTATAATTATTAGAACCCCTCTCTAAGTTCGTTACTTCATAGACACTGAAATACAAATGATCTAAATTACAGGCTGCCACTCGCTTGTCAGATTAATAGAATTAATTTTTCAAACATCATTATTTATTGCGCCCCGCGAGATACTTCTAATGCATAATAATTAAGTACTTGCTTTAATGATACTTCTCCGAGTGCTTTTCCTTTTTCTGTACGACCATTACACATCGGTGTAATGTTCTGCGTGCATAATTTAAAAAGAATTCCCATTCTCCTCCGCACATCTGACATGTACTGTAAGTCCCCCCTTCCATACTAGTATGTTAAAATAGTATATTAAGATACTAGTTTTAAAAGATAATATTTTTTCGCACGAGCACGTAATTAGGAAACGACCCGCTTGCTGGAATTTTCCCAACGTGCGAGTGCGCTAAATGTCTTTTAAAACGTGTATTTTATACTGTTTTTTCTATTGTGCACGTTTTTTAATGAAAAACATTAATTTATTCAAGTCAATAGTTGGACGGCCATCTTGTCACTTTTGACGTCTGTATTATTAGGAATCCCATTCAAAACGATGTCGAAATTTTTGCTAGTGAGCCTTGACATTGAACAATTTTGTTAATATCATAGCAACCAGTCAACAAAAATAGTGTCGAAAAGAGATTCTTTTCGACACTACTTTGCCTATCGAAAAGACTTCTTTATGATACCAAAATAAAAAAATGTATTTATATATATTTTACGAATCTCAGAGAGTGGCCTCTTCTAGTAGAGTTCCCAACGCCGTAAAAGCCTTCTATAAATGATTTTTGTGGGCACCTCGGGGTTACAAACTTAAATGTTCACAGAATGAAGGCTTTACTATATTAATTCAAAATCCGAAGGTAATAAAAAATCATAACGGGCAAAAGAGCAGTATACCTCAAAATCGAGATTCTTATATGAACGTGTTGGATATTAAATAAAATTCATCTACATTTTTGTACGAATTATATTTTTTATCATTGCTTGAAATATGCAGATTACATTGGCCCTTACGGCAAAATAAATCAAAAAATTGATATATCTCCCTTCGAACCTGGGCAGAATCTGATTGAAATATATTCATTTTTGTATTCACCTCGCATTCTCTCCGAAATGAAGGCTCAAATCAAAAATGTTTATTCTTGCAAAAAGTTTGCTTTAAGTATTTAGAATACATAGGTGTATGAATACATTTTTTTTTCTCAAAGGGTAATGGAAAAATAGAATTAAATGTAAAAAAGTAATCGCGACCGTCCGATCTCGCGCTTCTCGAGTACTCTCGTATTTAACTTTTCTTCATAGCTTCCTCTTTCTCGCGCCTATTGTACAATACAATAAGTGCTTTTACACCACTACGGGTTAGAATACTGATAGTAATAATAGCTATTATTAATTGAATAAAGTCAATGAAGACATTTTCGATTATACTGAAATTTATTTTTCCTATACGCTGCTAGGTAATAAAGAAGTAGAAAAAAAATCATATACTAAAGGCAACTGCTATTAAAAAAAAGACTAGCTTTTATTCAGAATAGAAAAACTGAAAATGTAGAAAGCCTTTATAATAACAAAATCTATTTATCTTCAGTGTCTGTATCTTCTTCAGGAATAGACACAATGACTTATTGCCTTCCAGTATTTTTTTTGCATGATCCTATGAAACCTATTTAATTTCTTCTAACCCAAACTAACCCAAGCTTTGCTTTCATACAATCTAATAAAAAATTATTTAATTAAGTTTTATTATGTACCCATTTTATCTAATAATAAGTTACCTTTTTACATCCAAAACAGTGGAATTTATTTATCCACTCTGTTTTTAGTTAAAAAAAAAACAGTTAACCAATTTTTTTATCTGAACGAGCACTCTCATAAAAGAAATTTCAAGTTCGCAACTATAGTGCGGGATTTACCAATATTTTTGATAAGAAAACAAATTTCGAACCAATTGACAACAAATTACTATCCTCTATAGTCACGAAGAACCTGATACTAGGATTTTGTTGCATTATAGTCTCTGCTAAACATTCTATGTATTATTTGACATGCATAGTGGTACTTGTAGTTCTGGTACATATTAAAAATATATATTTCTAGAGAATTTGGGGTAAAATGTGGAAGAAGAAATTCGGTGCGATATGTGGCCGTTCATGGCATCAACCTAGAAGAAAAACTTGCAAAAAAAATACCTGCATTTCATGCTCTAACGGGTTGTCATACAACCAGCCAGTTTTCAGGATTAGGAAAAATAAAATGTTGGAAAATTTATCTAAATTATTCCGATTATTTAGACGGTTAGATTGTATGGAAGCAAGCTTGTAGATGTAGAACAAATTAAATAGCTGGCATAGGATCATGCAAAAAAATTACTGGAAGGCAATATTGAAGTCATTATGTCTATTCCTGAAGAAGATACAGACACTGAAGTTAATTATCCTTCGCATCTCCGCCATCCCTCATTACACTTTGTAGTATACAACTTTTTCCCAATCGGTACAATTTTTAAAGAAGTTATCTAAAAACTTGGTGATTCAGCCGACCCTGGCTAGCCGCTCGAACTGATGCGTCATTACAATTTTGTACCGGTCGGTGACAAGCAAGAATCCGTAAATCGGTTCTTTCTTTTGGTTTTAAAACGAAAAATGCCTAGAAATCGTATTTCTAGTATAGTGAAGTGTTAGTGATACGTCTTGCTCGCAAAGGAGGCGAAAAAAGGGGGCAATATTCATCGGAAGACGCGAATCAGGGGGTGAGTCCATATAAGATTATATGCCAAAATTTCAAATATACATAAATACCTGGTTATTTTAAATATATAAAAACAGAATCTCTCGTATAAAAGCAAACTAATGTCATGTGTATAATACTAAACTGAGTATTATGAATAAATATGACACTTGTAACCCTTATTTTTTTACTTAATAAAATTTAAATGGAAAATACTCTCATACTTCTAAAACTAACTATACTTATTAGAATAAAATAGAGTGCGAACGGGTTACAGTCAAAAATGCCAATGGAGCAGTAAACAAAAATTAAATGTGCTCACTGCGATTTGAATTATACTAACAAACTGTTATTTATATACGAGGGCATGACAAAACATTGTTACATTTATTTGTCGTCTGTGTACAATTACACAGAATCAAACAATATATTCGGAATTGAAATATATTATATCGAAATGAATAAGTAATAAGCAACAGTTAACGATACGAGCTATTCGAACCGTTCTCTAGTAATCTCGTCTAATCGTACATCCTACCAAAGAAATACTATTCAATCACAAAAAGTGTTTGCATAACACAATCAAAAGGAGGAAATATATACCGGTCGGCCTGCACATTTATGAATGTTTTATATAGAATAAAACGTTTATACCATATAAAGGAATATAAAAAATAGAAACAAATGGTTATAATGCTTTCGTATCATTCGTTTTTCGATATCTGATCCCCGTATGGGGCACATGTGGGACTATAAACTACAATTCGATTCGATGCAAATATTGCAAAACAAAAAACATAGTTATATTTAATTATGATCCACTGACTCATGCTGCAGATCTATATGAAAATTTAAGAGTATGGCAATTACATAAGGTATTAAAATTTGAACAGAATAAACTTATTTACAGGATAATAAATAAAACTCAAAATTAAAATATTATCATAATATTTTCAAAGGATATTCATAGCCACAATACTAGAGATTTTATAGGAAATCATGCTGTTATTATTACTAAAATGCAATTATCCTCAATACCAGTGTTCAAAAACACTGTCTAGAGGAATAAGGACTATGTATATTGTGATTATTGCTATTACTGCATTAACAAATACTTTTCAAAAAAAAATAAATAAATAAAATAAAATAAAAAATAAAATTTTGAGTAAGTCGAAGAGTGCTCTTTTCTCACGAAATTAACCTCTAAAAACTAACCACAAAGGCAACCTGACGCATAATTTACGAGCGACTAAATCCCAAGTTGGGTATTATTATAGCTTTGCATGGCCCTCCGTTGGCTTTGCTCGCAACGGAGGCTCAATCAACAAGAACTAAAAGTGCTAACCAAAACTAACCCAAAATTAAGGGAAAAAGGCGGAATGTTATCGTTCGGCTTTGTTGAAGCAATGTAATACCGGAACACATTATTTTTAAACAATTCGTGTTGACATGAGCCGTCCGGTGAGGGAAAAAATTGGAGTAAACATTGCTTGCAGGAGATGTTAAAATAATAATAATACCTATTTACAAATTCGCATTTGCAGATGCGACTAACTTTAACTAAAATTGGCCTTCACATTTGCAGATGTGAAGGGCCCCCAACAGCCTCCACCCCAGTAGGTATATTATGTAAAAGTAGTTAGAGGCACACTATATCCCTACATTTGCCGATGTAAAGGATATATGTACTGACAAAAATAAAACGGTATAGTGCTATGTATATGCAGATACAAAAACAAATAACCACCATACTATTGCAACCCTCTTACATAAAATCATTGCATTGGAGGTAGCGAATTATTACACTCTTGGTTTTTATTCAAAACAGAAATTACAGTATTTGCAGATACTGTAAATATGCTAAAAAATCGTTGCATTTGCAGATGCAGTCGAAAGCATAACCAGGGTTAAGCAGCAAGCAAAAAGGTGAATAGTTCGTTGTATTAGCAGATACAATCGATCGTACCCACTGTCTGCAATTGCAGTTGCAGATAGTGAACATATTCATGAACCTATTTTTCTGTTCAAGAACAGAAATTGCAGCATTTGCAGATGCTGTAAATAGGCTAATAGATCGTTGCATTTGCAGATGCAATCGATATCATAAGTAGCAAAACCAAGGAAACTCTTTTGCATTTGCAAATGCATTAGAAGATCCTCTCACGCTAGCTGAGGAAATAACTTATCCGAATCAAGACTTACCAACATCAGAAGCACCAGATGGTCCTGAACAATGTGTTAAAATTAGGTACGAAATAGTTATTTTCCTAACAAATGCGCAAGGTGATACTTTTCCGCACGCGACTGATGTTGACCGAACGAGGCGAAGCGGAGTTCGGTGAATCAGTCGAGTGCGAAAAAGTCACTTTGCGCAAGTGCTAGGAACAATATTTTTTCTACGAGCGCGGTCCAACCAAGCACAGAATAATAATGACCCGTATTTAAATAAAAGAAAAAGTATCTGTCATTGCGATACTTCGTTTTACACCTAGACCGAGAATAACAACCGCAGAGAAGCGACAAAACCCGTCGGCACCTTTGAAATTGAAGAGTCAAGTTCAATTTGTCATAGGTGACAGATGACCGGTTTAATACACTGAGAGAAATGTAATGAAGGGAAGGAAATGCTATACACCTATAAAACTAGTAATTAATTACATGTTTATTTATTACTCTATTAGAAATGTATTATGAATAAAAGTTATCTTTTAGGATTTAGCGGGTTAACTCAGAGTTTACTGATTTGTCGCGTTCTAACCTTTTTGCAGTGAATACTTCTTTGGTTTCATGAGAGTGATTTTTCAAGGTCTCATCAGGACATGGTTTATGTTTTCGTCCGCTTTACGAAATTTTCGTATCGTTGCAACGATACGAAAATTTCTCATTTACTTATTTGAGCCGGTCCCGAAAAGAGTATAACTGAATCGGTCATTTGAGAAACAACATAATAAGTCACTGTTTGGCCGAAATCGAGATATTAGCAATTTCGTACATAAGTCAGACTATACGTTATTCGTTAATGTACGGTAAAAATATTTCATTCATATGAGAAATAACATAAGTCATTCGACTTATGTTGTTTCTCAAATGAACTCAAAGCTAGCGCCAAAACTGGCATCAATAGGGAACGTTAGCTGGTACTAGACCGAACACGGGACAGCTCAGATTTAGGCGAAAATGGGGACTCGGGGGTTTTCGGGGTCGGGAAAAACGAATTTTGACATAAAAAAAACTGTGGAACCTAGGGGGTAGGCTACGCGAAAAAAAATCGATTTTATCGGTGGAAATTGACGGAAGTCGGTGTGGTGCCGTTTAAACAGAAATAAAAATTTGGAACCTAGGGGCCCCTGTTTAATGTGGAGTTACGTCGAGCATAGTAGTCTTATTAAAGAGCGTTGTGAGACATGTTAGAGGGATATTTGGGAGAGTGGAATTACGTCGAGCGTAGTAGTATTAATATAAGTCCGTTGTGAGACATGTTAGAGGGGTAATTGGGAGTGTGGAGTTACGTCGAGCGTAGTACTATTATTAAAGAGCGTTGTGAGACATGTTAGAGGGGTATTTGGAAGAGTCGTTACGTCGAGCGTAGTAGTTGTGTTCCTCTAAATATATCTTGTTTCAAACAAAACGTAGTTTAATTAATTTCTAACCACAACTACAACATAATTAGGCAAAAAAAAATTCAAATTTTTTTTCCTGCTTCAAATGACAGTTTATACAAAAAATTCCTGTTAACACCTGTTTGGATCATTACAGCAGATTGAAGGAAAATCGTGAGTTATGTAGTTAACCAGGGACATATTCTATAATGTTTTATCTAGTTTCTGAAAATTTTGCACAAGCTGACTTATGTTGTTTCTCAAATGACCGATTCAATTATGACTTAAAACGGTTTCTTATATTGCATAAAAAGTCCAAAAGAGTAAAGTTTCTAAAAATATATGAACATTTTTTTGTCTCTGGTGATTTTAGAAAATTTTACTTTCCCGCACATTTTCCCGCATAGCGTGCGGGAAAGTACTACTTCGCGCACTGAGTAGCGTGCGCAAAGTAGCCACTTTGCGCACGCTCGTAGAAAATATATTTTTTTGTTAAGAGTATTAATACTAGTGCAGCAGTGCCCATTGCTGCTACACCAATATTAATACCCTTAACAAAAAAAAAATTCTATCGATCGTAAATAGATGAATTAAGCAACCCAAAAACATCCACCCCGTTTTCTCTTGTAGGTTGGGTCGGTCTAATGTCTGCTCGTAATTTAATTAAATAACTCACCTAATTAAGTACTTCCTTTTCTCTCGAATTTTTAAGCTTAACACTAATATTTATGTAAAGAAAAAATTAAAAATAAGAAAAGTTCCGCTAATTTAATTTACAGACCTACTACCCATTACATTAGTTTGTTAATCTCATCTAGCTTAGTAGCAGCCAGTCTGCATTCTAATCAATTTCTATTGTAATTTCTAATATAAAAAAAATCTCATCTCTTGTATGAGGGGACTGCCCCACATACGTGCCCCTCTCCACAATACTGAATATTAATACCCCAAAAACAATTTTCCTTTTGGTCGTAAAACTTCAATAAGGTAAAGAAAAGGGGGGGGGGGCAGTTTTGTGGGTTGTGTCGGGCTGATGTCTGACCACCTAATTAAGTAGGTACTTTTTGTTTCTTATTCTCTAGACTTAACATTTAGATTTAAAATTTAAGATTACCTAGCGCCACAGATCTATATACTACGCAACAGATGCCTACTCCGGTATTAAAAGTGTCGCTCGCCAATAATGCAATAAACTTAAATATTTTCCTATTTAGTTAGACGCGTTTTGCCCCTCCGTGTTGCCAAGTCGCGAACTGTAGTTTACCTTTCATATGACATTATGGTATTACTCATTTTCTTGGCAATCGTATGTTATTATGTCAAATTAAAGTTCATTATCAGATTCAGTGAATGGTATGCTTGGCTTGAACATGGACTAAAACTCACATTGGTATTAAGTAATACCTAATATTATCAAGCAGGTTTTTGTTTCGAAGATCAAAGGAATTTTTGAAATGTTTGTCGACATGTCAAAGTACCATTTAATTTTGTTTTAAACTCTACTATCAATATCATAAATTTGTTCATTCATTTAAATTGCCGTTTCATTAATAAATTATCATACTTAATAAAAAATGTAAAAATCTTATTTTTCTAAAAAATATGTTTGTGTTAATTTGATAAATAAATATTAATAATAAAACTCGATGATTTGATCGGATCAAAAAGTCAGCAGAAATATTGTTCGACGTGATAATTTGGCAACACCAACCCGTTCCTAGACAACTGGTTCACCCGCTCGCGGAATCCGATGAACATTTTTAGCCCCGCGTAAAAAGCATTGGAAGAGGTATCTGTTGCGTAGCTATATAAATCTGTGCTACCGCTAATTCTTGGCGGATCAGTTTCTGTGTCATTGGTTTACTTGTCAACACTGTCAGTAGTGGCACCTTTAGTGTTTCACCCAAAGAGGTGGTTAAGCCCTCGTTTTTCTTTTTAAAAAATAGAGTTATGTGAACCTCTTTTCAAAAATGTAATTCTGTGAAATTTGAATGTGACCAAAATTACCCTTTATACTTCACACATTTAATTTAATTGCTTTCAAAGCATAGTAATTTGAACATATTAATGTAACGTCAATCTTATCATTTATTTTCTTCAAAATTTCCTGAAAACAATTACTAACATTCCGTTAATGGGTAGGGTGAGTGTTCTTTTACTTCCTTTGCAAGTAACACTGATGCTAGCTTAGGCCGAAAGCTCTCTGTTACGGTTCTATAGGGATGATTAAAAGTTTTGAATGGAATACAAAAGTGTTAGTATAAACAATTTTGTTAATATCATGGTAACAAACCATTGAAAAACTGAAAAGAGGTTATTTTCAATGCTCCTTTTGGTGGAGAAATGAAATAATTTTGAACGCAAAAGAGAAAAAGTGAATTTCAACACGCGTGTGACATTGATCGTTCCTTAAGAATCTAAAGAGTGCTCTTTGTGCCATTTTCATAAGTTATAGTAGGAAAAATAATGAACATTACACGTGTGAAATTACGTTTTCAACTCTGAAGATTCCCGCACTCGATTAACGCTAAACGCTAATACTTCGTGCTAAAAACCTCCTCGTTTGAAAACTTGTATGTTCAACACTTGTTATATGATATACTATAAACGCGTTGCAAAATGCAGACTGACTTGTTTTTTCGAGCATCGTGTGTTTAAGCGTCTTAATACAAAAACATAGGTACTCATTTTCATGGTTACATCATTAAGTATTTTGAGCAGCTGACGAGGGTAAAAGAGTGCCTATTAAGCGTTAAAATTAATTTTTGTTATAGAAAAAATTGCTAGATTCGTAAAATTACATATAAAAATAGGTCATGTTTTGTTGGTCACTATTACCTTAAAACAAAATAAAACCAATTTTAACTTTCCAAAGTGGATTATACGCATGAACGGATCTGCGGATTGAAGTTGGTAGATGAAATATGTTTTATATACATCCACTGTCATAACGCTTTATTGTGGAGATTCACATAATGCCAAAACAAATTCTAAATTTAAATCCAAATACCACTATCTTATTTTAACCTGTACAATATAGGGTCAACAAACCGTTTCGGTCATTCTCAATGACAACAAAAAATGACTGAGACCGCTGCGGGGGAGTCACCTTTGATGACAATGCTTACAAGCGTCCGAATATCGCACCTAGAGCCCACCTAGGTCGACAACAGAAGATTTATTAACGGAAGAATAAATTTTGAAGAGGCTTTGCGAATATGTTATGACTTTTAGGGGGTAAATAGATCAATGGGATCGGCATATCTTTGATTTTCTGAAAGGGAGTGTATGTAAAGCTAAGGCAGTATGACGAATGAAAAATGTGTTTGAAAATGTATAAAGAGGTGAAAGCATGCAGGGGTGAAATGACATTAAATCGAGCATAGCTGTGAGAAAAAGAATCTATAAATATACCTTGAACTTCATAAATGAACCTTAGAAACAATAATCATCGTGTTTTACGTCAAAGTTTTTTTTATACATTTAAGCCACTAATATACTATAGCTATTTTGGAGTGTTTAGCCCATTTATAAAAACTAATATTATTTTACTTGTTCTTTAATTTTTATATCATATATTTGGGAAATACTTTATAGTATATTCATAAATCGCGGAAAAATTCGTCTTATTTTGTGATTGAATGGAACCAATGTTTCATTTTTCATTTCGATTTTTCTTATCCATAATACAAAAAAATAAAAATAGCGTGACTTTGTGGCTCTCAGCCTCTCCTATTGGTCGATCCGTATGGCCCTCCGCTCGCTTCGCTCGCTACGGGGGCTCAAGAAAAGGAAACTAACCAGGTGCTAACCCAAACTAACCCAAAATAAACCCAAAATAAAAAAAAACTGTATTGAAACATAATCTTAAAAAAAATAATAAAAAAAGCAACGGGGTTTGAACCCGGGCCGTCCACGTGAGACCCAGCTATCTAATCCACTACACCACGAGAGCTCTTGGTAGAAAATGATTGCATCACAAATACATATTGTAATACGGGATGGATCGACCAATGGGAGAGGTCGATTTTTACATAGTGCACTATTTGTGTAAAGGATCTTAAAATGCATCACAGACACCACACGGTATTTTGTAGACTACACCACCTCGCATATCTGTTGGAGTATTCTATTTTAATTTGGAATGTTTTTTAGTTGAATTTGAATTTTTTAAGCTATTTTTGATATGTTCAGTGGTGAGTGCTTTTACTAGTTGTTCTGAAAGACTCTTAATATTGTAGCGTTTTAAATGCTACTAAACCCAGAAATATAGTTTAGTAGATTTATGTAGTTGATATTCTCTTTATACCTCACATTAGAACGTAACATACCTATTCTGAACCTAGAAATTGCATTTTAAAACATTATCTAAATAGAATCTATATCATACTTTGGAATATTGGAACGTACCCAACCGGTATCCACGGATACAGTTTCGAAGTGTTCGTAGTCGTTCCTCATCTTCTTGAAGGATGTCGAAGATATGTTTCGGCAATAGACGTGGTCTGTTCCATCCTAGCGATGAAATCCGACGTTTCGTCTTCAAGGGATCATCATTAACTTTCTTTTTTTAAATACGAACTTTAACTTTTTTTATCGTTTTTCAGATGGTATTGGCGTTATTAATATGATTATGTGTTTTTATTTTTTTTATTTCATTTTTTTTTATTATTATATTTTTAATTATATATTCTGCTCTGGCGTAATTTTAAACATTTTAAGGTAGGTACTTTTGAAATATTTATATTCTATAAAAATATTTTATTTTGTTTTTTTGTATTAAGTGGAAAATTGGAGCGTATTAAAAATGAAAAATAGTAATATTATTTCTTACGGGAATATTAAATTAAATTATATAAAATCACGCCAAAGCAAAATATATAAAATAAAAATAATAAAAATAAAAAAAAATAAAAACACATACTCATATTTATAACGCGTACCATCTGAAAAACGATAAAAAAATTAAAGTTCGTATTTAAAAAACGAAAGTTGATGATGTTCCCTTGAAGACGAAACGTCGGATTTCAAACTCAATCATCACTGGATAGAGCGGAAAAAGTGGCAATGCAAAAGTGCAATTAGATTTGAAATCCGTTTTTAAATAAGCCCAGGAAAAAAATGAAACGATTTTTCAAAATTTCGGTTATTTCCGGATATCTCCGTAAATACTCGGAATTTTAAAACTTTCTAAACGGCATATTGTTAGGCACCTAAATGCGCAATTTTGCCTTAATTTGACCGACACTGTATCTCTTACGGTTTTCGAGTTCCCCATACATAGACACGAATTCGAGCCACCCTGTACTTACCTCAAATGCTCTAGACTTCGATGTTTGAAGTGAAATTTTACCTCGAAATATCCCATAAAATCGGCAAAAATCGATGCTTGTCCCATGAAAATTGTTCATATTCTCCGATCCTGGCCCATTTTCCCATCTTCAAATCGTTTTAAGTGAGGTTCCAGGCAAATAAATCTACTTACTTACCACAAAAACTATACGCATCAAAGGGGAAATTTTTTGAAAATCAAAATTTTCCGCGACCATGATCCCTTCTTCCAGATTCATATCGTCTTCAAGGAGACTCCATTTATTAGATGACTTAATCTACATATTTTAACTTAAACGTCCTGTTAGAATATAGTTCTGAAAATTTCCCATAATGCATCAAAAACAAAGTTATCTATTCAAATGCGTAAATGTGCCGAAGTATGGAAAAGTTGAGAAATTTTTATGATTTTCTGCATTTTTCTCTTTAAAACCGATTTCCTCTTATTTCTCGAACCGAAAATTGTTATAGAACCTTTTTATGGCAGAGATATCGAGCTTCACAAATTAGGGATTGCTTTTTTGAAAATACCTACTGGTTGGCTAGCACCTACGATTAAATTATATTTTTTAAACTAAAAATTAAAAAAATCACCAATTCGGTATTTTCAATCATATCTATTAGATATTTTCCTAGGTTGTACTCGTAAGCCTACTCTTTGTACTGAAGTTTGAGTGCTTCAGATTATTCGATTTTTCAGTAATAAAATAGTATGTGGTGATATGTCGTCTCAAAATTCGAAAAATTTAAATTCAGCTAGTTCACCCTGTGTAAGAGTCATCATCATTTGTAAAGGATCTTCTTGTACTATTTTCTACGTAAATTCTCGTCAAGTAATCGATTTAAAAATAAAAAATATTTTTCGAGAAAAAAAAACCAAATGTTGTGCACTTTCCCTTTCGAAATAGAGATGAGACTTTTTCTCCTATAAATTCCCTATTGAACTATCTTTTCGGTTTATCAAGCCTCGCGGCTTTTTCGAAATTAGAACGACTCAACCCCCTTTTCCAAAAATATACACGCCCAATTCTCGCCAATTTCAATATAATTCGGAAGACCGTTAAAGCAAACGTGTCCAGAAAATTTCATCGAAATTAATACCAAAGAATATTATATGCTATCGTAGTAGAATATTCTTTGTTAATACATATTTTTCGATAATTATCGTGTATCAAAGCAAAATTTGGAAACACGCACAACTTAGAAACGAAAAATCGTATCGCGAAAAACAAATGACCGTCGGTTGCCCCCCAATACCCGAGTCTGATGACAAGCATGATGTATAACGGCTCAGTTCGTTCAGTACCCAGAAAAAAAATGGGCTGATCCCGCCAAAACAAGTTTTCACTTCATTAGTCTACTCGAGCCGACTTTACCCGAATAAGCGTTACATAGCCAAGCATGACGAGCTTGACGCATAACAGCTAAGTCTCTTTCACTACCCAGGAAAAATTTTGCTGAACGCGGCATAAGAAGCTTTACTTCTTAAATTCGCATTAATTGCGTAAAAAAGAGCATATTCTTTATAGCCTTTTGACAAAAAAGTGTCTTTCAAATATTTCCGTCAATTTATTAGCAATTTATCACATCTTTACTTTTTTAAATATTTAAAGCAATATTCCTATGAAATTTTACATACAACTATGTACTTTTCATATTTTGTTTTTAAAGGCTCATTGTTTACTTATTTAAACACGCTACTATACTGAAAATATAAAATATTACATAAATATAAAATAACATAAATAACAAAAAATTTTCAGATAAATAAATAAATGGCATTCAAAAACAAAACATAAACACTCACAGTTGTATTTAAAATTTTACAGAAATACTGCTTTAAATACTTAAAATCACAAAGATATAGTTATTTTTCTACAGCCGCGCGCAAAATAACTAATTGCTAAATTCAAATAAAATCGCAAATTCGACGAATGCCGTGGATCCTTATTTTGCGCTCTAGCGCGAACATGGAAAAGAAAACGCTCACTTTTTCCGTCGAGTGTGCTATGAATGGTCATGGAAACCGAAGATAAATAAATGACAGTCGTGCGTTTGTTACAGTTTGTTGCTGGCACTCCTGTTCTAAATATGCCCGAAGCCCGAATATAATATGTCAAAACTGACAGTCATTTGCAAATTTCAGAATAAGTATAGAGAAAAATGTGGATTTAGTTTTAAAAAATGCGGCTGTAGAAAAAGTTCTGTGTGTTTTTCGAGCG